>CP092868.1:31019580-31073875 GCA_030710605.1 Cordylochernes scorpioides
CGACGTCGAAACTAATGTTTTTTTCGAGGTTGTCGCCGACCGTAGGGCGCATACTCTCATCGCGGCTATCAAAAAATATGTTCTGCCTGGCACCACCATTGCTTCGGATGGGTTTCGATCCTACTACAGGCTGGAAGGTTTCGACCACCTTGTTGTTAACCATAAATTACATTTTAAAGATCCAGAAACGGGAGTACATACCAATAATATCGAGGCCACCTGGGGGGCAGCAAAAAAATTACCATCGGGGGGGGGGGGGGAAATGAAAAATTCAAGATTCACCTTAATTTTATCTTTCGGAGTATTGGTGGCGAAGGTTGAATTATGTGAATCCAAGAGAGAATAGAAACAGCCAACAACTGCTGATCAAACAATTTTTCAAGAATATAATAAAGATGTACCCTGGCTAGTTAGGTGAGTAGTTATTTTGTCTATATTAACTCTTCGAATGACCTTTTTTTTTTTCAGTTGAAAAGAATAAATGAAAATACGGCCCACTGGATAATAATTTTTTTTAATGTATCTGTTATTTATATGTATCTGTTATTTTTTTAATGTTTCTTATTATTAATGGTATTTATAAAATATAACATATTGTTGTGTGTCAACAAGCAACCGACCGGAAATACACGTGACGTTGCAAAATTAATTTTTTAAATTTAATTTTTTTTTTTTCAAATTAAATTTTTTTTAAATTTAATTTTTTATTTATTTATTTATCAGAGAAACGACACCACAGAGATAACAGGCACAAGTTGTATTTGACCACAGACCACCGTTTTCGCGGAATGCTTACACAATACAACTGCCAGTTATCGTCTGACCTTCGTGCTATTTTTATTTATTTATTTATTTTTTTTTTTTTTTGATCCTTGCCGGCGAACGAACGATGTCTTGTACCAGATCTAACCCTCCCAACGGCTATACGGCAGAGAATCGGACCTCAACAACCCTCCAGAACCGGACCACAAGCCCAGCCCTGGAACGGGCCATGGTGACCATAGCCCACCAGGACAATGTACTGCAACCTACCAATAAATTGAGTTTTATATCCCCACTTCAGCCTCATCACATGGTGGAGAGCAGTGTCGGCCCAGCACCTCAAGCAGCGAACATAAATATCGGCTACGGAGAGACGCCGTGTTTCAACCCGGAGGAGGAAGACATCGAGGACCACGTGGAGGAATTCAAGACGTGGCTGACGGCGAGCAAGGTACCGAAGGGAGACTGGACGAAGGCCCTAGTACGGCGGCTTCCACTTGACGGCCGTGAATTTATCAAGTGCAGGTTTGACCCTTCAGCCGCACTTGAAGACGTCTTGGAAGCACTGAAACTTTGCTACCCAAGGAACGACGGCCGGGCACGTAGTAGGGGTAACGAATTAAAGAAAACGAGACGGCCCCAGTCCACGGAAGATACGGGGAGATATTTGATGAACCTGATTACGGCCCACGCGACGGCAGGCGAGTTTTCGCCGTTTGATTCAAGCAAGGAGGCATTGGCTCCAAAAGACTGCCTACTACTGGCAGCCTCGTGGAGCACCACGCGGAACCCAGAAGAGGCCGACTTCCTACAGGCGGCGAAATTCCTCGACGAGGCGGATAAATGGAACAAGGAACGGACGGAGGCAGGTACAACGACGAGTTGGGAAACAACTACGAGGACGGCGGAAGAGTGGGAACAAAAACAAGGACGAAATCCAAGGACCGAAACGCCCATGGAAAAAGCAAGAAGATTTATGCTACCGGACGGGACGCCAAGATGCTTCACTTGTTACCAGACGGGGCACAAACACTGGGATTGCCCGAAAAGGAGGCCACGTGGTAAGTACAATTTTGCCTCTAATCCTGTGGTGGAAGTTTCAAATAGTGTAGAGAGCGTACCACGTGTATTTCCCGAGGTTACTGGTAACACCAATCACATAATTTTCAGGGTAAAGGGACAACCGGGGGTTAACGAGAGACAGACAATAAATAAGGTACCGCTAGAAAAATCCACTTTAGAAAACGAGAGATTAAAGAAAATTGCCGACGAAAACTACCGAGACCGGACAATGATGACGAAGTGTCAGTATGACCTTGCGAACCGTGACCGCTTCCGGAAGTTTGAAGTGGGCGACCTGGTACTACTGGAGTCGTCTCGCAGGAAACCAGGGAAAACGGAGAAATTTCTGCCGAAATACGTAGGACCGTACGTAATAACGGATAGAATCAAGGAAACGACATATAGGTTACGACCACAGGACGGACGCAACGAAAATAGTAGGCGCCAGAGCACGTTAGCGCACGTGTCGAGACTTAAGGAATTTTTAGAAAGATAACGGCGACTCGAGGGACCGAGTCTAAGATAAGAGAGGGGGTGGTGTTGTGTGTCAACAAGCAACCGACTGGAAATACACGTGACGTTGCAAAATTAATTTTTTTAATTTAATTTTTTTTTTTTTCAAATTAAATTTTTTTTTAATTTAATTTTTTATTTATTTATTTATCAGAGAAACGACACCACAGAGATAACAGGCACAAGTTGTATTTGACCACAGACCACCGTTTTCGCGGAATGCTTACACAATACAACGTGCCAGTTATCGTCTGACCTTCGTGCTATTTTTATTTATTTTTTTTAAATTTTTTTTTTATCCTTGCCGGCGAACGAACGATGTCTTGTACCAGATCTAACCCTCCCAACGACTATACCGCAGAGAATCGGACCTCAACAACCCTCCAGAACCGGACCACAAGCCCAGCCCTGGAACGGGCCATGGTGACCATAGCCCACCAGGACAATGTACTGCAACCTACCAATAAATTGAGTTTTATATCCCCACTTCAGCCTCATCAATATGTATGCTTAAGCTTACGTAAGCATTTGTAATATTGAAAATAAAATATATTTGAATGACTTCGTATGCATTATTATTTGTAAAAATAAAATATATAGAAATATATATATAAAAATACGTTGCTAAAATATCGAGCACCATTAGATCGTAACTTTGTCCTTATTTCTTTGTTTACGTTTGCGCTAAATCACCAATATAAATTTTTTTTTTTAATTCTGGAGATATAATAAAAATTTAATAGGAATAAAAAGTCCTTTATAAATATTAAAGTAACCAAAGGTATTTCAAAAAATCAATATTAATTTATTTAAAAAAAAAACTATATCGACGTGTTGTATCCATCCAGCCAATCAGACAATTCCCTGAGGTCGAGGTAGTGATGCGCGCAACGAACCAATCACAGCTTTTGTTTACATCGGGTGTCGCGACCAATGAGAGGTTTAGTATCAGATCTGGCCAAATGTCTCTGAGTCTCCCCTGGTGAAAGCTACAATCGCTGGAGGTGGTGTGGATGTGAGGAACCATGTGGATGAACGGAAAATGAAGACGGCCTGACCCGCACCGACCGACCCTACAGAGGACCGACCCGAGTGCCAAGAAGCTAGAGACAAGATGCATCCCCGAACCAGCCCCAACCCTGACACCAATAAAAAGTTACATCCCTTAGTACGGCCCTGTGACTTCCAGGCTCCCACACAACAATATTTATAATAATAAAAATACCCATACAAACAGCTAACTACCCTTTCAAAAGATTCTGCATAGACTTCATGGGTCCTCTTACCTTGTCTAGGAACAGGAATATACTTATGTGTATATTCAATAATATTGTAACATGGTATTAATTTTATTTATGTAACATAGTATTTATTAATTTTATTATTTTTTTATTAACAGAGTGGTCATTTTTATTTTTATATCTTGCGACTCTGTAAATTTCCCTCGTGGCTTATCTTTTGTTTACCTTTCATAGTTTGTCCTTCCCTGAAATAAATTTTGTTTCCTCCTGAAGTTTTTGTCTTCCCTAATTTTCCACGTGGCATTTTGGTGGAGATGCTGGGTAGGTTAGGGAAGACAAACTGAAGATCGCCGAGAAGAATTTGAAGCCATGGGTGCTGTAATCCACATTTTTAGAGACTGGCTCCAGGATTCCACCGCCGTGTCAAAGCCAAGACTTCCTTCAAAGATGACGATGTCCCTATAGACGACAATACGACGACAAAGCCGCTCTTCACGCCGCAAGAAAATGGACGCAAAGGTACTAGGGACAAAGTTCCAAGACTTCGATGGAATCCTTGGCAGAAGTACGTCAAATCCACGTCAGTAACTACAATAATTGCTAGCTGTGGGTCACAGCTCCCATAGGGAAGAAGCTATGTAACATGGTATTTATTAATGTAACATAGTATTTATTAATTTTATTATTTTTTTATTAACAGAGTGGTCATTTTTATATCTTGCGACTCTGTAAATTTCCCTCGTGGCTTATGTAATATATCAGCGTGAAATATTCTGTGAACATTTTATTGCTTCTGTAATTCTTAAGTGGCAATCATCATTGTTGTTGTTTTGAATGTATATAATTCGCATTATTTTCTTCTTTATTGCATTCATTTAATTTAATATGTTTGTGTATAGTGAAGTGCTATACCCAGCATGGCTGGCCTGAGAGGGTGCCAGACCACCTCAGACCTTACTTTCAGAGAAAACTGGAGCTGACTGTGGACGGAGAGTGTCTATTGTGGGGGATGCGGGTCATTATTCCTTCCTCTCTCAGACCGAACTTGTTGAGTTGCCTACACGAGACCCATTCAGGGATGAGCAAAATGAAGTCTGTGGCAAGGTCTCATTTCTGGTGGCCGAATCTAGACAATGAAATTGAGTTCCTGGCAAACAGGTGTGGAAACTGCCAACAGGTTCAGGATGGCCCAAATAGAGTGAAGTGGCAACCTTGGATTTGGGCAGTTAGACCTTGGCAGCGGATCCATATTGATTATGCAAACAAAGATAACATCAATTTGCTAATTGTCGTGGATAGTCATTCTAAGTGGGTCGAGGCATTCCCAATGAGAGAGATAACCTCAGCAAAAACAATTGAGCAATTAAGACGACTTTTTTCATCTTATGGTTTGCCAGAAGAAATAGTATCAGATAATGGCCCTCAGTTTACGGGTAGTGATATGAAAATTTTTTTGAAAAATAATGGAATAAAACAAACACTGATTCCTGCGTACCATCCTCAGAGCAATGGCCTGGCAGAGAGAGCTGTCAAGATGATAAAAATGGCATTAGACAAAAATAAAAGAAAACCTGGGGATACCATTCAGGACACGCTATCATAAAATTTTGCTGGCATATCGTAGCACCCCTCATGAAACAACCAAGAAGGCTCCGTCAGAACTCTTTATTGGGCGTTCCCTTCGAACCCGACTATCAATTATACATCCAAATCTGGAATCAATAGTAAAAGAGCAGCAGGCCAGGCAAATGAAATACGACCACGGATTTCAACAAGATGAGTTTGGAATAGATGACATGGTTTGGTGTCGAAATTTTAGAGGCGGGGATCGATGGATTCCAGGCAGAATAGTGGGGAGAAAAGGATCCCGAGTCTATACAGTTTTAATACACTGACAGGTCAAAAGTTATCATCGAGATCAAATAAGGAAGAGGTGGGAGAATGGTGGAGATGAAGATCGACAATATGGACGCCAAAGAGAGGAAACTGATATCATCGTTCCTGAGGCTGATATGCCCAACAGAGGCAGAAGTGAATCGCCGCCTATAGAAACAGCCAGACAGCAGCGGGACTCTGGACTCGTGGACCAGAATGATGGAGGCATTTCAGGGGAGTCGTCTCGTTCACCGGATCCCGAAGCCAGTAATGAAGGAGCCATCCCAAGAAGAAACCCACCAAGAAATCGGAGACCTCCTTCAAGATATATTTGAATGTAGCGGGAAGATGGTGTAATATATCAGCGTGAAATATTCTGTGAACATTTTATTGCTTCTGTAATTCTTAAGTGGTCATCATCATTGTTGTTGTTTTGAATGTATATAATTTGCATTATTTTCTTCTTTATTGCATTCATTTAATTTAATATGTTTGTGTTTATTTCTTTTGATTAAATATTCAAATATATATAAATAAATATATATATAGATAATAATAAAAATATATAACAATGAAAGTTTTATTTCTTCATTTCACTAAAGTTATTGCAGCTTATCTTTTGTTTACCTTTCATAGTTTGTTCTTCCCTGAAATAAATTTTGTTTCCTCCTGAAGTTTTTGTCTTCCCTAATTTTCCACGTGGCAATATTGAAAAAGGTTTATATCCTCAACCTGTGTCTTTACAGGTGAAAGGACATGCCCAGAATGTGGGAAACAAATGGAGCTGAACCCTATAAGAACACAGATGGTGTAATATTGAGGTGCAGAAGCACTTCTAAGAAAATTGGGGTTCATTGTGTTAGACAAAGTTTCCGAAAGGGAACTTAGTTCGAGCAATCGAGATTGACACTCCAAAAGTTCTTAATAATAACTTCTCTGTGGGTGGTCAAGTGCGATATAAAGACTATTTCAGAACAGTCAGGTGTCTCAGAAGACTCAGTCACTCACTGGGTGATTTTTGTAGGAAGGTTTGCTACCTTCTTTATAATGGCGACCCTCCAAAAATTGGTGGTGTTGGAAAACAGGTACAGATCGATGAGAGCCTGTTTGGGCATAATAAAAAAACAAAGCATCATTGTGCCAAAACTGCTACTGGCCATTGAGTTTTTGGCTGAGTAGATATTGAAATCAAAGATTTTTCTTTGAGGTTGTCGCTGACCGTAGGACCAACACACTCATCAAGGTCATTAAAAAGTATGTTCTGCCTGGCACCACCATTGTTTTCGATCGGTTCCACTCGTACTACAGGCTAGATCAAGAAGGTTTTGACCATCTTGTTGTGAACCATAAATTACACTTTAAGGATCCAGCAACAGGAGTGCATACAAATAACATCGAGGACACCTGGTCGGCAGCCAAAAAATTATACTCGGGCAAAAGAAAAGTGAAAAATTCACTCGAATTTTATCTGTCCGAGTATTATGTCGCCAAAAGAAAATACTGTAACTGCAGCTGGCATGCCTATATAGTAAATTATCAGTGAGCACATTATTATCACTGATGGTACTCTGTGCAGTTGCCTTTTGACTTATTATAATATATATCACATGTAAACTTATGTCTGATATAATGGCCATATTATAAAATTATATTCATTTATCTATTTAGAAATTAAAAAAATTAATATATATATATATTTTTTTAAATAAGGCCTATTTTGGATTTAAATACGATTATTTATTAATCCGATATTTCGATGGATCAATCTTCCATCTTTTACGAGGTGTTTTGCAGTGAAGCACGCAGCAGGTCGTGCGCCCCAGGTGAGCCATCCACGAACAATAGACAGATCTCAACCCCGAACATGTTTTGCTCCCTACCTTACAGCTATGGCTGTGAAAGAATAGCCAGAAGTTTAAAAAGACTCAATATTACAACCAGATATCAACCCAACCAGAATTTAAGAAGCATCTTCCATCACCCTGATACAAAACAAATCTACAAGCCAGAAGATAGAGCGAATGTGGTTTATAAAATACCATGCAAATCCTGCCAGGCAATATACATAGGAGAAACCAGCAAACGTTTATCTGAAAGAATTAACCAACACAAATCCGCACTAAAGCACCATAACCCGACATCCCTACTGGTAGATCATGCATTTAACAATAGTCACACTCCAGACTTCGATCACACATCTATAATACATCAAAACATCAAAGAAAAACATTGCCGTTTATTTTTAGAAAGCTGGAGCTCATTAGAAAATAAAAATAGTATCAATAGAAAGATTGACTTGCCAGATGTATATACTCAGTTTAGAACCTCTTAGACGATTATGCTATTTACATGGTTATTTTAATTCAATTTTAATCGGATATTTATTACTTTTATTTGTATATTTATTTCACAGTTATTTCAATTTTTATGATATTTTATTTGTTTAATTAATTCAATATCTCTTAATTTTCAATAGTTATTTACATATATCACTTTTTTCTTTTGATTATATTTACTCTGTCTAGAATGTATATATTAGATGGTTTATCGCCCAATAAGCTTGGAAGACGTCTAGTGGCTCACCTGGGGCGCGCGACCTGCTGCGTGCTTCACTGCAAAACACCTCGTAAAAGATGGAAGATTGATCCATCGAAATATCGGATTAATAAATAATCGTATTTAAATCCAAAATAGGCCTTATTTTAAAAATATAAATGTATTATGGATTGCTCTATATTCTGAATATATATATATATTTTTTTTTCTTACAACGATTGACGTACCAGTCATGGCTCCCTCTAGGAAGAAGAAGAAGAATGCCGAGAAGCCTATCGTAACCCTCGCCCAACTGGAGATGGAGAACGAAGAGGTGAAGCAGAACTTCGAGCAGAAAATACAGAATCCTCACACTACCTCCCGATTTTACCTGCTCCCCAAAGCCTAATGGAATTCATCAACTTACAGTCTGAGCAGATCAAGGCCCTCATTGCCGAGGTAGAGAACCTCTCTGGCACCCTCGCGTCCTTTAAGGAACTGGACGAAATCAAGCTACAGACTGCCTGCCAAAGTACTCAAACCAGCCCTGCTCCTTCCTGCAAGGGAACCAGCACTCAGACTGACCCCACCAAGCCCGCCACTCCTGCTCCTACCAAAAGGAAGCACCCTGAGGCTCCCTACCCGCCCGCAAAGAGGACCAACTTGAAAGGTCCCACAAAACCTGCGCCTTCCCGTGTCTCCAAGCCTGCGGCCGCCCAAGTGGTCCTCCACGGGGAAAAATCGGCGGCCCACACAGTGGTCATCTCTGACGACCCACAGGCTGACCCAAAAGCAATGCTTAAAGCTGTCCGCGCTGCCCACACTCTACCCCAAGGCGTTTGGGCCTCCCTGCGAACCAAAGGGAAGCTTGTCCTCCACTCCAGCAACCCCGATACCATCCCAGCTGTTACCACCTCCCTGGCCAACAAGCTGGATGGCATGAAGGTCCGCCAACAGAAGGTGATCCTGCCTCGCATCTGCCTCTTCAAAGTGGATGAGGAAACATCCAACTCCACCATTGAAGAGACGCTGCTGGAAACCCCTGCTGTCAGCCAACTCCCCGGGGACAAGGTGGTGCGCGTGGCGCATCGTTCTGCACCCAGAAACGGGACCTGCACCGCCTTCATCGAGGTGGACCTCACAACCTTCAGAGCTCTGGGCAATCGTGGAAGGATCATGGTGGACAGAGTGATCCTCAACTTCGAGGAGTCCATCCGAGCACGAATCTGCTTCCGCTGTTGTGGCTTCGGCCACAATTCTGCCCAATGCACCAGAGCTCCCACATGCTTCCACTGCGGTGAAGGCGGCCATGAAGGCCGTGCCTGCCCCTCCGTTGCCGACCGGCACACTTCCAAGTGCGCCAACTGCTGTGCCAAGGGCCTCTCAGACAAGCATGAGGCGAGAGCCTCAAGCTGCCCCATCTTGAAGCTTAGAGCCCTCAAGTTCTAGGCTTCCAGGACATCCTGCCTCCTCAACTGGCCTCCATCCAGGCTTCTCACCCATCAAGGCGCTGTTTTCCTGACCTCTCCAGCTTCCTCCCCCCCTGCGATGACACCTCCACTGCCAGATCCTAGGATCCCTTGCCACCAGCTCGCGTTCTGCAGCCATAGTAGGGCTGGAAGACCTTATTTGTAGGCCAATTAGCCCGGATTCTCAAGAAACCTCTTCTTGCCATTCGGGGCTCAAAAATCATTTATTATGGTTAGCAGACCCGTAAAATAAAGATATTTTCTCTGTCTGATATAATTTCCCAGTTGGTTAGTTATCCCCAATTTAGCTGTGTCAACCTGAAGTTAGTCTTAAAAATTCTGCTTATTCATTTATCTATTTAGAAATTAAAAATATATATATATTGTTGTGTATCAACAAGCAACCGACCAGAAATACACGTGACGTTGAAAAATTAATTTTTTAAATTAAATTTTTTTTTTTTTTTAAATTAAATTTTTTTTAAATTTAATTTTTTATTTATTTATTTATCAGAGAAACGACACCACAGAGATAACAGGCACAAGTTGTATTTGACCACAGACCACAGTTTTCGCGGAATGCTTACACAATAGAACGTGCCAGTTATCGTCTGAGCTCCGTGCTTTTTTATTATTTTTTTTGTTTTTCTTTTTATCCTTGCCAGCGAACGAACGATGTCTTGTACCAGATCTAACCCTCCCAACGGCTATACCGCAGAGAATCGGACCTCAACAACCCTCCAGAACCGGACCACAAGCCCAGCCCTGGAACGGGCCATGGTGACCATAGCCCACCAGGACAATGTACTGCAACCTACCAATAAATTGAGTTTTATATCCCCACTTCAGCCTCATCACATGGTGGAGAGCAGTGTCGGCCCAGCACCTCAAGCCGCGAACATAAATATCGGCTACGGAGAGACGCCGTGTTTCAACCCGGAGGAGGAAGACATCGAGGACTACGTAGAGGAATTCAAGACGTGGCTGACGGCGAGCAAGGTACCGAAGGGAGACTGGACAAAGGCCCTAGTACGGCGGCTTCCACTTGACGGCCGCGTATTCATCAAGTGCAGGTTTGACCCTTCAGCCGCACTTGAAGACGTCTTGGAAGCGCTAAAACTTTGCTACCCAAGGAACGACGGCCGGGCACGTAGTAGGGGTAATGAATTAAAGAAAATGAGACGGCCCCAGTCCACGGAAGATACGGGAAAATACTTGATGAACCTGATTACGGCCCACGCGACGGCAGGTGAGTTTTCGCCGTTTGATTCAAGCAAGGAGGCATTGTGGGCATTGGCTCCAAAAGACTGCCTACTACTGGCAGCCTCGTGGAGTACCATGCGGAACCCAGAAGAGGCCGACTTCCTACAGGCGGCGAAATTCCTCGACGAGGCGAATAAATGGAACAAGGAACGGAAGGAGGCAGGTACAACGACGAGTTGGGAAACAACTACGAGGACGGCGGAAGAGTGGGAACAAAAACAAGGACGAAATCCAAGGACCGAAACGCCCATGGAAAAAGCAAGAAGATTTATGCTACCGGACGGGACGCCAAGATGCTTCACTTGTTACCAGTTGTGTATCAACAAGCAACCGACCGGAAATACACGTGACGTTGCAAAATTAATTTTTTAAATTAAATTTTTTTTTTTTTCAAATTAAATTTTTTTTTAATTTAATTTTTTATTTATTTATTTATCAGAGAAACGACACCACAGAGATAACAGGCACAAGTTGTATTTGACCACAGACCACCGTTTTCGCGGAATGCTTACACAATAGAACGTGCCAGTTATCGTCTGAGCTCCGTGCTTTTTTATTATTTTTTTTGTTTTTCTTTTTATCCTTGCCGGCGAACGAACGATGTCTTGTACCAGATCTAACCCTCCCAACGGCTATACCGCAGAGAATCGGACCTCAACAACCCTCCAGAACCGGACCACAAGCCCAGCCCTGGAACGGGCCATGGTGACCATAGCCCACCAGAGCATCAGAGCCAAAATTGCCAAGACTCCACAATTGAAAAGTTGTGATGTGACGGCGGTAACTGGGAAGGACAAAAAACTTGTCCTTCACTTTCCCAATTCTGCAGAATCAAAGCGGTTTGTGGACGGAATTAAGACCGCCAACATTGACGGACTTAAAGTCCTACCAAACCCGATATTCAGGCCCAGGTTGGCAATTTTCTGCATCCCTGTCGAAAAATCTGAATCTCATCGACTAGGATCAAATTAAAGATACCAAACTGCAAATATGCTGTCATGTCTGATGTTAGCCTAAAAGAAATAAGACTTTTCTTTTTAAACTTCCAAGTACTTCTTGCTGATTAACGTCAACCAACAAATACGAGGACTTAATACTTAAAGATCGAATAGTTGTAGGAATTATCAACAATGAAATAAGAGAAAGACTTCTTAGTGAGGCTGACCTTAATCTGGAAAAGCTACACAAATTTGCATAGCATGTGAAAATGCCACAAACCAAATGAAACATGTACTATCCGACTCAGAAAACAAGTTGCTGTGACAAAGATGAACAGTAAGAAGTGGGGAAAATAGAAAAGAGCTGAGAAAAGAAAACACCACTAACCAGAGTCACAAAATAATAGAAAACTGCAGAAATTGTGGTAGATCCCACAAAATCAACCAATGTCCGGCATATCAAAAGAGATGCAACAAATGCAAGAAACTCAACCATTTTGCAAATCTTTGCAGATCCCAGAACACAAATTCATTCAAAGTCAGACAAATAGTTGGGTCACCAGAACCTGAAATGATTCAAGAATTTGTAATCCAGTCAGTTGAAAACACAAACCTGACCGAAGATTGGTACGAGGATGTCAAAATTAAAGGCAGAAAGGTAAACATGAAACTAGACACAGGTGCACAGTGTAACGTGTTGCCACTCAGCCTGGCAGGGAGATTAAATCGGGAAATCCAAAGGTGTCTCCAGTAAAAAGTTTAATTTCCTTTTCAGGACATCGAATTCCTGTCGAAGGACATAGTCTAGCAATGTGCATGGTGAAAAACACAACTGCCTACATACGTTTCATCATATCCAGAGATAACACTTGTCCCATCCTAGGCAAACAAACCTGTTCCAATTTAGGTCTTGTCAAGCGAGTAAACACCTGTCAAACAATTACACAGATATACCAAGAAGTAATAAACACAGAATTAAGGTTATATCCAATGTTGTATTGAAAATGATACCCAATGGATGAAAGCTATGAATGGTCGAAAAGATAAATGCTGTAGGCATATTTTGAAATTAATTTTAAAGCATTTTGACATATTCAAAGTAATTTAAGCAATTTTTTTTTTTGTAAATTCATGCTCCAAAGGGCAATAGAGAAATGTTATGTGGTAGAATGAAATATATATGGATCAACTGGCATTTTACTGTAGCCTTTTAGTTCTACATCATTGTCAAAAAATATTAAATTAATGAAGGGTATATTTATAACCCAAATATTTAACATAGTTTTAACAGCTAAGATGTATCAATAGACATTCTTTGTTAAGTTCGCTGAAGAAAGTTGAAAATATATAAAAGGCATATATGTAAAATCTAATTTACATAAGTAATTTTAATACAGCCTTCCTTATAACAGGGTTACGCATCTATAGGTACTTCCTCAGTGTGGAACTGAGGAGTGTTCAAGACCCCCTCCTTGCATGGAGGACTCTCTCAAGGTGGGGAAGTCTTCCTTGCTGAAGTAATTTGTACATATACAACTGTATATATTTCCCTACACATTTTACCTACCCTTTATATACTCCTTCATTTTTTATTTCTGGAACAATTGGTTAGAAGAATCAATAAAATTGTTTAAATTGTCCTTATAACAAGGATAGTATATGTGCTTGGTGGTGCCAAAATAGTCAAGCCAAAAATACTATGGTTTCATGTAAACAATGTTATTTGAAACACATACCAATATTTTCAAGCGGTGTTCTGTGCTCATTATATGTTCAACAATGTAGTTTTCTCTGTGCTTGGAAGAGCATATAAGGCAGGCGTAAAATCTTGGATATTCAGGTGATCTTACATCAAAATATTCTGTTATGAAATCCAGACCATGATGATCCAATTTCTGTTGATGCTGCCGACCTGAGCAATGTGTTTTGACATTGGAAATGGAGGTACAGGAACAGTAGCACATCTCACAAAAGAAGCTGCCATTCTCATCTTCAATAATTCCATAGTAGTCCCAGTTACTACTTTCAGATTGGAGTTTATTCTTTAAATGGAGCTCTTCTCTCAGTCTTTTCAAGGCATTTTTATGTTTATGACCTTGAAAGTGATCATTTAGGGTCCCTTTTGATGTGGTGTAAAGGTCGCAGAGTTCACAGCAAAACTCAGTTGGAACTCTTTTAGGTCTGGAAATAGAATCTGTAGTAATCTCCATTTCTCTATTTGCTATTGAATGTTCATGTAGAACTACTATATAATTTTATATAGCATTCCCACATGAACATATTTCTTTTAAGAGGCCTTGGAGTGAGAAGCGAAGTTTGAAAAAGAAGTAGCTCCAAGATCATACAAAGTGCAAACACCTACTGGTGAGTACCGCCGCAACAGTTCCTTCATGCGACATACGAATCTGAAGAGTCCAAAGCAACAGCGAAGGAGAATCCCGGAGATCCCCAAGTCAACTCTACATTAAAAAATGCCGTTTTATAGATTTGAGGACCTTTTTGCCCTTGCGAGAATGGACAACGAAAGAGTGAGGTAATTATGCATTCAAGAAGGGCTAATTCCAGGTAATATATATTGTTGTGTGTCAACAAGCAACCAACCGGAAATACACGTGACCGTTACAAAATTATTTTAAATTTTGTTTATTTATTATTTATCAGTGAAACGGCACCACAGAGATAACAGGTACAAGTTGTATTTGACCACTGACAACCGTTTTCGCGGAATGCGTTGAAAATACAACGTGCCAGTTATCGTTTGACCTTCGGGCTATTTATTTATTTTTTTTCTTTCTGTTTTTCCTTGCCCGGCAAACGAAAGATGTCCTGTCACAGATATAACCCTTCCAACGGCTACACCGATGAGAATCGGACCCCAACAACCCTCCGGGACCGGACCACAAACCCAGCCCTGGAACGGACCCTGGTGACCATAGCCCACCAGGACAATATACTGCAGCCTCTCAATAAAATGAGCTTTACATCCCCACTTCAGCCTCATCACATGGTGGAGAGCAGTGTCGGCCCAGCACCTCAAGCCGCAAACATAAGTATCGGCTACGGAGAGACGCCTTGTTTCAACCCGGAGGAGGAAGATATTGAAGACTACGTGGAGGAGTTCAAAACGTGGATGAAGGCCCGCAAGGTATCGAAGGGAGACTGGACAAAGGCCCTAGTACGGCGGCGTCCACTTGACAGCCGCGAATTTATCAAGTGCAGGTTTGACCCTTCAGCCGCACTTGAAGACGTCTTGGAAGCACTGAAACTTTGCTAACCAAGGAACGACGGCCGGGCACGTAGTAGGGGTAACGAACTGAAGAAAATGAGACGGCTCCAGTCCACGGAAGCTACGGGGAAATAGTTAATGAACCTCATTACGGTCCACGCGACGGCAGGTGAGTTTTCGCTGTTCGATTCAAACAAGGAGGCATTGTGGGCATTGGCTCCAAAAGACTGCCTACTACTGGCAGCCTCAGGGAGTACCACGCGGAACCCAGAAGAGGCCGACTTCCTACAGGCGGCGAAATTCCTCGACGAGGCGGACAAATGGAACAAAGGACGGAAGGAAGCAGGGACAACGACGAGTTCGGAAACAACTACAAGGACGGCGGAAGAGTGGGAACAAAAACAAGGACAAAACCCAAGGACCGAAACGCCCACGGAGAAAGCAAGAAGATTCATGCTGCCGGACGGGACGCCTAGATGCTTCACCTGTTTCCAGACGGGGCACAAACACTGGGATTGCCCGAATATACCATGTATGAAAAGAAACTTATTGTGTCACTCTATCTCCTTGAAGATTAGTAATTATTATAATATATAGAATCATATATTTTCTTTTTCCTATTTTGCTCCTTGGCTTCGAGTTGAAAGCATGTATACGACTCCATATTAAATCTCAATACAATATTTCTGTCTGTGTGCTATATGTAAATGTGGAATTATATCATATACAAAATATATTTCACCACCAAAGAGAAATAAAGGCCAGAAAATAAAAAAAACTTCCACAAATTTCCATCATTAAGAAATTTAATTACGGCCTCAGGGCTCTACTTGGAAAAAAAAAGGAAAATCCACAACTTCTCCAGATCAATTGAGCCCAGGTTTAATTGGATCGGAGATAAATAAAAAAGAAGATAAATAGGCTTTCCTTCATTAATTTACTCCAAAACCAACAGAAGAGAAATTCTGGGGATCCAGCGTTAGAATTCAGCATGGAGGATGAAAACAGAAGAATCTCTTTGGAAGAAACACTTACATTCAACCTCTAGATACAATCTATTCTATCTATATATATATATAATTGAATGTCTGTCTGTGTGTACCGATCGAAAGGAAGCAGAAGAAACTAGTACGATTCAAGTTAAGAAGTTAGAAAAATTCTTGCTCTCAATTTGTATACTTACCCTAAAAATAACATTTTAATTAAAACCTTACAATCTCTAAATAATGAATTCTGTGACAAAATTAAGAAATCCAAAATCTTTCTTGTAGAAAACGTTGATATATTTGCAATTTTATTCGATTTAGTCATTTATACGAATTCTCCAGTAATTTTGCCGCCTTGTCCTATACCCAGAAAGTATTTTTACAAGCTGATTGGTCACTGGATCAATCTCAGTAACCCTATTTACAGTACGTTAGTTCGTAACCTACGTAAATTATTAATCAAATACGTATAACATAATTGTATGCATAGATTTGTATTATTTAATATAAAATATTTTTGTATGCTTAAGCTTACGCATTTGTAATATTAAAAATATATTTGTATGCTTAAAAATGTATCTGATATTTTATAATGTTTATTATTTATTATATTTATTATTATTATAGAACCAATATGCGCCATATAAAGAAAGACCAGAAATCTCCTACAACCTGGATCTAGAGCAAGAATGCTCCAAAAGGGCCGACCACCCTGGACTACTCAGGAGCCTCGCTATGGAGAGGATTGAAAAAGCAGACAAAGAGACCATACAGATATACCCTGATGGCTCACTGGTGGATAATGGCTCCTCTGGCAGTGGAGTTCTCATCCTTAAAGATAGTATGGAAATAAAAAGAAGAATCAAAAACCCAAAGAACTTGTCAGTTTTCAGATCTGAACTAACAGCCATACTACAAGCTCTAAAACTCGTAGAGAAAAATGAGACTAAAAACAATAATTTATACAGATTCAAAAGCCGCCATTTTTGCAATTAAAAACTGCTACTATTCACAAGACAGACTCCTCAAAAACATTGCTACAGAAATCAACAAACTGAATAAAAATACCAAAATAAGTCTACAATGGATTCCATCACATGTGCGAGTCCCTGGAAATGAGGAGGCCGACAGATTGGCAAAGGATGGAGCAGCTGGACATCCTGATGCGGTGAACTCCGAGACCTACCTTTCAGCAAGAGACCATATTAACAAACTGAAACTACAACTAATAAGGAACCATAGATATAGTTTCCATCATCCTTGGTACCAGGTAGAAAACCCAAAAAAACAGACCCTCCAACTAAACAGAAGGGAATCGACACAGTTGGCCAGATGGAAATCTGGTCACCTGCGCCCTCTAGTCTATAAAGAGGGAGCCAAAAGCTTCCCCATGTGCACTAGGTGCAAAACCGAAGAGGCCACTCCCCAACATTTACTAAATTGCATTGGAAAGGACAAAAGATCCCTGTAAAGAGAACCAAGAAGAGTTCTTGAGCTTCTTTACGAGCACGACCTCCAAGATCTTGTCTAATTTAGACTAAAAGGATAAGTAAAAAAAAAAAAAATTATTAATGGTATTTATAAAATATAACATGTATGCTTAAGCTTACATAAGCATTTGTAATTTTAAAAATAAAATTTATTTGTATGCCTACGTATGCATTATTATTTGTAAAAATAAAATATATAGAAAAAATACGTTGCTAAAATATTGCTACATCAATTTTAATGCGCCTTACATTTATTCAAAATATTCTAAGATATTTAATATCTATTTAAATAGAATATTTAGATTATCATCATTCTTTTTTATAGTTTCATTCCTTTTGTAATATTCATTGTACATATATCTTGATTGGTTATTGGAGCCTAAACTATTTAAACGTACAGCTCTGCTGGGTTACATGCTGTGGTAAAATTTCTCAGTTGCCAGATAGCTCTCTACCTGGTCACATCTTTGCTCTCCTATTCTTGCCATGAACCCTGCCAAGAAGAAGAATGCCAAGAGGCTCATCGTGAACCTCGACAACATGGAGAGGGAGGACGAAATGGTGATCCAATGCAACCATGACATCCTGCATGCCATTGGCCATCCCGCCCTAATGACTCTGCATGAGGACCTCGCCCATTTCATCGCCAGGCGGTCTGAACTGATCAAGGCCCTCACTGCTGAAGTAAAGAACCTCTCAGGCACCCTCCAGTCCTTCGCGGAGCTGGACGAAGTTATGGAGGCTAACAAGCCCCAGACTGCCTGCCACAGCACCCAAACCTGCCCTGCTTCTTCCTGCAAGGAAACCAGCTCCCAGACTGACCCCATCAAACCAGCCACTCCTGCTCCTGCTGCCATCCCTGCCAAGAAGCCTGCCTCTACCTTGCCTGCTCCTGCTCCAACCAAAAGGAAGCAGTCTGAGGCTCCCAACCCGCCTGCAAAGAGGACAAACCTGAATGGTCCTTCAAAACCTGCGCCTTCCCGTGTCTCCAAGCCTGCGGCCGCCCAAGTGATCCTCCATGGAGAAAAATCGGCGGCCCACACAGTGGTCATCTCTGATGACCCACAGGCTGACCCAAGGGAGATGCTAAAAGCTGTCCGCGCTGCCCACACTCTCCCCCAAGGCGTTTGGGCCTCCCTGCGCACCAAGGGGAAGCTGGTCCTCCACTCCAGCAATCCCGACACCATCCCTGAGGTGACAACCTACCTGGCCAACAAGCTGAACGGAATGAAGGTCCGCCAGCAGAAGGAGATCCTGCCAAGAATCTGCCTCTTCAAAGTGGATGAGGAAACATCCAACTCCACAATTGAGGAGACCTTCCTGGGAACCGCAGCTGTTAGTAAACTTCCTGGGGGCTAAGTGGTGCACATGGCGCACCGTTCTGCACCCAGAAACGGGACCTGCACCGCCTTCATCGAGGTGGACCTCAAGACCTTCAGAGCCCTGGGCGTTCGCGGGAGAATCGTGGTGGATGGAGTAATCCTCAACTTCGAGGAGTCCATCCGCGCCCGCGTCTGCTTCCGCTGTTGTGGCTTCGGCCACAACTCTGCCCAATGCACCAGAGCTTCTAAGTGCTTCCACTGCGGTGAAGACGGCCATGAAGGCCGCGCCTGCCCCTCCATTGCTGACCAGCGAACCTCCAAATGTGCCAACTGCTGCTCAAAGGGCCTTCCAGACAAGCACGAGGCGAGAGCCTCAAGCTGCCCCATCCTAAAGTCTAGGGCCCTCAAGTTCTAGGCTTCAAGGACCTTCTGCCTCCTATTCCATCTGCCACTTCTACTGGATTCCTGGCCAATTCAAGACTCCTGCCCCACTGCACCCTGGCACGTTCCCCTGAACGTTTCCACCACCCCTGCGAGATATCTCCAGCCGCCAGATCCTAGGATCCCTGGCCACCTGACGTCTTAGATACAGTGTGCACGGAAAAGTCTCCACTGAGACTTGAGCGGGCGATGGCAAGAATATTCCCGCTCTGCTGGGTTAGAGGCCACAGCGGTATAGAAGGCAATGAGCATGCAGATAAATTAGCCAAGGCAGCAGCTGATTCAAACTTGCCCATATCCTACTCCACTCTATCCAAAAAGTTTGTTCGAGCCCGCAGCGAACAGTATTCACTCCAACTCTGGAAGGAATTTTATGTCACAGATCACTCCACAAGAAACCTCAGGAGAATAGCTGCATTCCCAAACACTCTCATGGCGATCCTGCCCAAAATAAAATTTTGTGGCACCACCTCCACAATCCTCACAGGTCATGGCTTTGTCAAAGCCGATGCTGCAAAATTATCTAGAGACGATCCTACCTGCCCACACTGCCACGAGGAAGACCAAACTGTCGACCACCTTCTCTTCAGATGTCGCGCCTACCACCTTCATAGGTTCCAAACTGTGGGTGGTAAAGATTGATATAAAGACCATTGCAGAGCAGTCTGGGGTATCTGATGACGCAGTAACGCACTGGGTTAACTTCTGCAGGGAGGTTTGCTACCTTCTATATCTGGACGACCCTCCGAAAATTGGTGGTAAAGGCAAACAGGTGCAAATAGACGAGAGCCTGTTTGGCCACAATAAGAAAACTAAAAATCACTGTGCCAAAACTGCCGAAGGACATTGGGTTTTTGGCGGTGTAGACGTGGAAACAAAAGATTTTTTTTCCAGGTGGTCGCCGACCGTAGGGCCGTACTCTCATTGCGGTTATAAAAAAAAAATATGTTTTGCCTGGCACCACCATTATTTCGGATGGGTTTCGATCCTACTACAAGCTGGATCAAGAAGGTTTCGACCACCTTGTGGTTAACCACAAACTAGATTTTAAAGACCCGGAAACGGGAGCACATACGAATAATATCGAGGCCACCTGGGGCGCAGCAAAAAAATTACACGTGGGGAAAAGGAAAGTAAAAGATTCTCTTGAATTTTATCTTTCGGAGTATTGGTGGAGAAGGAAGCATTATGTGGATCCAAGAACAAATAAAAACAGCCAACAACTGCTCATTAAACAATTTTTCAAGGATATAAGAAAGATGTACCCTGGCTAGTTAGGTGAGTAGTTATTTTGTCTATATTAACTCTTCGAATAACCTTTTTTTTTTTTTTCAGTTGAAAAGAATAAATGAAAATTCGGCCCACTGAATAATAAATTTTTTTTTAAATGTATCTGTCATTTATATTTATCTGTTATTTTTTTTAACGATTATGTTCATATAATTGTATTTATTGTATAATTGTATGCCTAGGCTTTTAATATATAAAAATATATTAAAATTAAAACACGTTTAATTAATATTATTGTATGCTTTAGCTTACGTAAGCATTTGTCAGCTTAGATTTTTATCAAATAAAATTTAAAACACGTTTGTATGCATTTGCAATCTTAAATATTTTTGTCATTGTGTGCATATATAAAAATATATTAAAATTAAAACACGTTTAATGAATATTATTGTATGCTTTAGCTTACGTAAGCATTTGTCAGCTTAGATTTTTATTAAATAAAATTTAAAACACGTTTGTATGCATTTGCAATCTTAAATATTTTTGTCATTGTGTGCATATATAAAAATATATTAAAATTAAAACACGTGCATTTATTAAAATTATTAAAATTAAAACACGTATATTTAATTTTATTGTATGCTTTAGCTTACGTAAGCATATAAGTACTTTTTTATGTTTAATTGTATGTTAAGGTGTCTCCCTAACTTTGTCCCTATTTCTTTGTTTACGTTTGAGAACATTACACCAATATAAAAATTTGAAAAAAAATCTGGAGATATAAAAATTAAAAATACATTCTGGAGATAATATTAAATAGGAAAAAAACGGCCTTTATAAATATTAAAGTAACAAAAGGTATTTCAATTATTTTTATTTTTAAAAAATTCTATATCGATGAGTTGGAACCATCCAGCCAATCAGACAATACCCGAGGTAGTGACGTGACAAAGAATCAATCATATCCTTTGTTTACATTGAGCGTCACACTGACGTCACGACCAATGAGAGACTTAGTCTCGGTTTTGGGCCAAATGTCGAAAACTCTCTTAAAATGTGTGTGTTTTACTAAATATTCAAGAAAGCGTATATAAAAGAAATAATAAAAACTTACCTTTGAGTCCCAACATGTTTTCGCTGGAATATTTTATCTAAAAATTTTGAACACTTCGCTTCAATAAGGAATGTAAACAAATATTTTAAACATATTTTCATAAAGCAAATAAAAAATTTAACTTACCTTTAATTCAAACGTGCATCATTAAAAATTTCAATTAGAAAAATTATATTTCGGTTCAACACAAACTTTTGAATCTTTTCGTTATTACAAACTATATATATATATTAGTAAATTAAATTTAATTGCCATCTATCGTTAAAATTTTACACAAATAAATTTACTGGCAATGCGTTTCTTTTATATAGTTGATGGAAAGCAAAGCCCAGCTTTATCCAGCAAACTATCTTTTACTTTTGGAAACGATCAAATTATTTAACTCTTTTTAGATAAGAGCTCTCAAAACAGATTATTAGAAAATAAAAATTCATCTGACCATTTTTTCTATGAATAATATATTTGTTTCTTTTTTTTTAATTGCGAATGTTTTTTTTTTTTTTTTTAGGATTCCAAATACCACGATTAAAGAAGGCTTCAAAATTCTTGGATTATCCTCATTCAGTAGTACTGCTCTGTTTTCATTATCACAGAAGTCTTGATTTCGACAAATTACAAAAAAAAAAAAAGCTCAAGGCGCCGCGACTCTATTTATATTTACTAATATATTTTTTTACTTACTAAGAAGACATGCACTTACAATGAAAACATTTGATGAACTTGTTCAGCTTCGGCTGTTCATAACGTGTTAATGTTCCAGTAATTAAATAGTTAAAATTAGCTATCAAATTGTTAATTAATTTATCAAAACTTTAATTATTTTTTCTGTAAAAAAAAATAGACTTTTCGGCCAGTTAAAATTTTATTTTTCTCAACGTTTGAAATAAATAAAAATAAAACATTTGGCAAGGCGTTCAAAATTGTTCTGAGATTGCAAGGGCGTTCTCACGCGATTTTTCGAATTTAGTACAATTTTTTTTTACAGAAATTTGAATGCCGGCCAGACAACCTCTATCTTCAAGATAAAGTATTAATTAGTTATCCAAAAAAAAATCAAATGTTGGAAAGGATTCAAAGAGTTTGGAAGGAGTGACTGACAAATCAACACTCATGGAGGCGCTGAAAGAAGCATGTTTGTAAATTCTTCCTTCTTATAGTTAATTTTTTTTCTTTTATGCCTTTATTGCTATTCTAACATCTTGCTTTATACTGTATTAAATAAAAAACTTTTCCTTGATTGAGAGTCTTAAACTTCAACACAAATTATTTCTTTGTCATAATGTTATCCTTTATGATATCCTCTTTTCCACTCACGATAGAATGTATTTATTTTAATTATTTTTATTGGATCTCATTTTAGATAATGAAATTGTTTTTTTTTTTTTTCAATGAAGAAGATATATAATTTCTTGATATGGATAAGTACGAATTTTAAAAATGCTGTATGCGATGCCCGATTTCAACGATTTCACCTTGAAACTGCTGGGAGTTGAGACTTGAATTTTTTCCAGCGAATGTCCATTACCTAAAAGGAGGAAGAAATCATAAAATTCTCAGGATTCTTTATGAAACCACCTTAGAATTATGATAGAAAGATATTTATAATCCAGATTCTGAAACGCAGAACGCCAACTACCCAGGGAAGTCCAATTCACCAGTATGGACTAGTGCAAAGCGCTTTTACTCCACCCTGTTTTGATTGCTGAGTTGAACCAGTTGACGAGGAAGTTCCATGCTGAGGTTAACTTTGGAAGGCTGGCCATAGATGTAGGGTTGAGGTGGGTCATTCCAAACAGGTTATTTGATTATATCTTATTTCTCAGGAATGCCAAACAAACGGCTGAAAAGATGATCAACTCTCTGTAGCTCTTCAGAACAGTGAAGGTAGGTAGGGTCTTTTTTGACATACACACGTGTAATGTCTGCCAGTATATATATACACTGCACGACATTAAAAATGGAACACCAAGAAAGAGAGGGGCCAAATTTCAAGGTAGACGCGTCTCACCGAGTTATGCAAATGATGTGAAATGCGCAGCTCTTGTACGCATGTGGATTAAGATATAGGGGAAGGAACTTGCAGAAATGACAGTATTTATTCCGTTATTTATTTAAGTAAAATCATCGTGGAAATTTTGTTCTTGTTTTAAAAAGACACGTGTAATAGCAAATAATGCCAGGCCGTCGTCAGCGGAGGCAGTTCCAGCAGACAGATGTTTTACGAAAGGCATGGTGATCTGACTGAAAAAGGCAGGTTCATACGTCAAATCGCAGCTGACATACACCTGGGTGCGTCCACGCTGCACCGACTGTGGAGAAGATGGTTGGTAAAAGGAAATGAGATAATTTATAGGAATGCCTGTGCAGCGAGAGGGACGTCAGCACGCATGAATCGGCGTATCCTTCGACAAGCAGTGGCGGACCTACATGTAACTTGTACCTCCATTCTGCAAAATGTGCAAGACACTCTAGCTCATTCCATCTCAACCAGAACAATTTTCCGTCGATTGGTTGCATTCATTTCGTCTGGTAAGAAGACTGCCATTGACCCCACTGAAAAGACGCCAACGTTTGGAATGGTGCCGACTCTAGATTGACGTGGATGACGGAATGGCACAGGGTCGTGTTGTCAGATGAGTCACGCTTCTGTTTGTCCAGTGATAGTAGCCATGTACGCGTGCGGCGTCGACGTGGAGAAAAGTCCAATCCAGCAGATTTTGTGGAACGCCCCACCGCGCGACAAGGCGGAATTATGGTTTGGGACGCAATCGCGTATGATATCAGGTCACCTTTGGTTCGTATTTAGATAACTATGACGGCCCAACGATTCAGCGATACGTTGAAGATGTGCTGCGACCAGTGACACTCCCCCTACCTTCAGGGGGTACCAAATGCACTTTATCAGAAGGATAACACCCACTGCATACTGCTCGCATTAGCCAACAAACTCTGCAAGATGTACATATGCTTACTTGGCCACCTACTCTCCAGACCCCTCACCAATCGAGCACGTCTGGGACATTATTGGACGCCGTTTGCACGCCTTACCTCAGCCGCGTTCAGAAGACTGTGGCAAATGGTTAAAAGGGAATGGAGAGCCATCCCTCAGGACGCCATCGTAGTCTGATTGATTCTCTACCTAAACGTTTTGCTGCGTGCATCGCCTTCCGCGGTGGTCTACTTGCTACTGACTCAACGACCTTCTCTCTCTGTATTATATCTATCATTTTGAAATAAGATCACTTATTGTTTATTCCTACCTCTCTTTGTTTGCTAAGTTTAAACACTTTCTGGCCTCTCTTTCTTGGTGTTTCAGTTTCAATGTTATGCAGTGTATATATATGTAATATTGTTGCAAATGTGCCAACGAATGGATGAACTGGCAGTCGTGTACGTGAGGCGAGTGTTGATGTTCTTTCCATACGCGGACAACAAGAAGCAGAGGCAGGGCTAGATATTAGCACAGAGAGGGATCAGGGACAGCCCACGGGACAGAGGTAGAGGCCATGACACAAACTTGGATGCTTATCACCGAGACATGGAGAGAGAGTGTGTGTGTTAGACAGAAGCCGTCTGCCAAGAGACACCTCCTAGAACATCTGCTGCTGACCCCCCGCCAAAAGCTCTCCTGTTTTTCAGGGGTCGTCTATAAAAATGTCCCTCGGGACCCCACATGGGCTGGGCGTTGCCTTTTTCCACCCCTCTGTCCCTGCTACCAGCTGACCGCTCTCTCTTTGGATCTTTATTTTGACGTCACCAATTTTAGTTTATATACAAATAAGGGCGTACAGGTTATATTAATAAAGATATAGCATATATTCAAAATATGGGGGTGGTAGCAAATAGAAAAGGTGTACATTTTAATAGAAGAGTAGGATCTTATAAGGCTCTAACTAATTGGAAGATATGTGATATATACTAAAAGTGCCATGCAGTTTAAAATATACGATATATCTTCTATATATATATAAAAATGGATGTTTGTTGGTCCGTCCATTTGTCAGTGATAATCTTCTACATCGCTCAACCAATCGTGATGACACTTTGGGAAGATGTTTAGTAAACTACCGGGATGGTTTATGGCTAATTACTCTTTAGAAATAACCTTTCGTTGCATTTTTATTTACAATAAAACGTAAATTCACTCGCAATCTGCGCCCCTCTCGCGGCAGACGGGGGATGGCGGCGCGCGACGATTGGCTGCCGGCGCAGCACGTGACCTCCCTGCCCCCCACCGAGTAAATGAGATCTCCCGTCTGACGGCCGAGCAGCGCCCCCTAGAACGCGTGACGATTTTGATGGCGCGGGGCGCTCCCAGTTGGACAGTTGCGCGGGGGCAGAGTGACCTCGCGGGTGCCCTCGTCCATCTTCCATATGTAATATACATTTAATTGTGTAAACCCGGGCGTTGCCCGGGTCGTCTACAAATTCGCAGTAGTTCACTAATTCAAACCAAAATATCCATACATAGGTAAAAGAATACTGGGAAGACTGACATTTATTAATGCAGTGATTATAATCAATGATTACAATGAAGGGCTATATTGTCTATATATATAAAAATCACTTTCAAATATTAACGTAACGTTCCATTCTCAATCCCGTTGGGCTTTAGATCGGCTAAAACATTTTTATCTTTATTAGTGAATATTAACTTTACTGTACTGAATAGTTTAGTATAATGTTAATTCAACATATTACAATTTAGCCACTGCAACGCGTGGCCGGGTTCGCTGTGTAGTATACTATCAGGACGATTTCTGGCGAATTATTTTAGAATAATATTTATAGCAATAAATATAGCGAAATTAAGATGTAGTGATTATATTCTGTGTTTGTGCATATATAAATATTTTACAGAAAATGTGAGAACGTTCTATTAGAATATCTCGAAAACAAAAAACAATACATATAAACGAGTTCACTGACATTTATTAATGCAGTGATTATAATCAATGATTATAATGAAGGGCTATATTATCTATATATATAAAAATCACTTTCAAATTTTAGCGTAACGTTCCATTCTCAATCCCGTAGGGCTTTAGATCTGCTAAAACATTTTTATCTTTATAAGTGAATATTGACTTTACTGTACTGAATAGTTTAGTATAATGTTAATTTAACATATTACAATTTAGCCACAGCAAGGCGTGGCCGGGTCCGCTAGTATATAATAAAAAGCCAGGTGTTGGTATTAAAATCAAAAAAGACACATCCTGACTATGAGCACATACGTTTTTTTATATGTCAGAGCGCCATCTAGTAGAACAGAAATCAACTAAACTTTGATTTAGCCTGTTCCCTGATATTTGCCCAACACCCACCCCCCTTTCTATTTAATTATCTGATTAATTAATAATCTAATTAAAATCTAAAAAGGCATATAAGGCATATGACTCTGCCATCTAAAAAGCTCATGTGCTCGTGGTTAGGATATGCCTTTTTGATTTTAATACCAACGTCGTATATAACACGGGGTTTCTGGCGCAGCCCCCTATTTAACATTTACGAGGTTTCAACATCAAAACATATGTAAAAAACGAAAAAAAGGTCAAATTTATGGAAGATTTTGACGCTACTTTTGACATCAAAAAGCAGCGTCAAAATAACATTTTTAAGCATCAATTGATATATTTTAATATAAAAACTGTGCTAAGGAATTTATAGCGCAGTTTATAAATTTGGAAGATGTGAAAATAAACCATTTTTTGGCTTAAAGTAACGAAAATTAAGGCAAAAGTCGCTAAAAAAGATCATTTTGACGCCTGAACAACGCCTTTTTTTAATCATTTAGATATACAACCATTCCTCATAATTTTCAAAACCCCTCTCTTTCATCTCTTTTATAAATTTCTCCCTGTATTCTTCATCATTTTCAGATTCCTCGTATATCTTATTGGCTATGATATTTATTTGTTCATTATCCGAAATATTTATAGAAACACATGGATCAAAACCGTTCAAAACATTTATGATTCTTGTAACCTGTCCAACAAAACATTTATCGCTTCCATCTTTTAATTCCTGAATCAAAACTTTTCTAATTTCGTCTTTGTTTTCATTCTGTAATATTCTATTGAATACAATCGTACATATTTCTCTAAAGGTCATTTGGCAAGAGGTTAATGTTTCATTCAGATTTTTAAAATCCGGTTTAATATCTAATAATTTTATACATTGATCAAAATCGTATTTAATTTCTGTATTTATAATATTTGTGATAGAATCCTTTAAAGATTTTTGAATTGTTGAATCGTGAACGTTTTGTGAATCATTATAGATGTTTGCTTTATTTCTTTCTAGAAATCTTCTTCTCAGTGCTGGGGGTAAAATCACTCTATATCTATCGAAATATATATTATTTAGTCTAGGGAGAAATAATACTTCATTTATTGATGTTAATTGATAATTTCCATAACAATATAATTCATCCAAATTCACTAAGTTTTCTATACCTTGAAGTGAAGTCAAATTATTTTCGGAACAATTTAATATTTTCAAATTCACTAAGTTTTCTATACCTTGAAGTGAAGTCAAATTATTATCGGGACAAATTAATATTTCCAAATTCACTAAATTTTCTATACCTTGAAGTGAAGTCAAATTGTTAATGGAACAATCTATTTTTTCCAAATTCACTAAATTTTCTATAGCTTGAAGTGAAGTCAAATTATTTTCGAAACAATATAATTCTCTCAAATTCACTAAATTTTCTATACCTTGAAGTGAGGTCAATTTATTTTCGAAACAATATAATTCTCTCAAATTCACTAAGTTTTCTATACCTTGAAGTGAAGTCAAATTATTATCGGAACAATTTAATATTTCCAAATTCACTAAGTTTTCTATACCTTGAAGTGAAGTCAATTCATTTTCGTAACAATCTAATTCTCTCAAATTCACTAAGTTTTCTATACCTTGAAGTGAAGTCAAATTGTTACCGAATAATGATTTTACTTTATCTTTATTTTTAATGTCCTTAAAACTCTTATAAAAATATCCTTTTTCTTTGTCAAAATAAATTACCTTCATTTATATAGAAATAAAATTTATAAATATTTTACTAATTCTTGTTCATAAAACATTCCTTCAATTTCTTCGTCTTTTTGATCTTTAATTTTATAAGTAATCGGAGCAGTTTTCAAAAAACGAAAATTATAAAGATAATAAAAGTTCATTTATTTTGAAAATAAAAATTATAATGAAATCAAACTTTTTTATTTATACAATTATTAAGAAAATCAATAAGAAAATAATCAGATTTTAAATGTTTTTTCTTTGTATTTAAGATATTTGTGATTGAATTCATTAATGATTTTTGAATTGTAGAATCGTGTTCGTTTTGCGAATCATTATAGATGCTTGCTTTATTTCTTTCTAGAAATCTTCTTCTCAGTGCTGGGGGTAAAATCACTCTATATCTATCGAAATATATATCATTTAGTCTAGGGAGAAATAATACTTCATTTATTGATGTTAATTGATAATTTTCACAACAATTTAAATATTTCAAATTCACTAAGTTTTCTATACCTTGAAGTGAAGTCAATTCATTTTTGTAACAATTTAATATTTCCAAATTCACTAAGTTTTCTATACCTTGAAGTGAAGTCAATTCATTTTTGTAACAATCTAATTTTTCCAAATTCACTAAGTTTTCTATACCTTGAAGTGAAGTCAAATTATTATTGTAACAAACTAATTTTTCCAAATTCACTAAGTTTTCTATACCTTGAAGTGAAGTCAAATTATTATTGTAACAAACTAATTTTTCCAAATTCACTAAGTTTTCTATACCTTGAAGTGAAGTCAAATTATTATTGTAACAAACTAATTTTTCCAAATTCACTAAGTTTTCTATGCCTTGAAGTGAAGTCAAATTATTATTGTGACAATCTAATTCTCTCAAATTCACTAAGTTTTCTATACTTTGAAGTGAAGTCAATTCATTTTCGTAACAAATTAATAATGCTTTTACTTTTTCTTTCTTTTTAATGTTCTTAAAACTCTTATAAAAATATTCTTTTTTGTTATCAAAATAAATTACATTCATTTATATAGAAATAAAATTTATAAATATTTTACTAATTCTTGTTCATAAAACATTCCTTCAATTTCCTCGTCTTTTTGATCTTTAATTTTATAAGTAATCGGAGCAGTTTTCAAAACTTCACTAATTTCAAACACTTCTCTAGTAAAATTTGGTTTAGAACCTTTAGTAAACTTTCCTTTATAAGCATAGATTCTAACTTTATCACCAACTTTAAATTTTTGTTCATATATTTTTAAACCAGTTTTCCCAAACAGATTCCTATAAACTTTACTCTCATTTTCTTTCTTACATGCTTCTATTGGCGTCATTTTTATCGATCTATGATAAGATGAATTATAATTTTTAATTAACAACCCTAAAACATTAAACCATTTTTTTGTTTTATTTGCTTTGAAATATTTCTCCATTCTACCTCTTAAGGTTCCATTGAATCTCTCAACTACTTGAGCTTTCATTTCACTCTCCGTTGTAATAAACTTGATTTTATATTTTTTGAAAAGATTTTGAACATTTTTATTAATAAACTCTCTCCCCTTATCGGTTTGTATCTTATCAGGAAGGCGCTCTTTAAATATTAATGAGAATGCTTCTACAATTTCATTTCCAGTTTTATATTTAATTGGAATTGTCCAAGCATATTTACTAAAAATATCAATTACTGTAAGAATGTATTTATATCCCTTATCCTTATTCCTTTGCATATCTACTAAATCAGCTTGCCATTGATCATCGATTCCAGATACGTAAACTCTCCTTCTTTCAAATTTTCTAATAATAGGCTTATGTCGTGTATAAACATCTTGTTTATGAAGAAATTCGCTTACTTCTTTTTGAGATTTTCCTGATTTTCTAACGAGATCATCGACGCCAGTGTATCCTGTTTCTGGATTGTAGTAAATTTCTTCAAGACTTTTTTCATCAGGTGCTTTCATCATCAACTTTCCAGTTTTATATTCTTCTTCATTCTGATTTTCAGTGTCCTTTTCACACTTAAGACAATACATTTATATCCATTGATAACCATTTAGCTTTGCTGCTTTCATATATTTCTCTCTTGGTAAAAATTGTAAAGTTTTAATGAATTCTTCTTCTTTCTTATATATTTCTTGTTCATCATTATTAATTTTAAAACTGTTCAATAATCCCTTATAGAATTTCATAGCCATTTTATATTCCTCTTTTCTTTCGTTTAGTTTCATTTGATTATCAATTATATCAACAACAAAAACACTCAAACTCAAGGCAGCTAATGGAACAAATGCAAATGCAGCTAATCCACTCGAAGATAAAACTCCTCTAGAAATTAAAAGTCCAATGTTTATTTTGCTGAAAAAATTACAACTCTTCCTGTAAACATAAATTCGTTTTTCAAGATAGGCTTCCATTTATATATATTGAAACTTTTTTGATCCGCAATTAACACATATTCCTTCTTTTCTTTTTCTGCCTTTCCTATCTTTACTTTCTTTCTCATTTGAAGTTTTAGTCTTCTTTTTACATTTCAAACACCAAATCATTTTAGAAATTCCTAATCCAAATCTCTTCTTAGTTTTAATAATGGGATTTATAACAAATCTAGCTGCTCTTTCTCCAAAAGTTGGATTTTGAATTGAATTAATTTCATCTAAAAGTATTTGATCTGCAACATGTCTCTCTTTAGTATCCTTAGTTTGTGAATATGCAATATCATGTTTTTTACATGCCTCATCTACTCGATTTTTACCTTTATCTCCTCTAGCCAATCTTTTACTCAATTTTGTAAAAGGTCCACAATAATTATATCCTGGAAGATGCATTTCAGGCGGATTAAATTTATCTTGTAAATATCCTACAAGATCGCCTCCTAATAATTGATCTTTTTTCCAACCGGCCATTTATTACTATATATAACTTCATATGGTTCAATTCCTTTATTTCTTTCTTTGATATATTGCATGCAATAATATCCACATTTTGTTGAATCAATATCTTGAATTTGTGAAGTATTATAAAGAATTTTCTTTTTTGAAATTTTAAGAAATTTTTTAATTTCTTCAGCAGGAGCAATACCAAAAGAATCAAAATATTCTATAAATTTAAATTTTGGACTATTGTAATAACAAACCCAATGAGTTCCATTTCCTTCTGAATTATCTAAATTTATAATTCCATTTTCAAAGTTTTTAATTTGTTTTGGTAATTGATCTTTACAATAAACACCACTGAATCCTTTTTCATTCTTCAACATTTTTTCTAAATCATAATTACTTAACACTATCTTCGTCCAGGAAGATATATTCCTTTCCCCTTTTTTTTACTCCCACCACCTAAAGCTTTTTTGGTTCCATATGCCGTAGCTCCAGAAACTAAACCAGATAGTAATGCTTTACCTATAAGGGGTAGAAAAGGAGCTAAAAAAGGTAAAAATCCACCATATTTTCTTCCAGGCAAATACACACCTTTACCTATTGAATAATCATCTCGTATTTCCTTTAACATAGGATATGTTAAATTTATAAGTCTTCCGGCAAGTCGAAGACCACATCCTGTTTTATTTTTAAAGGATGATCTTATTTTCTGACATTGACAATCTGTTAAATTAACCATTTATTTAGTTACTAAACTTCTTCCATCAATAAAGTTTGTGGTTACAAATATATTTGATGCTATAATAGCAAATATATAATATTTTCCTGGATTTGCATCTCTCATCTTATATTTGATCACAATATCTACAGTTTCCTTTCCATCAAATATTTTTTCTCCTCTAGATATATCAAAGCACCAAATTGGATACAATCTCATAAAATCTTCATAAGTAACGATTGTAGCTTCTGAATCTTTATATCTATAACAAGCTTCTCTGAAATAATTATACAATTCTATATAACTCTGTTGCTTGTCTCTAAAATCAGATTCAATTGGTAGTAATGGACACAGATTTCCATTCACATCCAATTGCACACTTTCTACATTCATGTGATCGAAGACCATATTATTTTGTTTATAATTATCTAATTTTTCATGTTTTTGAAACAACACAAATACCATAGTTGGTCTATGTTGAAGAGTAGCTGTTCTCCAATCTCCATCTTTCAATTCTCTTTCTTCAGATCGTCGAACATCACAGACTTCAAACACATTTTTTATATTTTGATTTGAGGCAAAAAGCATTTCCAATTTAGCAATTAGTGGTATTGTTGGTTCAACTTTTGGAACATACCATTCAAGCTTTTTAATAATGACTTTATAGTTTCCATTATCACCAACTAACAACATATTTGAATCATAATTTCTTACTAATTCAATTTTGTGTTCTACTCCTCGTCTAACCTTTGTCAAATTTCTAAATGACCCCAATATTCTCGATAAATCCAATTGTAAGTTAACTTCTTTACTTCCTTTAGTTCTAATCCACCTTTCGGTATATCCTTTGTTAAATTCCACATTAGGTTTAATATTTTCAATTAATTCTTTCACTTTTGCAGCAGTGTCTACATCAGATAATTTTGCTACAACACCATCATAGGATAACGTAGATTTATTTGTACCATCATCAGTATCAGGATACCAAAATTCTTTTCTAGCATCTCTATTAGAGTATTCGGGTGTATATTCAAGTAGATTTTTAACTGTTCCTAATAAACCAACATAATTTGGAACCTCTTCAATTAATTCATTCTCAATCCAATATCTTATTGAGCTAAATATGTTCCAACCATTATTAACTAAACTTACATTAGCATTTTCATCAATATCTGTACCATCATTTTTTACTATTTTCAAAACAACATTTAGAAAACTCTTATACATTAACAAAAATATATTTAAATCTTTGATGACAATTTCATATTTGTCATTCGGTTTGTTCCTTTGAATAATATCTCCATAATCTTTATATTTTTTATATTCAAAACTCTTGGTTGAATTATCTTCAATATGAGGTTCTAAAACATTCCAATATTGAGCTTCTATCTCCATTTATATAATGTTAAATCCTTTACCCTTTAAAATCTTATCTATTCTATTTCTTTGTTTTTTAACGGATGATCCATAAAGATATTTTTTCTTATTTTCTGTCTTCTTTGCTAAGTTGTCAAGTTTCTTTTCAACAAATTCAGCTACCTCTTTTTTATCCTCAGTTTTTGGAATAATGAAATCACCAATTTTCTTGATGATGTCTCCAATTCCTGCTCCTCTTTGCGTTTTCTTATTGTAGATGATCATTTATTTAATTTCAAGAACATAAGTAACGTGTTCACCATTAAGATCAATCAAACGATCTCTTTGATCAGTAATTCTCATTGTAATATCATATATTAATTGTTCGTTATTTGTATCATTAATGGTTAGATATATGGGGTTAATAGGTTCAATATTAATTGAAGAACCAGTGTCTTCAACAGGAAAGAAACTAAAAATCACATCACTTTGATGAGAATTAATATAACTTTCACGAACCTTATCACAATGAATTAATATTCTATCAACACTATTTGTAATATCAGCTGGATTATCTGCTATATGAGTTCCAGCATCATATATTTTTGAATTAAATCCTAAAATTTTATGAAAGCCACCTTCTCGCAAGTCTATTTTAACCTCTGTTTTAAGAATGAATCTTGATCTGGGTCTATCAACTTTTAATTTTAATGGTAGTTTTTTATCCTCAAAGAAATTATTGAAATCTATAAAATCATACATTCCATTAGGAATTGTAACATTTATCCAGTCATTACCATTATGATATTTAAAACGATTATTATTACAATCATTACATAAGTTATACCAAGAATACCATAAAGTACAACTTTTCATTGCTAATTTAGCCCCGGGTTTTATTCTCAGAGGATTAGCAAAATGAATAGTAAAATGAGCAGAATTTTCAAAATCCCGTGATTCAATTGTTAATAACATATTTATTATATATAAACTTATGTTTTGACGTATTTAATATACCTCTTTTTAATAAAATATCAGCAATGTCAGCTATTTCATTTTTTACTTCCTTGGCATTATTTCCTGCTTCTATTTCACCCATTAATATTTCTAATTTATCAACCAATTCATCAATATTTTTATATAACCCGGTTCCTAATTTATATTCAGTAATGTCACCAAATTGCAAAAGACTTTTAATTATTTTTTGATAATTTTGCAAAATTGTAGTATGATGTTCATATCTTTCTTTTATATCTTTAGCTTTGTTAGCTCGTTTATAATTACTAAAGCTTTTAATTTTCTTTCCAACTTTTTCATCTAAATTATTTAAATATTTCTTATCATCTTTGTTTTGGAATAAATCTTTTAATTTTGGATACTCGTACTCGTCTAAAACTTCATTATCTATAGTACCCTCTAAATCTATGAAAAGTTTTTTCTTTCCTTTTGGTGTTTGAGTACGAGTTTCAACCAATATTTTTGGTGGACTAGCAGGTAATAATGTTGAAGGAAATTCTTCAATCACGTCTTTTAAAGCCTTCAGATGCTCTTTTTGTTCATCTTGTTTCTTCAGTTCTTGAATAACTGGTTTATGAAACTCCTGTATCTGAAGTTCTTTAAAATGCTCACCCAGTTCATGTTCATCAACTTTCTGTTTAATAATATTTCTGTTCCTAATAATTGATTCAATATCTGACTTCAGTTTTTTCAGATCTCTCATTTATATAATTCCAGATATCTGACTTTATATCAGATATCTGACTTTATTTCAGATATCTGGAATTATATAAATGGAAATAACTGCTTCGAGAAACCGAAACAGAAAAGCATATATTAATAAAAATGTCTTAGCTCCTCAATGGCCTTTCAGACTTCTAATTTGTGGTCGTACAGATTGTGGTAAAACAGAGGTCTTATCAAATCTAATTAAGAAATATTTAACTTTTCATAAGCTATATTTGTATGCAAAAGATTTATCAGAAGATGCTTATGAAGAACTGATAGAATACTTCGACGGTGTTCATAATGATCTAAAAAAGAAATATAAAGAAGATATAATTGTTGCAATGTTTAGTTCTGATAAAGAAGACATTATTGATGTTGATGAGTTAGATTCTGAATTTCAGAATTTGATAGTATTTGATGATTTCCTAACTGAAAAAGATCATAGCAAAATCAAAGATTTATTTATCAGAGGAAGAAAGAAAAATGCTTCTATTATCTATCTGTCTCAGAGCTATTTTCCTGTTCCTAAAGTTATTAGAGAACAGTGTAATTACTTTATATTTTTCAGTATTCATAATTTGAGAGAAGTTAAGGCTATTTATCAAAATCATGGTATGATGTTAGAAAAGAAAGAATTTTTAGAAAAATTTAGAAATGCAGTTAATGGAGGACCATATGATTTCTTTTTAATTGATCAGAAAACAAAAGACACAAGCTTAATGTTTAGAAGGAATTTTGGATAATATAAATGGGAAGAGATAAATTTGGCTTTCAAAGAAATGATATTCAGAAAGGAAAAAGAGGTCCTCCAGGAATAGGATTCAGTCTAACATCAGATGGTAATTATGATATGCAAGGTAAAAAATTAGTAAATGCTGAACATCCAAATGACAAAAATGATGCTGCAACCAAATTATATGTTGATGCTAATAATAATGTTATTGAGTCATTTGTTAATAATTTAGATGAAAAAGTAAAAAATGAAATTAAAGAGATAAATCAAAATATATTAGCTAATAGAATAGAAATGCTAGAAAAATCATTAAATCGCAAAAATGATATATACGACGCAAATAATAGAATTATATCTAATGTATCATTACCTATTCATGATAATGATGTTTCTACCAAAAAATATGTTGATAATCAAACTAAAATTTCATCTGCACCCAACAATAGTTTAAAAAGAAACGATGATGGATTATATGTGGAAGAAATTATAACCTCACAAAGTGATTGGGTTGATTTTAATAATAAGAGATTAACTAGTGTTAAGGATCCTAAACATTCTCAAAATGTAGCTACAAAACACTATGTAGATAAGCAAATTAATTCTATAGATCCAAATCCAAATAATATATTAATTAAAACAAATTATGGATTAATGATAAATAAAGAAAATATATTAGAAGGATCATTAGTTTTTAATGCTAAAAATAAAAGAATAGGAAATTTAAAGGATCCTACAGAAGGAAAGAATGCTGCTACAAAAGATTATGTAGATAGTCATTTCCCTCAGGTTTTAACATTTATAAATACTCAAAACAAACCTTTAGAAATTGTAGGGCGTCAAGATTTTTTACAACAATTATATTGTCAGAAGGCTCGTATATTTCCTTTTCTATCTAAGGGAAAAATAAGATCTTTTAATTCATTTTGTGAAAAATATCCAATCAAATATGTACTGGCAATAAACAAAGCAGACGGTACAGGTAAGACTTATGAAATTGAACGCAAAGAAAATTTAATGAAAAGAGATGGTATTGATATAGAAATTGAAGAAGCATCGACACTTAGTATTCATGCATGGTTAGATGAAAAAGAAGTTGTTTCAAATTTTGCTGAGATTTATTTTCTTCCAGAATAAAAAAAACTTTATGAGAGTATTAAACTAACATATATCGAACTTTATCATGATGCTCGTATAGTTTACAAAATCTATTGATATAATACATTCTACTGGATATATTGCTTAACAAATGTAAACAAAGAAGATATTGTATATATTTCAGATACTAAAAATCAACCAAAAAAACTATATTTATTAATGAATCTGGATTATATCATGGTCATTACAAAAATGATCAGATTCTTCTGAATCAGTATAATAAACATTATTTAGAGGAATAATATCGTCAAAGAAAGAAGAAATTATTTATTAAAATTAGATTTAATAAAACAAGGTAGTAGAAAAAGGAAGTGCTGCAACAGGAAGTCTGATAGGCGGCAAACTTCCTTTTCTTAGCTTGTCTTGGTAGGGTTGAGATGGTTTCTTTATTTAAAAAAAGGATCGTTCATTAGGATATAAATCAAAACCTTCAAATATTTTTTTTTGATTTTGTCATTAAATAATTATATGTTAATCCTGTTTTAAGAAGTTTTGGATAAGGACTGAAATCTTTGTAAAACTTTCTCAATCTTCTATCTTCTCTTGGACTTAAAGTTAAATTTTCCTTTTCCAATTTGCTTTTGGAATTTTAGATCTAAATATTAGCTTATAAAGAGCAGATTCATTAATAAAATGGGTATGTGGTTGCACATTTTCTAGGGTATGCGATTCACATACCCCTTTAAAATCTTTAAATTTTTCTTATTTTCACTTTAAATATTATCTTTTATAGTTAATTTTGGCTGTTTATATTCTAAAATTCTAGCTATATCTGCTCCTTTAAACCGTGGTTCTAACTTTGAATCAAGTATAATTAAAGCTGATTTGTTGTTAAAATTAAGTTTGTTATTTTCAATATCTGTGATATTTTGCATTTTTGTTTATAAAAATATAATATATAAAAATTTAGTTTTATTTATTCAAAAGAGTTTTTAAATATTCATTCCATTTTTTACCACTTCCTAAATTTTCTAATCTGAAATTTATAAAATTTTTGTTCAAAAAATATCCCGTTTCTAAAGCAAATTTTGCAGAAATATTATTGGTTGAAGTGAGATTTTTAAGTGATATAATCAAAGATTCTTTTTCATCATTATCGTTAAATTGAACTATTTCAATAGAAGTATGGTATTTTTCATACATAATTTTTAACTCTTTCATTAAAGATTCCAAATCGTGTTTTTTGTTCGATTTCTTTTTTAATTGATTATAAAATTTTCTTATTTTTTCAGGATTTAACAAAATGTCTTTTTTATAATGTTCAAAAAGAAGAGAACAATGATCGCAATTTTTAAAAATGTCTGTTAAAAATGAATTATAATCCTCCATCGTACTTACAAAACACTTCCAACGATGGAGTGGCCAGACTCTGCCGCTTTTTACGTCATTTCCTGTCACTTGACTCTGCCGCTTTTTACGTCATTTCCTTTAGCTACAATTTTTAAATAAATGGAGGAAAAGAAGTATGCTTTTTGTAAAAAACTTAAATATTTTTGATTGTTTATCTTTTTTTCATTATGAAATAAGCAAGAAGATTTTTAGAATAAAAAAGTATACATCCTACTAATATCATCTGACTCGAAAAATATCGAATAATTAAATGTAGGTATTTCAAAATCTGAACCAGTAAATCCCTCAAAATCAGAAACAATTTCTTTAAATTCGTCAAATCTTCCATTGTCTTTAATATTAATAGTTGTATTAACATATAATCTTTTTTCGTTATCATAAAATGATTTTGTATCTGTGATATCAAAAGGAATATTCAATTCTTCTAAAGTTGAGAATATCATTTATTAGAAAACATTTTTATAAATATCTGTTTCTCCAGATTTCTTCACAATAAGCAATATTAGTAGTTGGATCATTTAATGGATCGCATTCTACAATTCCTCTGGATGTGTAAAAACGTCGATTTTCTAATTTTTCAAAATAATCTTTTATAAAGTTATTCCATATTATTTCTTTTTTCTTTTTTACTTTTATTTTTATATTATTAGGTATTTTATAATATTCACATATTTTCTTTATAAAATATTTATAATTTATTGTTTTCTTTCTTTCTATATAGATGCAAAAATGATGAAACATATATTGAATTTTATCACATTCCCCTATTTTTAAAGAATAAATAATATTTTTGAAATATCGTATTCTGTTTGGAGTCCTAGGTTTAGGTCTAGGAACAGATTTCCATTCACATTCACAAATATATTCATCATGTAATTCACAATATTCAGTCATTCATTTATTAAATTTATTATCTATATAAATGAAGGTTTGTAAATCTTGTCAGCTTCCTAAAATGCTGATAAAGGAAACAGAATATTGCGGTCCTTGCAATAGTAAAATCAAATATCCTGAGAAATTTAATACTTGTAGTGAATGTCAAAAAGTAAAAAGACTATATCAGTTCAATAATAAAATAGCGGATGTCTGTAGACCTTGTGCTCATAAAGATAGAATTCCGAAAAATGAATTAAAGAATAATCAAAAACAGTGTTCGAAATGTAAGGAAGTTAAAGATGAAAATGAATTTTCACATGGAAAGACTTGTAAGAATTGTATGAATAAATATCTTAAGGAAAAACGAATTAATTGTGATATATGTAATAAAGAAGTTCATAAATATTATTTAAAATCTCACCTAGAAAGAATGCATAAAGTTTCAATATTAATAAATGGGGAATAAACAAGCTAGAATATTAACTGGTACTCGTTCATCAAATTATGCAACTGTGGTTTTCAATAATCCTTTTACATATCGTCCAACAATAACGACTCAACCTATTTGTAATAGGGGGGTCCCTTTCATTGTAAATGTATTAAGTGTAGATAGAAATGGATTTCAATTTGAATGTTTAAATCTATCTGGAACCAAAATATATGATGGAAAAGATTCCTTTCAATGGAGTGCTCTAAGTATTAATGGCTAGCTATTTATAAAATAATTTTAAAATGTTCATAAAATTTTTTCCTAATAAATGGAAGACTTCATTTCCTCTCTGTCTTACAATGTTCTTAGACAGAAAGTGAAAGAATTAAAACTTGTTCAACCTAAGAAAATCAATAAGAAAGAACTTGTTGATCTCTTGGTTGAGTATCTAGAAAAGAAAGAAAAACGATTTATCAAATATCCTATTCGAAGAAAAAAATATAAAAAGGTATTTGATTCTTTTGATCTGAAATATGATAAAAATAAATTTAAACCTAAAAAGGAGAAACCTAAAATAAAAATTGAGGTTAATTTGAAACGTTTGTTTAAAAAAGAAAAACCTTATAGAATTATTGAAACGGCTCACAAGAATAGATTAATAACTGTCAGAATAGATAATAAGAAATTTAAAGATATTTCCTTATTTTTAAATTATTGTAACCCAATCTTTAAAAGTTTAGTTTCAGAAAAATTATATAAACACAGATCAATTAAAATTAAACAAGTTTTAAAATGTAAAATAGGAAAAAGTATTGAGGATTATTCTGAACAAATGAATTTATATCCTCAATCAAAAATGAAATCTATCATGATTTCTGAAAATATAAATTCAGTTCTTTCTGAAAATAAGGAAGAAATTGAAGGTGAAATATATTTAAATCCTGATAGAGGATCAGGTTGGATGTTAAAAGAAATTATTTATTGTGACCTCTATATTAATAAATATAAAGCTTTAAAAGGATCAAGTTATATTGATTTACCTAAAGAAATAAAAGATAAGAAAGCTGTGATTAATATAAAAAATGATGATAATAAATGCTTTCTATGGAGCATTTTAGCTGCTTTACATCCTATCGAAAAAGATCCTCAAAGAGTATCTAAATACAAAAAATATGAAAATCAATTTGGAGATAATGAATATTCAATGAAATTAGAAAACATTAGAAAATTTGAAAAGAAACATAACTTAAGCATCAATGTGTTTAGTTATGATAATAAATTTAAAATTTATCCATTACTTATCTCAAAAAATAAGAGTGAAAACAATAGTGATCTGTTATACATTAAAAATGAAAAGAACGATCATTATTGTTTAATTAGGGATCTAGGTCGATTATTATATAGTCAAGATTCTAAGCATAAAGAAAAAAAATATTATTGTAGAAGATGTTTAAATTATTTCGGAAGGAAAGATTTGTTGGAAAAACATTCTTTTTATTGTAATGAAGCTTTAAGAGCTGAATTTCCAGATGAGAAATATGTTGAATTTAAAAATTATCAAAGAAAAATGAAAATCCCTTTTGCAATTTATGCAGATTTTGAATCTATTCTACCAAAAGTTGAATCATGCATATCAAATCCTGAAAATAGTTATACAAACGAGTATCAAAAACATAAACCTTCTGGATTTAATTATTATAAAACTTATGGAGAAAATAAATTCAAACCTGTCAGCTATAGAGGAGAAGATGCTGATAAAGTATTTGTTGATAAAATGATTGAAGAAACTAAAAATATTTATAAATTTATTAAGCGAAATTATCATAGTATGAAGTTGACAAATGAAGATAGACAAAATTATAAAACTACAAAAGTTTGCCATATTTGTGAAAAAGAATTTAAAAAAGGAGATATTAAAGTGAGAGATCATTGTCATCTCACAGGAAAATTTAATGGAGCAGCACATGATAAATGTAATGTAAATTATCGAATACCAAAATTTGTGCCTATTTTCTTTCATAATCTTCAAAAATATGATGCTCATCTATTCATTAAGGCTTTAGCAGATAGAGGGGGTGATTTAAAAGTAATATCAAAAACTGAACAAAATTATATTTCTTTCTCATCTAAAATTACTGTTGGTGAATATAAAGATAAAAATGATGTCTTAAAACCGATCAAATATGACATGAGATTTCTAGATTCATTCAGTTTCTTGTCATCTTCATTGGATAATTTAAGTAAAACACTCAAACATTTCCCGCACTTGGAACATAATTTCCCTAAAGATAAGATATCTTTGATTACTAGAAAACTTCCATATTGCTATGATTATATAGATTCATTTGATAAATTTAAAGAAGAAACGATTCCCCCTAAAGAAACGTTCTATAATAGATTAAATAATTCTGAAATTGATGATAAAGAATATGAGTTTGTAAAAACTCTTTGGAAAGAATTTAATATTAAAAATTTAGGTGAATTTCACGATTTATATGTTAAAATAGATACGCTTTTACTTGCTGATATATTTGAAAATTTTAGAAATATTTGTATGAAGATTTATAAATTAGATCCTTGCTATTATTTTACGGCACCTGGTTTATCATGGGACGCGATGTTAAAACATACAAAAGTGAAATTAGAAATAATTAAGGATTATGATATGATATTAATGATTGAAAAGGGAATAAGAGGTGGAATTAATCAAGTATCGAAAAGATATGTGAAAGCAAATAATAAATATATGGAAAATTATGATAAAAATAAGGAAAGTAACTATTTAACATATTTAGATATGAATAACTTATATGGTAGAGCAATGATTGAATCTTTGCCAGCTCACGATTTCAAATGGGTTGATGACTTAGATGTGAGTCAAATTGGGTCACAACCTGAGGCTGGTTATATATTAGAGGTAGATTTAGAATATCCAAGAGATTTTCATAGGCAGCATGATGATTATCCTTTAGCTCCAGAACAATTAAAAGTGGAATCAGAATGGTTGAGTCCTTATCAAAAACTATTCGGAAAAACATCAAAAATTAAAAAAATATTATTAACTTTTAGAGAAAAAAAGAATTATGTAATTCATTATAAGACATTACAACTCTATCTTAGTTTAGGAATTAAAATAAAGAAAATACATAGAGTCTTATCATTTAAACAATCCGAATGGTTAAAATCTTATATTGATTTGAATACTGAAATGAGAACAAAGGCATCTAATGATTTTGAAAAAGATTTCTATAAATTAATGAACAATAGTGTATTTGGCAAAACAATGGAATCAATTAGAAAGAGATGTAATATAAAAGTATTGAATGATTATGATAAAATTGAAAGAGAAATTGCAAAGCCTACTTTTAAAAATAGAACTATATTTACTGAGAAAATGGTAGCATTACATATGACAAAAGAGAAATTAAAATTCGATAAACCAATTTATGTGGGAATGAGTATTCTAGATCTAAGCAAATATTTCATGTATGATTTCCACTATAATGTGATGAAAAAGAAATATGGAGATAATATTGAAGTTTGTTATACTGACACTGATTCGTTTGTTTATAATATAAAAACTGAAGATTTTTATAAAGATATGGAATTAATGATTGAACATTTTGATACGAGTAATTTTCCTGAAGATCATTGGATGTCAAAGAAAAATAAAAAAGTTTTAGGGAAAATGAAAGATGAAAATAATGGAAAAATTATGGAAGAATATATCGGTTTAAAGAGTAAAATGTATGCTATAAAACTTGATAAAAAGGAAATTAAAAAATCAAAAGGAACTAAGAAATCTGTTGTTGATAAAACGATTAAATTTGAAGATTATTACAATTGTTTATTTAATAAAGAAAAGCAATATCGAGTAAATAATCTCATAAGATCGAACAAACATGAAATTGCAACTATTGAAATAAACAAAATAGCTTTGAGTCCATATGATGATAAACGATATATTTTAGATGATGGAATAAATACCATAGCTTTTGGTTCTATATAAATGGAGACTGTGTTATCAATTACAAATGATTTGAAAATTAAAATATTTAAGACACTAACTTGTATAGGATTTGAAGATTCCCAGCCTAGAATGTTATGGAATATCAATCAATGGAATGAATTCTATAGAATTGTAGAAGATATCAATAATGAAATGCATGACCGTTTCACTTCACAATATCCAAAAATTGATGAGACAGAGTATTGTATCGAGGATAATTTTAAAATTATAGCAAGAAATGTTCAAGATGAAACTCGTTTATTCTTTGAAGATAAAATGATTTGGAATTTTGATCAGTGGATTGAATTTTATAAGAATCTAGAAACTATTTCAAATTTTATTTCCTAAATAAATGGAAGGAGTGAGTTTGATATTTAATATTCAGGGATTTGTTTTACCTAATAATAGAACAATCTTAAGAGAATTGAGTTGGATTCATATCAATGATCTTATCTTTGAAACTATTCAAATCTTCGAACCGAATGCTATTTTAAATGATCAAGAGAAAGGAATAGTTCACTATAATACAAAGAATATTCACGGTCTGAAATTTAAAAGTACTCCAGATAATACATCATTATGGATTGAAAATGATAAAGTAAAAGATTATATAAAAGATCTTCATGTTATTTTTGGGGGTAAATTTGCTTATAAAGGAATTGGAAAAGATTTATTCGATGACATTCCGACTATAAATCTTGAAAATATTCCGAAATGTGCACAAATGAAAGGAATTGGATGTTCTCTTTACAAATGTAAATTTTACAGAAATTATATTTCAAAAAATGTTTCTATATAAATGGAAGCTTTCAATAGCATCAATTCATATCCCAAGACTCTAAAGCTTAGTGAAATAGAAATTGGCACATATACTCTCAAAGAATTAAAGAAAATTGAAACTAAATTTGGCATAGCTATCATTGCTTTACTGGATAATGATGATGGAGAAATTCAAGTATTTTTACCAAAGAGATATGAAAAATTAAGGGATAAAGACATTAAAAAAATCAATAAAGGTGAATACATTTTAGATTATCAAGGAACTGAAGATTGTGGGAAAAAATATCCTACATATAAAATTATTTTAAAAGAATTCTAAAAAAATGTTTTTATATAAATGACTAGATGTGATATTTGTCAAAGAGATGAAGCAATTTTTAAATGTGTGAATAATAAAACCTGCGCAAAATGTTTTAAGAAAAAACATTTAAAATCTGATTATTTTCTTATTGATTTTCTTAATAATTGTATAAATAAAAAAGTTTGATTTCATTATAATTTTTATTTTCAAAATAAATGAACTTTTATTATCTTTATAATTTTCGTTTTTTGAAAACTGCTCCGATTACTTATAAAATTAAAGATCAAAAAGACGAAGAAATTGAGCGAATGTTTTATGAACAAGAATTAGTAAAATATTTATAAATTTTATTTCTATATAAATGAAGGTAATTTATTTTGACAAAGAAAAAGGATATTTTTATAAGAGTTTTAAGGACATTAAAAAGAAAGAAAAAGTAGAAGCATTATTAATTTGTGACAATAATAATTTGACTTCACTTCAAGGTATAGAAAACTTAGTGAATTTGAGAGAATTATATTGTTTCGAAAATAATTTGACTTCACTTCAAGGTATAGAAAACTTAGTGAATTTGAAAATATTAAATTGTTCCGAAAATAATTTGACTTCACTTCAAGGTATAGAAAACTTAGTGAATTTGGATGAATTATATTGTTATGGAAATTATCAATTAACATCAATAAATGAAGTATTATTTCTCCCTAGACTAAATAATATATATTTCGATAGATATAGAGTGATTTTACCCCCAGCACTGAGAAGAAGATTTCTAGAAAGAAATAAAGCAAACATCTATAATGATTCACAAAACGTTCACGATTCAACAATTCAAAAATCTTTAAAGGATTCTATCACAAATATTATAAATACAGAAATTAAATACGATTTTGATCAATGTATAAAATTATTAGATATTAAACCGGATTTTAAAAATCTGAATGAAACATTAACCTCTTGCCAAATGACCTTTAGAGAAATATGTACGATTGTATTCAATAGAATATTACAGAATGAAAACAAAGACGAAATTAGAAAAGTTTTGATTCAGGAATTAAAAGATGGAAGCGATAAATGTTTTGTTGGACAGGTTACAAGAATCATAAATGTTTTGAACGGTTTTGATCCATGTGTTTCTATAAATATTTCGGATAATGAACAAATAAATATCATAGCCAATAAGATATACGAGGAATCTGAAAATGATGAAGAATACAGGGAGAAATTTATAAAAGAGATGAAAGAGAGGGGTTTTGAAAATTATGAGGAATGGTTGTATATCTAAATGATTAAAAAAAGGCGTTGGTCAGGCGTCAAAATGATCTTTTTTAGCGACTTTTGCCTTAATTTTCGTTACTTTAAGCCAAAAAATGGTTTATTTTCACATCTTCCAAATTTATAAACTGCGCTATAAATTCCTTAGCACAGTTTTTATATTAAAATATATCAATTGATGCTTAAAAATGTTATTTTGACGCTGCTTTTTGATGTCAAAAGTAGCGTCAAAATCTTCCATAAATTTGACCTTTTTTTCGTTTTTTACATATGTTTTGATGTTGAAACCTCGTAAATGTTAAATAGGGGCTGCGCCAGAAACCCCGTGTTATATACAACGTACCAACACTTGACCTTATTTATTTATTTTCTCACATCCTTATATATATTAACCTATAGAGATATTAAGACAAATTAGACACTTATTATCGGACTATATATAAAAGAACATTAAATATATTCTATATTTAAGTCTTATCTTAATGTTTGTATACTTTATTTGGCTAGTTTTGTCCCACTATTTAAAAAAATTGATTAATCATAAATAAATAAATTTAATAGACTTATAAATATATTTTATTTTTGAAATTTTCTATTAATAAATGTTATATTATCAATCAAAATTCAGCTTTAATTAAAATTTATCAAACTTTTAATCTGTCAAAACAATTTGACTAAAATTAAAAATGTTTTGAAGCGTAATTTTTGTTTTTCGGAAAAGCATTTTAGAATATTTTAAAATATTGTGTGTATATACACACACACACACACATTTTAAAAACAAAAGATGAAGGCAAATGTCACAAAGGATGATGGACAATTTGATCATTTGATCATAAGTAAGCGAAGGAATTATATATAATATATTAATGTAGTTTATTTTTGACCATGTGGATTTACAAATACATTTTCTTAAATATTTCTTACTAAAGGCATATTAAATTAGTGTAAAATAAAAATAATTTCATCGCAATAAGTATATTACGCGATAAATAAAACACAAATATTTTATATTATTATTAAATATTTTACCGTGATATTTGAATAATTTTACGAAAATCACTTATTGGTAAATAGAATGGGTGACCCAGTAGAATTGTTCAGAACAGGGTTTCATGAGGGAAATGGTGCTAAATGTCATTGACGAATATTTTACAAAGCAATTTTTGTATCTTAAGTAGTTTAATGAAAGAAAAATTTAATCAAAATAAATCATTTTTATAATACAGACATCACTGTATTAGTCTAAAGACTATTCAGGTTAGGATATCAATTTGATCTGTCAAACATACACCAATACCTCGCTTTGCATCGTTTCGTTTTGCGTTTTTTTCGAAGTTGCGTCGCTGCTTAATTTTTACTGATTTTCACTGTACGTCGTTAGATTTTTGAAGTTGTGTTGTTTTGGATTCAAGTCTTAATTTTTTTTTTTTGAATTTTTTTTCCTAAAATATGGCAACACCTTTGTTTTTTATTGCGCCTTCACATATTTTCACTTTGCGTCGTTTCAATTTGCGTCATGTTTTTTTGGAACGTAACCCCGACACAAAGCGAGGTATGGGTGTAATTCTAACTGAAAAGAGAACAAGTGTTTTACATCAGTATGAAGGGATGTTGTTATACTTGGCAGGACTGCTTTCTTGTTACTGACCTTTCATTTAAAAGATGAAAACGAGGGAATATATTGATAGAAAGTAAGAAACTGTCTTGTTATGATATCATTCCAACTTACAATCACTTCCACCAGGTGTATAATGCTGAGAAGAGGAGATAAATATGATACATTAGCGTGCTGTTATCAAAATTCGAAACTATTATAGACGCGCGCGAATGATTCTTTTTAAAAATAAACAATTTCTACTGCCTTTACTGCAATGGAAAAATTAATGGGAGAGCCTAGTTCATCAGTGGTGAACCCTCCCAGCTGTTTAAACTGGTGAAACCACTGATGAGCCAGGCTCTCCCATTAATTTTTCCATTGCAGTAAGGACAGTAGAAATTGTTTATTTTTAAAAAGAATCATACGCGTCTATAATAGTTTTGAATTTTGATGGAGATAAATATGGCAAGAAATCTTCATACCTCCCCCAATATCATTTCAGTACACATGAATAATGAATGCTTTAGAACTACAAAGTAATAAGACCAAATACAGTAGAACCTCCTTTTAGTGTACACCCTGCTAGCAGACACCTCTCTACAAAGGACAGTTTTCATTTACAAAATTACCATTTTTGCTATATAGCAACTCTCCAGTAAGAGGACACCTCTCTCTAAAGGACACTTTGGCTCTGCAATTAGGTGTTGTCCTTTACAGGGAGGTTCTACTGTAATTTAATATTGTGTGGTGTTCTGTCAACAGTGTTGTTACCATCATCAGACAAAAGAATAAATGAAAACAAAAAAATAACTATTTATTCTTTTGTCTGATGATGTTAAAAATGCTTGTTGCTGAAATGTCACACACTATTTATTTGGATGTGGTCTTATTACCTTGTAGTTCTAATCTATAATCCAAATTGTACCTTAACAAAGAATGGTTTAGTAAGTGGTATGAACATCAAACATGTGTTTTTACATCATTTTGTACATTGATGCACAACTATCATTCATTTCGATAAGGCACAATTTGGATTATAGATTATAAACACAAGGTCTCTTCTTTCTTATATCCACTCAATCATATTAGGGTATCAAGCTTGTAGAGCTTGTTGATGGTGTCTGCCGGGGAGGAGTAGAGCTCATCAATGGATGAGTCAATACAGTCAATCAGTAGAAGGGCCACCATACCCGAAAGCTTGAGCATTATTAAACGTTTTTAAAAAAAGAAACGCAACCTCGGAGGCTTTATTATTTTGTCCTAAAGATTTCACAGAGGTTATAACAAGGTAATAAGACCAAATAAATAAATAGTGTGTGACGTTTCGGTAACAATGCTTCACACACTATTTATTTATTTGAATTTGGTCTTACACCTTGTGTTTATCATTCATTTCTTAAGTCTTGAACCACAAAAGAGTATCCAGTAGGCTTCCCTGAGCAGACTACATCATAAAAACATGGCTAGACCTTATCATGTCAGACCAAGTCATGAGGAGCCTTTCAGCTGAAACAGAGTTTCTGATTAAAGATCATCTCCAGGAGAGACTGCATTTATCCATGTGTTTAGGCTATGGTCTCTCATGGGAGACTAATGTACAATAGAACCTCCATGAGAGGACACTCATGATAGAGGACACCTCTCTACACAGTTTTCATTTGTAAAATTACCATTTTTACTACAGTCAAACCTCTTTAATTCAACACCCCAAGGGATCAGAGCTTTCGGTTGAATTAAAAGAAGTGTTGAATTAAGGTTAGATAATTAGCTAATCATCTAACTCACTAAAATATTATTTTTTAAAAATTGCTTTGTAATATAAATTAATGATATTAATTGAAACCATTGTATGTGTACTTTTTTGTTTTATTTTCATGATTAACTTTAGTATCAGGAACAAAATGGCAATAATACATATTTTTGAAACATAAATAATTACAAATAATATTTTATTCTAATTGAAGAATATAGCAGTTGAAAGGAAATAAATATGGAAAATAAAAAGAAAATTTAAAAATAATCATGAAGATCTTTTTGAAAATTCCTTTATAGATGTCAGTTTTTGCACTGAAATCCTATTCAGGATGTATTCCAGATGCTCTTTTAAAAAAAAAACATGCATGTCTTTATTCCTCTGGAATGTGTTTAAAAAAAACAAAGAGTTTTTAATGTATTAAAGGCATCCACTGCTGCTGCAGGTGTTATTGATTTTGTGTTTAAATCTTTTATAATAACACGGAGATGGAATATTGAAATAAAATGTTATCATAATCATTGTGGCTACATTTTATTGAAGATTTATTTATTTAAAAGAAAATTATTTGTAAATTTTAAAATAACTAAAATATTTCAATGATGAAAATTAAAAAGAAAATAATATTATTAATTAGAGCACAAAGCCTAAATTCCCACTTGGAAAAAAAATAAAACAATAACACTTACGACATTGCGCAACGGCACTGCAAAGTGAAACTTAAACTAACAGAAACCAAAAGTGCGCAGGCGCGATCCTATCGGCGCCCGCCGATCGTCGCCGCTTCTGCCGCGGTAATAAATTTTTAGCAGTTAAGTTGTAGGTAAAAAGACATTCAACTGTCGAAATTCGAATTTTAAAATGGTCTAACTATAGGAACTGTCGTATTATCGATACTGTCGAATTACGGTTTGTTATTTGAAAGGCCGGAGGTCGGGACATCAAAATATGGTTGAATTAAGGTAGAGTGTCGAATTTGTATGTGTCGAATTAACGAGGTTATACTGTATTTAGAAACTCTCCTGAAAGAGGACACCTCTTCTTAAAGGACACTTTGACTCTGTAATTAGGTGACCTTTACAGGGAGGTTCTACAGTAGTTAAAGTATGTTATTATTATTAATTAGTCGTACAGTAGAACCTCTCTCTAAAGGACAGAACTTAGTTGCAGAGCCAAAATTTTCTTTAAGGAGAGGTATGTCTTACTGGAGAGTTGCTAAATAATACATTTTTGATGATGAAAACTGTCCTATGTAGAGAGGTGTCCTCTAGCAAGAGTGTCAAGGTAACAAGACCAAATCCAAATAAATAAATAGTGTTGTTACATTTCGGTAACAGCATTGTTACGATCATCAAACAAAAGTACTGAATAAGTTTAGAAACATAAGGTGATGACCAAATTCAAATAAATTTTTGAAATGCCTTTGATATAACAGTAACAGCGTTGTTACTGAATCATCAAAAACCTTTTAATAATTAATTATTATTGGTCTTGTTACTTTTTAAAACAATATAAAATTGAGGAAACATTCACTCAAGAAGAACCCAGACAAAGCTTGGGTCATTCAGCTAGTCTTTTAATAAAAAAATTGCTCAATACATGATTCTATTGATAAGGCACAATTTGGATTATAGATTATAAACACAAGGTAATAAGATCAAATCCAAATAAATAAATAGTGTGTGACGTTTCGGTAACAGCGTTGTTACCATCTTCAGACAAAAGTACTGAATGAGAATGCTGTGGTAAAATTTCTCATTCAGTACTTTTGTCTGAAGATGGTAACAACACTGTTACCGAAACATCACACACTATTTATTTATTTGGATTTGGTCTTATTACCTTGTGTTTATGATTCTATTGAGTACAAATATCAGGTCTCCAGGGAAAAGTATCTTTTCAAATATCTTTTTAATCTCTAGCTTGCAGGCACGAATTCCCTTTTACAGGAGAAACACCCTTCTACCACGATAAGGCACAATTTGGATTATAGATTATAAACACAAGGTAATGAGACCAAATCCAAATAAATAAATAGTGTGTGACGGTAACAGCGTTGTTACCATCTTCAGTTGATTGACTGAAGACAGTAACAACATTGTTACCGAAACGTCACACACTTTATTTATTTGGATTTGGTCTCATTACCTTGTGTTTAGCCTTCTACCATGTCTTCTCTCCTGTAGAAGGGTGTTTGTGCCAGAAAACTAGAGATTAAAAAGGTTTTTGAAAAGATACTTTTCCCTGGAGATTAATTTTACTTTAATATTGATATAAAGTGTTGTGTCAATATTAGAAGTACAGCAACTAGCACTTGAGCATGACCTCTTATTTCACTCTCATTCTTTAAACTAACTGACATCAATTAATGTCCGATTATATACACATAAAAATTTACATAATGGACGCCTTAAAGAATGCAAATCTATTTACATACACAACATAAAGGATTATTTTATTGACATGATTCTGTCTGAAATATAGAAATGTCATCCCAGTTTGATGCTGTCACATGTGTCAACTCTCACATCACATGGGATGTCACAGAGGTAACAGACCTGTCCACTGCCCTCAAAGACTGTTCCCCTGAGGTGGCTGAGAAGATCCTCCTGGAGTACCTCAACAACCCGGCTCTAAGCAAGGCCACCAATGAATTCTTTGAAAAAGCCAATGGCCGCATGTCAAAGGAGGTAAATGATCTCTTTTTTTTTAAACTACATGATGGTTCTGTAGATGTTGTTGTGTGACATAAATCACTAGTCTATAGGAGACAATAAATGTAAGCAACATGCACAAGTAACACATGTGAAGAATCCCAATATTGATGTTTGGGGTGACTAGCATATTTCTCAACCGTGTTCTCATCCCTGGAACATAGGTCACGTTGGCTTCTCCAGACATGGTAGCATTTATATCTTCTACTTTCTTATCTCCACTCAATCATATTAGGGTGTCAAGGTTGTAAAGCTTGTTGATGGTATCTGTTGACAACTATCATGACTGGGTGGCAGTCATACTTAGCTCCAAAAAAAAATGGCTACCTCTGACATGAGGAACAGATGCCATGTGCAGCCGCTCCTAACATGGAGTACAAACACTGCTCATCCTGTATCCCTGGATTAGGAGCCCTTACAGGGTACTATCAGCCAGGCAAACTGAGCCCAGGTTTTTTTAGTGAGCTTGTTACTGCTCCCCCTCCTCCTTTTTCATCCTGGCTTGGGACTGGCAAAGGCGGAGTTATAAAGGAGACAATAAATGTAGGCTCTTAACTACATGCACAAGTAACACATGTGAAGAATCCCAATATTGATGTTTGGGGTGACTAGCATATTTCTCAACCGTGTTCTCATCCCTGGAACATAGGTCGTGTCGGCTTCCCCAGATGTGGTAGCATTTATATGAATATTTGAAGTCCATAAGTCTCCATGATGGAGAGCTGCTGTCATAGGATCCACCACATGACAGTCAGACTTTGTCCCCCTAATAGCAAATATAGTAACAAATGTAACTAAAGCAACACTTTACCAAACTGGGAAAAGTCTTCTCACATACCCAGTAGACCACTGCTTGTTTATTCTGGTATAATAATTGAACTGGTTAGAGAGAGATGGGTGATATATAAACTTCAAATAATAAACAAGGATTAAAATTACGAATATAATCGATGATCTGATAAAACCTAGCAAAAATTCTCTGTCACTTAAAAACAGTTTTTGACAATGATTCAACAGAATACTTATCTTTATTAACTCTCAGGAGGAGGAGAGTAGAAACCCTCGATTTTTGACAGCCATGACCTGGGATTGAATCCCGAATTGGACCCTTTTTTTTTTTCAGAGAGGAATTCTATTTGTCAGATATCCTAGTCTTGCATAAGTCCTACCTCACCACTGAGTGTGAGTAATCAAACAGGACTCTGGTACACACTTGTAAGTGCAAAATGCTTTCTACATGTGGTGCACTTACAATAAAAGCATCCACTGACTACCCTCCATGATTATCACGGCTTATACAACATGTACTTGGGATAAGTCTTCTTCTCTCTTATCTCCACTCAATCACATTAAGGTCTTTTTTTGGGGGGTCGGTGGAAGGCTGGTTAAACCGTTTGGTTTTCGACCACTACGACCCGAGTTCGATTCCCGCATTGGACACTTTTTTCTGTTAAAAAAAAATGCTCCAATGGCCCCCCCGATTCTTGCAAAAGTCCAACCCCACCAGCGAGTGCAAGTAACCAAACGGGGCTCTGGCACATTTGTAAGTGCAAAGTCGAACTGCTTTCACATGTGTAGACATGTGGTGCGCTTACAGTAAAAGCAGTCGCTAACTACCCACCATGATTATCATGACCTGTACCACGTGTACTAGGGATAAGCAAAAAAAAAAAAGGTATCTTTTAGGGATACTTTGACAAACACGAGCACATAAATCCGCATCAAGAAGATTAAATTTTTCTTCTAGTGCAATTTTCATTTGCTTCTAAAGTCTTGAGTTTTAGTTATTGTCAGATAGTTATCCAGTGGTTAGTCTTCTTCTTTCTTATCTCCACTCAATCATATTAAGGTATCAAGCTTGTAAAGCTTGAGATTTTTGATGGTGTCTGCCGGGGAAGAGTAGAGCTCATCAATGGATGAGTCAAATATAAGTAAGAAGATCTATAAAATGGAGCTCAAGGAGGTATTAAGAGGTATCAACATGGGAAAACTAAGACAAAGTAACATAGAAAACTAAGGCAAAGAACATAATAAGTGGCCATTCTACTCAACAAGCTTGGGATAAGTCTTCTCACATACCTAGTAGACCACTGCATGCATATTCTGGTATAATAATTGAACTGGTTAGGGAGAGGAGGGTGATATAGCTAGTT
>CP092868.1:31073975-31090048 GCA_030710605.1 Cordylochernes scorpioides
AATTTTTCATTACCCCCCCCCCCCGAGGGTAATTTTTTTGCTGCCCCCCAGGTGGCCTCGATATTATTGGTATGTACTCCCGTTTCTGGATCTTTAAAATGTAATTTATGGTTAACAACAAGGTGGTCGAAACCTTCCAGCCTGTAGTAGGATCGAAACCCATCCGAAACAATGGTGGTGCCAGGCAGAACATATTTTTTGATAGCCGCGATGAGAGTATGCGCCCTACGGTCGGCGACAACCTCGAAAAAAAAATCTTTAGTTTAAACGTCGACACCGCCAAAAACCCAATATCCAGTAGCAGTTTTGGCACAATGATTTCTAGTTTTCTTATTATGGCCAAACAGGCTCTCGTCTATTTGTACCTGTTTGCCAACACCACCAATTTTAGGAGGGTTGCCAGATAAAGAAGGTAACAAACTTCCCTGCAAAAGTTAACCCAATTAGTTACTGAGTCCTCTGATACACCGGACTGCTCTGAAATGGTCTTTATGTCGCTCTTGACCACCCACAGAGCAGTCATTATTATAATTTTGTTTAGTTTCAATCTGGATTTCTCAAACCAAGTTCCCTTTTGGATACTTGTTCGAACACTATGCACCCCAATTTTTTTAGAAGTACATCTGCATCTCCATATGATGAGCCGATTTCTGACACTTTCGTCCCGAAATCCATGAGGCTCTTTCATTCTCAGGGAGTTCACGAAATATTACATCCTGCTATATAAATAAGTATAATTTGCATGTATCCTGCGTGCACTGGGGTTAAAAAAAAATAAGACAACTATTTTTTTTTTATTAAGACTACAAAATATATTTATTTATCTCTTAAAACTGGAAAAACACAAAGATAAGAAATAAAAATAAATAAAATGGGCAATGAGGATAGATTGTGAGAAAATACATGAATATAACTGGTTAAAAACAAATATTATCGAAAGTTACTTAACTCTTAGTGCTTCAGTTGGATGGCTGGGAGATTCCTTCCACTAAATCTTCTAGACTACATTTTTTTTTTTGGTTAAATTTTCATGAGCCTGACTCTCCTATATCTCTCCAAGACTGGCCTCTCCTATATCTGCTCTCTGGCTGGCTCTAACTGTCCTTTTTTATTTCTCCCCCAGGGTGACCAAAAAAAAATCATGACTAAAATAAAAATAATAATAAATCTTTATCTGGTCATCCTCTGTGAAAAAAAAAATTGAAAATCACCTACCATCTACCATCGGTATAAATAGTTATTGCATTTTTAGGAATGTTATTAATTATTTCTAATGATAATTGTTTTAAGTATTCTGGATTTTGGCATTGTTTGTTGGTGGGTTCATTTAAAGAGGCATTAAAAATAACATTTTGTAGTGGTTCGCATGGAGAAATTTTTTCTGCTAAATAATTTTTTTCTACTTTATATTTTAAAAATCCATTTCTTTTGGCCAGGTGGAGAGGGCCTTCTTTTTTGAGTCTTAGATTGGATTCCCAATTAAGTATGTAATTGGAAGTTCTGTGTTTGTTTCCATAACTCTTGATTTTGTTTATATATTTTGGCAGATTGTAGCTTCTTCTATCCTTTAAGGGCATAATGTCTGCCTCGTAAAGTACAATATCATTAGGGCAGGTATTTCGAATACCTGTAATAATTCTAGCTGGTTCTTGTAGATTGTAGGGTTGGCGGTGATGAATTCCTCCTCTCATGTGTCCCAGAAGGATTTGCAAAGATGGTTAAAAAGGGTACGGCGTGAGGCTAGTTTCAGGATCTCCATCAGGGAGGTCCTTGTAGCCTAGAACTTGAGAGCCCTAGACTTCAGGATTGGAGAGCTGGAGGCTCTCGCCTCATGTTTGTCAGGAAGGCCCTTGGCACAGCAGTTGGTGCACTTGGAGGTGCGCGGGTTCTCCAGGGAGGAACAGGCACGACCCTCGTGTCCTTCTTCGCCGCAATGGAAGCACTGGAGTCCTGGAGCATTGAGCCGAGTTGTGGTCGAAGCCTCAGCAGCGGACGGACTCCTCGAAGCTGAAGATAACTCCATCAACAACTATCCTCCGTGCACAACAAGGTTCTGAAGGTCCACCTCGATGAAGGCTGTGCAGGTCCCGTTCCTTGTTGCAGAGCGGTGAGCCATACGCACCACCTTGTCACCAGGACTGACGGCAGGAGTTGCCAGGGAGGTTTCTTCAATGGTAAAGTTGGTGTGGAAAGATCTCCTTCTGCTGGCGGACCATCATGCCATCCAACTTACAACTACAATTAATACTTTTTTACAATTTTAAAACCAATGTGTAGATTACTATTTTCAGAATCATGGAATTGATTTAAATCCAATAATTTTTAGGGTTTTCTAAATGGAGTTGTTGAAGGGATGGACTCCCCAAGACTTAACTTCCATTTTTTGGGATTTGTTTGAAGCAATGTCAAGAGAAAGGACTTCTCAAGACAAGAGCTTCAGATATGCTAAATAAAGGAATATTGATGAAACAAAGGCGGGGATGTAATATTCAGATGGTTTATTTGGTGCAGTGCTGGACTGTGGTCCAGTCCAGAAAGGTCATGATGTTCGGGGTCTCATTGTGCCGGTTGTAGGAGGGGTTAGAGCTGTAACTGGACATTTCTAAATCAACAGGTGAAAATCCAAACAGGACAAAGATTAATATATTTCTGGCATGTTGTATTTAACACATTGCTGTGAAACGGTGGTCAATGGTCAAATACAATTTATACCCTTCATCTCAGTGATGCCGTTTCTCTGATAAAAAAAAAAAAATAATAATAATTTTTAATGGTCACGTGTACTATTGGTCGGCTACTTGTTGGCACATAACAATATATTAGAATTTTAACAAAGAAATTATACAATAATAGTTGGAATTTTATTAACAAATATATGGGTTGTTGCTATTGAAGTCAGTCAAGGAAAGGACTTCCAAACACTGACCTCTAAAAGAAAATCTTATTACCATATTGGATATTTGACTCTATCATTCAATTTTGATTATTTTGATTTTATGATGCAAATAAAATATAAGTGGAATAGGCCTATTGGGGAACCGCCACTATAAAAAAAAGGTAACGCATTCAATATGCAGGTACCTCCTGGGTGAATGTGGAAATCCTGCTGATGATCTCTCTCTCTTTCTGCAACAGCAACCATCCGACCTGCAGGGCTACTGGCTCTTTGGTCAAGAACTGGCTGACGACACCCTCGCCATCCTCACGTCTGCCAAGTCATCAATACACAGGTTCTTTCTGAGCCTTGAGATGAGGGGAGAATGTGACTTACTGTCTGGAGGAGGACTCTCTGTCCTTGTTTCCTGGATTTTACTGTATATAGTTTACTCAACAGCAACAACAACAAAAAGGCTTTTATTAGACCCCATTGCCCTGTATGGATTAGCCATACAACAACAAAATAATACAGTAATTTTTTCTCCCTTTCCACATGTGCACGTGAGCCTTTGTTTGAAAAGGGACTTATTTACACATCTGTTCTAGAACTTTCCTCACTACCTATTTTGCGTATGAATCTATTTACAATTGATCTGTAGAAGTTATAGTGTTCTATTGCTATATTTTTCTTTTCTGAAATAGTTCTCAGCGTCTTCAGTGGGTTGCTAAGTTTCCAGAAGGTGTTTTTAAGTTTTTTCTCTTTCTTCACCTAAATATTCGCATTCTATGATATAGTGGGAGATTTCATCAGATATTCATATACAGTTAAACCTGTCTATATCGCCCCTTATTAGGACTCACCAAAATAGGGTGTTATATAGAGGGGGTGCTATAGACAGGTCACTTTTAATGTATAATGTTTACATTTTAATGTTTAAAATCGGGTGCTATAGAGAGGAAGGCGCTATTTAGAGGGGGCGCTATAGACAGGTTTAACTGTATATATATTTTAATTATCTCTCTTTTTTTATAAGACAACCATTGACTTGTGTATGATGTGAATAAAATATTTTTAAATCTCAAATCTCTCTCTCTTTTTACAGAAGGTTGAGGATATGTTTAAGGTACTAGACGCTGACTCTTTCCTGGGGATTTTTATAGGTGCGAAAGAAATAGAGTTGGCTGTTGTATGTCTAAGAGGGAGGATGTTCCCGAGTTTCTCTCACCCAATTGATTTAGGTAATACAGTAGAACCTCCCTTTAGCGGACACCTCTCTACAAAGGACAGTTTTTCACATTTGCAAAATTAACATTTTTACTATTTAGCAACTCTCGGGTAAGAGGACACCTCCTCCTAAAGGACACTTTGGGTCTGCAATTAGGTCCTTTAAAGGGAGATTCTACTGTATAATCTTTTTTTCCAGAGCAGAATATGCAAATTAGCCCATTGAGTTAATTTGCATATTAAAAGAATCAGGACATTCTTCTCTAAACCTAACTTGGCAGTTTTATAAAGAATATACAAAATATTGTAGAGAAAAGTATAGAAAACAAATAAAAACACACAAATTAAACCCACATTTTATTTAATAGATAATTGCATATTTCAAATAACAATAAATGATAATTGTCAAAGCAAATCATAGCTATTTTTGGTAGCCAGTAGCAGTGCTTTTGTCAATAGTTTATTTAGTCCTCTTTTTTCATGATCTTCAAAACAAGCTGCTACCAAAGTAGAATACAGTAGAACCTCCATGAGAGGACACCCCTCTCTATAAAGGCCAGTTTTTATCATCAAAATGACCATTTTTACTATTTAGAAACTTTCTGGTAAGAGGACACCTCTCTCTAAAGGACACTGCAACTTGGTGCTGTCCTTTTCAGAGAGGTTCAATTGCATTAAAGAAAATAGATCCTGCTTGATTAGGTAATTCCTTGGGGTCTCAGGTGGAGATTTAACTCCAATGATATTCACTGCAGCTAGAAGCCAAGGTTGGTCAGATTTCTTCACCACTCTTCCTTTCTTTTTCAAGTTAAATTAAACCATCTTATAAGCCCTTAGTCTTTCCTATCAGCCCAGTTTGGGGCTCTAGTTTCTAATTTATTGAGCATAAACTTTGATCCACTTAAGGCTGAAAATGAATTTTCTCTCAGTTAAAAAAAAATTCATTTTTATACACTTTCAGGTAGAAGATTTCAATATCCACTTCACTACCCACCATGATTTTCATGGCATGTACCACGTGTACTAGGGATAAACCAAAAAAATATTTCATGCTAATTGCCATCAATTTCAGTAAGATTGGCACAAGTAGCTTCCTTGTGTAAAGGATAATCATTCAGTAACCTGAAGAGGTCAGATTCTTCAAATGTATCACCTTTAAAGTGTAGCTTGCATATTATATGGCCGGACAGCTGAAAGAGATATGCACCATTATTTATTGAAAATAAATTGATATCTGAAAAAAAAAATTTTTTTTAATGCTCAATAAATTAGGCTTTTTATTAAAGGCAAAGTGCATTGATTAAAGAATTGATGCTTCTTAAAGGATTAAAACATCTGTCTGTGTATGAATACTTGCATACCATATGGGCGGAAGCTGAAAGAAATATTCATTGTCATTTATAAAAAATAAATTGGTACCTTAAAAAAACATTTTGATGCTCAATAAAAATAGGCTTTTTATTAAGGGCAAAGTGCATTGATTTAAAGAATTGATATTTCTCGAAGGGTTAAAACATCCGCAGCACCTGAGTGTCAAGAGATTGTTTCAATATTAGACTATCATTATTATATCCTTCATATCTATGCTAGCCTAAAATCCAGCTGTTGAAGCCAGCTGTAAAAAGCAACACCTAACATGGTATATATATATAGAATGCCATAGTAAAACCAAGCTGCAGTGCTATTCTAAAAGAACAACCGTATGAAGGCTCTGTGTGCTTAACATTGTGAAGTTGCAGCAAAGTCTCAGGTTTCAACCAGGAGTTGGGCGGCTGCAGTCTGGCCTGATTGAAAGGCCCCGTGGGTGGTAGAGTAGAACTTGGGGTGAGTGGCTTCCCCGGCAAATATCAACATGGGCTGCCACACCCATCTCACATTAGACATAGACCACCATACCTACCTATTAGACAATTAATAAAAGAAACAATTTGATATTTGTGGAAGAGCGATTGCTCGAAGCATATTATATGTTTATAAATGTTTGTAATTCTACTGTCCTCAAAGCTTATGTCCATAGTTCTTCTAAAATACTCATTCCAAGAGTCTACCAACAGTATCACTATAAAAGGAAGTTCCAAAAATGCAATATAACAGCTGTATGGTAGATTAAACTGGCGAAACCGCTGGGAGGGTTCGCCACTGATGAGCCAGGCCCTCCCATTAATTTTTCCATTGCAGTAAGGGCAGTAGAGATTGTTTATTTTCAAAAAGAATCTTATGCCTTTAAAAAATTTTGAATTTTGATAACATAAGGCATGCTAGTGCATCAAATTAACATGTTGTTGTTTCTTATCCCCTTGTGTAAAGATTACACGAATTCCATGAGTTCATGTCCCTCGAGCTGTTTTATGATAAGCAGCAGCCTCTCCCAAAGGTCCTGTTTAGTGCATCTAATACAAGTCAAAATGTGTTCTGGAGTTGCAGGTGCCAAGCTACATTTTGGGCAAGTGGGGTAGATTTTGTTATTATTTTCTATCTTCAATGGCTTGAGATGGCCTGTTGACAATTAACATAATTTTATTGGCATCTTGTCAATACATGCAAAAGTACACAGTCTACTATTTTAAAGAAGATAATTATCTATATATATATAAATGAATGTATGTGTGTCTGTCTGTCCTTTATGCCTGACCAAACCACTCATTGGAACACCATGAAACTTTGGGAAGTTATTTAGTATAGTACTGGGAAGGTTTCTAGCAAATAAAATTTTTGAAATAACTTTTCGCCTAAAAATAATCAAGATAAATATTCTAATTTATCTGTTATAATTCAACAATCTGCTCTAAATATTATCATGATGATACGATGATTTTGTAATGTAGAAAATTAGGAAAGACAAAATTCAGGATGACACGGCAATTTATTTGAGACAAGAATAATGATACAATTCCAAGGCAAGATACTATTCCTTTAACTTCCAATTACCGAGGGAACCAATTAATATTGATTTTATTCAACTTATCGAGTATTTTTCAAGGGACCGGGAAAAAATGTTCACTTTATCGAGAGATTCGTTAGACAAACCTTTACTCGGGTAAAACCCGGGCGAAGCCGGGTACGTCCGCTAGTATATAAATAAATAAAAGACATATATTGGATCTAAATTTATTATTCAACCAATATTTCTCTCGTTATAAAGGTTTTTCTTTGATTTAAACTAAATCACGTGGGTATGTAATCCACTCATGCTATAAAATAATTATATATATATATATGCATGATACTATGTACAAAGAACATGGCGCCTCTGTCACTACTGCAGAGTTTGGTGGAGAATCACCAGCGGGTCTCCAGCGACACCACACCTATTAGAGCTGCCACATTTTAATAAAAATTCTCCAATTTGATCTGATATTTAGTCCATATAGTTTTCTCAGCAGTGCTTGACACACAAGTGGTTTTGATTCAAATTACAATAGAAGGAATCACAGGATATCATTGCTGGAAGAGACCAAAGGTAGACACGACGCGTCCTTCACAAATGATTTGCTTAATGACCAGTTGAAGGACGTCATTGTCCAAAACCTCGCAGCCTAAATAAACTCATTGCATCTACCTTTGGTCTCTTTTACACAGAAGTGGTTTGCCAGTAATGCCTTCTTCTGTCTATGCTATTGGCCAAATAATGCCTTTCTCCTTTTGAGGCGATTTCTCCCCTAAGGACAAAAGAATGCCTTAATTACAAAAATGAAGTCGAAAGCTTACCATTGCTTTTATTTGGTCTCCTTTTATGTTATCCATCCAACAGGACATTGCCCATCCTCTACCAGAGCTGTATTCCATTGGAAGGTACAAATAGGGGTTTTCTATTCATAGGGATTGAGACCAAATGGCATTTCTCAAAACTCTATAAGACTTTTTAATTATGATGTTATAACCATGTTAAGTGGGCTGTAATAACTATGGTGTTGGTGATGTTGTAATCAAGTTACTGTTATAAACATGGTTAAAATAACTGGTACTTAAAAAATTTAGGACTTTAGAAATATGATGTTATAACCAAGTTGCTGTTATATCCATGTTTAAAACAATTTGGACATAGGAGGTTGGGCTATTAAATGCTCATGTAAGGGGAAAATACATAAAGCATAGTTATAATAAAGGATTTAAAATATTGATACAAGAAAATAATAACTAATCCAAATAATTTAATAGTGTGTAACGCTTCGGCAACAGCATTGTTACCATCATCAGACAAAGGAATAAACGAGGAAAAATATCATAGCAAGTTCTTAAATAGTACTGTTATCAAGTGTGTAAACAAGATAACAGATAAGAAAAAAGTTTTTTAAGGCAACCTGAAATATTCTTCTTAGAATTAAAAGTGGATTTAAAAAAATATATATAATTAAAGGCATATCTGTAAATATCATTTATATATGTTTACACACTTGATAACAGTACTATTTAAGAACTTGCTGTAATATTTTTTATCATTTATTCCTTTGTCTGATGATGGTAACAATGCTGTTGCCGAAACGTCACACACTATTAAATTATTTGGATTAGGTATTATTTTCTTGTATCTATAATCCAAATTGTGCTTTATCACGATTTAAAATATTGTATTTTACCATTTGTAAAAGGCCTCAAAATGAGGGCTCCATTACCTTTGCAGATCCTATTTTGTTTAGAAGTTAAAAAAAGGGATTCAGAGAGGTGACTATAACTGACCTTGGACTGATAAGGATCTCTGTAAATGGGAGAAGCCAACCTCTGGATATCCTTGTGGCTGGCACTAGACGGAATGAAGGAATAGGATCCTTGGACATGGGGATCCTGTCTCCATCTGCTCCTGGAATCACAAGTGTCGGGATTAGCAGGGCAACTGTCTTATGATGATCTAATCTTGTCTTTATATTATACAGTAGAACATACTCCATGAGAGGACACTCATGCTAGAGGACACCACTCTATAAAGGACAGTTTTCGTTTGTAAAATTACCATTTTTACTATTTAGAAACTCTCCGGTAAGAGGACACCTCTCTCTAAAGGACACTTTGGCTCTGAAATTAGGTGTTGTCCTTTACAGGGAGGTTTTACTGTATCTTATCTTCTTCTTCTTTCTTATCTCCACTCAAATTACACTAAGGTATCAAGCTTGTAAAGCTTGAGACTTTTGATGGTGTCTGCCGGGGAAGAGTAGAGCTGTATCTTATTACAACCATCATTCGTGATTCCTTGTTACTAAGAGAAAGATTTAGCTAGATGAGATATCACTGGTGGATTCCAAAGATGCTAATATCATTTGTCTACAAGAAACCAAGCTTAAACCCAACCACCTTTTTAAGATAAAGGGCTTCAAAATACAGAGAAAAGACAGGTCAGATGGAGGAGGAGGGTTCCCAACCCTCACCTAGGACCTTTCTTTTGAAGAAATTGTTTTGAGATAAGAAAGAAGATATATTATTACACTGATGCACACACATATAACACAAAGTACATACATAATAAACATGAACACAAGATAAAATTTGATGAACAAACAATAAAATGATAATTATTTTTAAATTACAGAAAAATTATTAAAGGATATTTGTTATGAATATTCGAAACTATTATATTCGTTTGAAAATTAAACAATTTCTACTGCCCTTACTGCAATGGAATAAAGGATATTTGTGTATACACCCATACCTCGCTTTGCGTCGGGGTTACGTTCCAAAAAAAACACGGCGCAAATTGAAATGACGCAAAGTGAAAATAAAATTTTGATGACATGGCGCAATCAAAAACAAAGGTGTTGCCATATTTTAGGAAAAAAAATTAAAGACTCGAATCCAAAACAACGCAACTTCGAAAATCTAACGACGCACAGTGAAAATCAGTAAAAATTAAGCAGCGACGCAACTTCGAAAAAAACGCAAAATGAAACGACGCAAAGCGAGGTATTGGTGTATATTACATTGAGCTAGTATTCAATTCTAATAAAGTTACTATAAGTGCTAAAAACAAACAAAAAAAAACAGGAACACTCTCCAGTACCTGGTGTTACCAAGTGGTAGTCATCCTCCCAAATAATAACTGAGCCTAACATAACTTCAGTGATTGGACAAGAACCAAGGTTTTCCATGTGGTATGATCATAGGCACATATAAAGGAAAAAAAATGGTTGCCTGTAAAGTCGGTTTTACGGGCGAAGATTTTACGTGACAACGGTAGAATATTTATTGATATGAATATAATTAAATTGCACAATAGGAACAAGGAATTGAATGAAAATAGGAATTGCACAAATTTTAACTATAGAAATATATTTTGTTTACTAAAACATTGTACATGTAAACTTAAACTTAACTAATTCCTATTTGAGTGATTTTGTTGAGGATAGGACGATGATAGGAGAAATATGAAATGAAAGGAAGTGTTTCTGCTGTAATGTGTCTTGCGAAAGTCAAGTCGATAGTTGTTCCTTTTAACGTAGTTGACTTAGAAACGTTTGATACGCAATCAAGATTATACGTATTTTTCATGAAATTAAGAAACGAGTTGTCAGGCTTTACGTTTTTGTTAAAATCACCACACAGAAGAATCGGTATACTAGAATCAACTTGCACGAACGGTGGCACGTACTGGCTGTTGTGAATGTACGGACCGAGTCCTTGCCATAGTAACATTCCAATATCCTGCATACTAGCTCCTGGATGAATATATACAGCACCGAGTATAAACTTGAAGCTAGTATTAGCGGCGAAGCAAGTAACTTCAGTCATGCACATGTCACCCTTGGTTTTAATGACACGAGTTACGTCTGTAATCGCAACTTGGAACACTTCCGCCGTAGATGTCGATGATAATTTACGATAGATCGCCACTCCACCAGCCGCGTTGGTATTTGAAAATCAAAACACTTATTCAGATCGAAGGTTCAAATTTTTGCTAAATAAATTTGAAATTAAATAAAATTTGTAATTGTAAATGATGAAGTTGAAAATTAAAACATTTACTTAAATTAGATGTTAAAATTCTTGCTCAACACAGTTTAAATAAAGTTTTCTTATATCTGCCACTTTTTCTTAATATTTGTAATTTTAAAGAATCAATTCGAAAATCAAAACATTTATTCAGATCGAAGGTTCAAATTTTTGCAAAATAAATTTGAAACTATTTAAAATTTGTAAAATAATAATTAATTAATTAATTAATTTTAAACTAATAATTTACTTAACACTATCAACATTTATCAATAGTATGACATAACCTATAAACTCAGTTTCTCAACTTTTGTGTCAATCTAACAATTAATCAATCAATCATAGTTTACGATAATGAAATATCAGTGTACAATTATTTACCTTTATTGTTGTAGTTGTTGTAAATGACGAATCTAAGCACTCCACATTTTCACTACAGACACAGCTGACGATACTTTAACCACACGTGTGAACTTGTATTATGACGCTTTCTTGTTTTTCCAACGCCAAGAACGTTCGAGAAAGACAAAGACAGAGACAAGCATGCGCCGATTCAATGCGCCTAATTCTCTAGCGCTGCGCGCGCAGCACTCTCGTTCGGTGACTCATCGTAACGTTACCGGGCGTTACACTTTTTCATAAGTGACTCCCAGCCGCAACCTAATTTAAGACGTTGTCATGTCAAAAAGAGCATTATGTAAACATAAAAGAAAGAGAAAAAACACAAGGTAATAAGACCAAATCCAAATAAATAAATAGTATGTGACGTTAAAACATGCTGTGGTAAAATTTCTCATTCAGTACTTTTGTCTGAAGATGGTAACAATGCTGTTACCAAAACGTCACACACTATTTATTTATTTGGATTTGGTCTTATTACCTTGTGTTTATAATCTGTAATCCAAAATTGTGCTTTATCTCCATTGTTGCTTAACTTGTTCCATAACTATATTCATACATGTGTGCTCACCTGACCACAGAGCAAGGCAGGGGGATACAGGGGTCTGCTAGGAACCTCTGAAGAACAGAAGTACAGCACTCCGCCACTTCAGAATCTGTCAGAGTCTCCATGTGCTCTGCCTCCTGTCCTGACAGCCAGGCCACCAGCAGGGTCTCCCGTTCTCTCAGGAAGGAGAAGATCTTGGAGTACCAGGGGCTAGGACCTTCCATACCCCAAAGGAGGATCACCTCCCGGACCTCCGGATTGAGGAAAGGCCTTTCATAATAGAGATAGATCTTGTCCACTACTCCGAACCCCAAGTTGGAGATGGCCTCTACTTTATCCTCTGGCAGGTGAGGATGGAAGAGATCTTCATGGCAGGATTTAAGGACTCCCAGTGGAATGGTGACAATCACATGGTTGGTGGAGAAAGTAGCACCGTTGGTACAACTGACTGTGATATGGTCGTTTGTCTTGGTCCAGTCAATATGGCTGACTTGGTGGTGTGTGCTGATGCACTCTGGGGGGAAGGCACTGCTGAGATAATGGATGATGGCTTCATATGGGGCAGAAAGGCTAACATTACCCCCTGGGAGGTCCTCAAAACTCCCAAAGTCCACCAGAGAGACCTCTGTCATAGAATGGCAGCCAGTGATACAGGTCTCTTTGGTTATGAGATGCTGGAAGATGAGCTTCCGCAGGCCATTCTCAGCATCATCAGTGAGATAATGCTGGATATCCAATGCAAGATGGCGACCCACACTGTTCCCAGTCTCTGCTGGCGGCTGATCTGCTCCAGAAGCATGGAGTTCTGCGCAGCGGCGGATAAACCAGAAATAAGCATGATGTACCTCTTCTAACAAGGCAAGTGGGATGCGGACACCTTGTTCTGTGGCTGCAATTACAGATTGCCGTTCCCCTGATTGTTCTGGTAGGGTCACCAATCCTGCGGAGACTGCTAGCTCATACAGCGGATTCCCCAACACACCATGGATCCATCGGGCTCCTAGCTCCAATGGAATGTTCTCTGGACAGCCCCATAGAACAGATTGGTATATTGACAAGAGAGAGAGATATTTATAACCCAGGTTCCTGGAACGCAGAGCGCCAACTACCCAGGGATATTGACAGTATTGTAGCAAAGTATTTATTCTATTTTATTTACAGATTATTAATTTTTTATATTTACAGTTAAACCTGTTTATAGCGCCCCATCTAAATAGCGCCTTCCTCTCTATAGCGCCCAATTTGAAACAATAAAATGTAAACATTTTACATTAAAAGTGACCCGTCTATAGCAGCCTATTTTAGTGAGTCCCAAGAGGGGGCACTATAGACATGTTTAACTGTATATTATTCATGTTTTGTTACTCTGGAAACTTCCTCATTGTTTATCTCATAAATGTTGATTTTGTTTGTGTGCTTGCAGCAAATAAATTGCCATGTCATCCTGAAGTTTGTCTTTCCTATGATTTTCTACATGGCCATATGATAAAACTCTCTCTTCTTCTATGTAAGATCTCATCTAGAAAGGATGAAAATAGAGGTATCGAAGAATGGGATTTGTTTTACAGAAATAGTGTCTCACATAGACACAAGGTAATAAGAACAAATTTATTTGGATTTGGTCTTATTACCTTGTGTTTACAATCTACAATATGGCCGCAGCCTTGCAGAAAATTGACTTAGACCCAGAGCAGCAGCTTTACACACCCAAGATAGTGGATATTGCTGCTGCTGTGATGGAGATGCATGGAGACATCTGAGACTCTTCATTGGACATGACAACAACAACAATACAGTATACACACCCAAAATAGTGGATATTGCTGCTGCTGTGATGGAGATGTATGGAGACATCTGAGGCTCTTCATTGGACACGACAACAACAACAACAATACAGTATATACACCCAAGATAGTGGACATTTCTGCTGCTGTGATGGAGATGCATGGAGACATCTGAGACTCTTCTTTGGACACAACAACAACAACAATCTACAATCCAAATTGAGAAGACAAGGCTATTTATTTTGATCAAAAACCACAACTTATTTACATACAACATAGAGGCAATGCGAGAAAGATACAGAATAATAAAATTTGTAAACGAATTCTGCTGATTAAGTTAAAAATATTCCCCCATCAATATAACTTCAAAAATGGAGGTAACCTAAACACAAGGTAATAAGACTAAATCCAAATAAATAGTATGTGACATTTAAGAAACAGTGTTGTTACTGAAACTTCACACACTATTTATTTAGATTGGCTCTTATTACCTTGTTGTTGTGTCCAATTAAGAGCCTCAGATGTCCCTGGATGAAAAAGGAGGAGGGGGAGCAGTAACAAACTCACTAAAAAACCTGGGCTCAGCTTGCCCTGCTGATAGTACCCTGTAAGGGCTCCTAATCCAGGGATACAGGATGAGCAGTGTTTGTACTCCATGTTAGGAGCGGCTGCACATGGCACCTGTTCCTCATGTCAGAGGCGACCATTTCTTTTGGAGCTAAGTCGGCCTGCCACTGAGTTGTGTTCCCAGTCTTAATGACCAAGGGAGACGCCTTCTACTTCACCTAGTCATGATGGTTGTCAAACAGACACCATCAAAGGTCACAACTTGATGCCCAAATATGATTGAATGGAGATAAGAAAGAAGAAGACGATGTCCCTGTGCATCTCTATCACAGCAGTCACATTATTAGCTTGTGTTTCTAACATAAAGTTTATAAAGACTCATAAATAAAATATTTGATCTTATAAATAAGTGTTATTTGCTTAATTCATTACATTACATTCTGGTGAAGATGCTGGGTAGATTAGGAAAGACAAATTGAAGATCGCAGAGCAGACCTTGAAGCTATGGTAATTCTGTGATCTATATTTTCAGCTACTGACTCCAGGATTCCACCACTTCAGGTTGGGCTCGGTGGAGTGGAGGACCCGCTCATCGCCTGGAGGAGAACACTCGCATGCCGAGGATGCCTCCCCTCATCCTCTATTATATAAATTTTTGTACATATTTCAATTTTCCTATTTATTATTATATTATTTTACTATTATAACTCTCTCTGAGTGTAAATATTGACATGATGTCAATAAAAGTTATTTTAATTGTCAATTGTCACTATGTCAAAACCAAGACTTCCCTCCAAGACGACGATGTGCCTATAGATGATATGACGACTGCTGCTTTTTATGCCACAAGGATGTCAAAATACAAGGGACTAAGTTCCAAGACTCAGAGGGAATCCATGGAAAAACATGTCCGATCCATGTCAGTAGCAACAAAATTACAAGCAGTGAGTCACAGCTCTCATAGGGAATGTAGCGAAACTTTTATCATTTTATAAACATTTTATTCATTTTGATATTTATATTTAGCTACTCGGTATAATTGATAAGGCACAATTTGGATTATAGATTATAAAACAAGGTAATAAGACCAAATCCAAATAAATAGTGTGTGACGTTTCGGTAACAATGCTGTTACCATCTTCAGACAAAAGTACTGAATGAGAAATTTTACCACTGGTACTTTTGCCTGAAGATGGTAAAAACGCTGTTACAGAAACGTCACACACTATTTATTTATTTGGATTTGGTCTTATTACCTTGTGTTACTCTGTATACTTTCCTCATTGTCTCTCTTGTATTTTATAAATGTTAGTTTGTGCCTTAAACAAATTGCTGTGACAGCCTAAATTTTGTCTTTCCTACGTGATATTGTTATTATTTATTTGGGTGAGATACTTATTTCTGTGTTGTTGTTGTTGTTTCTTATCCCCTTGTGTAAAGATTACACGAATTCCATGAGTTCATGCTCCTCGAGCTGTTTTATGATGAGCAGCGGCCTCTCCCAAAGGTCCTGTTTAGTGCATCTAATGCAAGCCAAAATGTGTTCTGGAGCTGCAGGTGCCAAGCTACATTTTGGGCAAGTGGGGTAGATTTTGTTATTATTTTCTATCTTCAATGGCTTGAGATGGCCTGTTCTAAATCTTGTTAGTGTTGTTTGATGCTGTCTATTTCTGATGTTCAGAGCTCCTCCTGGGTTCACTCCACTGTACCAACTGTGTATTTATATTTATATTTCTGTGTACTATCAGTGATTGGA
>CP092868.1:31090148-31334638 GCA_030710605.1 Cordylochernes scorpioides
AAGAAACTTGATCTCATCAAGTAAGGCCTCAACTTTTTTCGGTATAAAATATGAAAACTATAAAATAAAAGTATCTTACCATGTATAAAAGTTATTATTAAAATTAAAATATATATATATAAAAAAGTTTAGAACTAATTTAGCAAGAAGCGGAAAGTAAACACTTTTGAAAGTGTTGTATCCGCTGTTGAAAGTAAATACTTTTACTCTGTTGAATTTTTTTTGTATTTTATCGATAACAGCAAAGTTATGTATTTTAAAGTTAGGAAAAATATTTGATGTTAAGCAAAACCTGCTCCATCTCGTTTTACATAAATGTTGAAAATTTGGTCGAAATTGATGCATTGTAACGAAAGTTTTTAGTGATGTACTCTTATGAAATTTGCATTTTATTAATATAGATTATAAGTTATATACAAAATTAGGAATAAAAGGAGGTGAAGAGATGGGCTGGTTTGACAATGAAGAATGCTCGAAGTCCTCTTCTTTCTTGTCGAGGCAGCTTCATCATTGTCCACCAGCTTTCTATTTGGTTCTGTGGGTGAACTTTGTGGAGGCCCCAGGAGTGGCCTCTACACATACTACACCATCTGTGTTGTTATAGGCCTTCAGCTCCATTTGTCTGCCACATTCTGGGCATGTCCTTTCACCTGCGGAGACATACATTGAGAATATAAACCTTTATAACTATTATTGAATATATAATATACATAAGTAGGTTTCGCTCTGGGTGGGTCCTCTTTCGGTCTGGCTAACTCTTCTGTCCTCCCTCCTCTTCCTTCTGTTCCTCTTCTTGCTCGCCTTCTCGCTGTTCCTACTCTGAACAGGCTGTTTAGGGGGGGATGGCAGAACAACCATTTCCGTGTCACCAGTCGGTATTTGGGCCGGGTCTCCCTCTTCTTCAGGGCAGTTACTCCAGGCCCGTGCCCTTGCAGGATCCTCTGTCTTCTCGTGGTGTGGCGTTTCTCGTCTTGGGAGGACTGGGGAAGCGTCATTGGGAGGACATACATCAACCTCACCTAGTTTCAGCGACTCTAAGAGAGCCGCCGCCACTCTTCTCTGTATGCCACTCTTCAAGGTAGGGGGGTCGGACTGAGTTTCTTTCCCTCTAGGTTCCTCTTTTCCATCCGAAGGAGCTCAAGCTCTAAAAGAGCAGCCCTATGTTTCTTGAGGAGCTTATCCAAAGCATTGCTCGAGGATGTTCGGATGAACATTTCCATTCTTCCTCCCTCGATGTATAGTGTCTAGGGAGTCCTGGAAAGCCTCAGTAAGCTCCTTCAGCTCCGAGCTCTTCTTCTGCGGGGTCAATGCCTGATTTAGAAATTCGTTCATTTCATTCAGTTCGTTGAGGTATCCAGCTTGGGTGGCATCCATCGCTACCCCCTGACTCCTTGACTAATGGGTCGATTCTAGGGCCTCCAATCCCGGTACATATTTTCAATCCCGGGATTGAAAAACATTTTCGTCTTTCTACGCCAAGAGGTATATTGTTTTGTTCGTTATATTTTTAATTTTTTCTTTTATATAGTGCCAATGACGTGGCACTTACTTCGATGAAAACAACCTGAAAGCCATATATTTTGCGCTTGCTTATGAACTAAATCATTGCTTTTGGGTTACAGTTTGAAATTATCTGTCAATTACTGTACACACATCTGGAAAAAAATACTGTTCTTGGAACTCTTAGACCACATCTCTTAATGCAGTGTTGGGCAGTAATCCATTCAAAGTAATACATTACCTTGTAATTACGATTACTTTGCAAAAAAAATAATTGCATTAGAATGTAAACATAATTACTCATAATTCTATATATAATGATAGCAATTGTGATTAAAATCACTTGTAATTGTAATTATAGCAAATGTAATCATGATTATTTGCAATTGTTATTATAGAAAATGTAATCATTATTGCATTTTGCCCAACTATGTATTAATGTTTAGAAAGACAGCACCGTTTTAAAAACCATGAATTACTTTATTTTAAGGATAAAAATTCAATTTTGAGAAAGATTTGAGCGTAGGAAAGATAATTTGTCAAGAGTGTCATCGTGCAAACTAGAATGTATCTTATTGCATAGGTATCCAGAGGAGAAGAAGACTCTTTCCGATTCCACAGACGTTGGAGGATGTATATTGGAGGATACATATGTACATAGTCGCCAGCTCCAGGGGATCTCGTGGCTGCTTCCTCAGCTCTACTAGTGGACTTTTAGGGTACTCCCGCTGTGTTAGATTCTCCTTCTGGACAGCAAAACTTCGGAAAGGTTACTGTGCATATTATATATGATGTTTACATCATTGTTGGGTTGTTATGGTAAAATGGACCCAACAAAGATAAAGAACGAGGAGAGATACCCAGGTTCTTGTAGATTGTAGGGTTCGCGGTGATGAATTCCTCCTCTCATGTGTCCCAGAAGGATTTGCAAAGATGGTTAAAAAGGGTATGGCGTGAGGCTAGTTTCAGGATCTCCATCAGGGAGGTCCTTGTAGCCTAGCACTTTAGAGCCCCTAGACTTCAGGATTGGAGAGCTGAAGGCTCTCGCCTCATGTTTGTCAGGAAGGCCCTTGGCACAGCAGTTGGTGCACTTGGAGGTGCGCGGGTTCTCCAGGGAGAGGAGCAGGCACGACCCTCGTGTCCTTCTTGGCACAGCAGTTGGTGCACTTGGAGGTGCGCGGGTTCTCCAGGGAGAGGAGCAGGCACAACCCTCGTGTCCTTCTTGGCACAGCATTTGGTGCACTTGAAGGTGCGCGGGTTCTCCAGGGAGAGGAGCAGGCACGACCCTCGTGTCCTTCTTCGCTGCAGTGGAAGCACTTGGCAGTCCTGGAGCATTGAGCCGAGTTGTTGCCGAAGCCACAGTAGCGGACATCTCTTTGAAGTTGAGGATAACTCCATCAACTACTATCCTTCTGCGCACACCCAGGGCTCTACAGGTCCACCTCGATGAAGGCTGTGCAGGTCCCGTTCCTTGTTGCAGAGCGGTGAGCCACACGCACCACCTTGTCACCAGAACTGACGGCAGGAGTTGTCAGGAAGGTTTCTTCAATGGTAAAGTTGGTGTGGAAAGATCTCCTTCTGCTGGCGGACCATTATGCCATCCAACTTACAACTACAATTAATACTTTTTTACAATTTTAAAACCAATGTGTAGATTACTATTTTCAGAATCATGGAATTGATTTAAATCCAATAATTTTTAGGGTTTTCTAAATGAAGTTGTTGAAGGGATGGACTCCCCAAGACTTAACTTCCATTTTTTTGGGATTTGTTTGAAGCAATGTCAAGAGAAAGGACTTCTCAAGACAAGAGCTTCAGATATGCTAAATAAAGGAATATTGATGAAACAAAGATGGGGATGTAATATTCAGATGGTTTATTTGGTGCAGTGTCGTGGTCCAGTCCAGGAAGGTCATGATGTTTGGGGTCTCACTGTGCCGGTTGTAGGAGGGGTTGGAGCTATAACTGGACATTTCTAAATCGCCAGGTGAAAATCCAAACAGGACGAAGATTAATATATTTCTGGCATGTTGTATTTAACACATTGCTGTGAAACGGTGGTCAATGGTCAAATACAATTTATACCCTTCATCTCAGTGATGCCGTTTCTCTGATAAAAAAAAAATAATACTTTTTAATGGTCACATGTAATATCGGTTGTCTACTTGTTGACACATAACAATATATTAGAATTTGACAAAGAAATTATACAATAATATTTGGAATTTTATTAACAAATATATGGGTTGTTGCTATTGAAGTCAGTCAAGGAAAGGACTTCCAAACACTGACTTCTTAAAGAAAATCTATTACCATATTGGATATTTGACTCTATCATTCAATTTTGATCATTTTGATTTTATGATGCAAATAAAATATAAGTGGAATAGGCCTATTGGGGAACCGCCACTATAAAAAAAAAGGTAACGCATTCAATATGCAGGTACCTCCTGGGTGAATGTGGAAATCCTGCTGATGATCTCTCTCTCTTTCTGCAACAGCAACCACCCGACCTGCAGGGCTACTGGCTCTTCGGTCAAGGGCTGGATGACAACGCCATCCTCGCATCTGCCAAGTCATCAATACACAGGTTCTTTCTGAGCCTTGAGATGAGGGGAGAATGTGACTTAATGTCTGGAGGAGGACTCTCTGTCGTTGTTTCCGGGATTTTACTGTATATAGTTTACTCAACAGCAACAACAACAAAAAGGCTTTTATTAGACCCCATTGCCCTGTATGGATTAGCCATACAACAACAAAATAATACAGTAATTTTCCTCCCTTTCCCCATGTGCACGTGAGCCTTTGTTTGAAAAGGGATTTATTTACACATCTGTTCTAGAACTTTCCTCATTACCTATTTCTATTGCTATATTTTTCTTTTCTGAAATAGTTCTCAGCGTCTTCAGTGGGTTGCTAAGTTTCCAGAAGGTGTTTTTAAGAGTTTTTTCTCTTTCTTCACCTAAATATTTGCATTCTATGATATAGTGGGAGATTTCATCAGATATAATTTACTCTTTTATCTTTTTCATATACAGTTAAACCTGTCTATATCGCCCCTTATTAGGACTCACCAAAATAGGGTGTTATATAGAGGGGGTGCTATAGACAGGTCACTTTTAATGTAAAATGTTTACATTTCAATGTTTAAAATCGGGTGCTATAGAGAGGAAGGCGCTATTTAGAGGGGGCGCTATAGACAGGTTTAACTGTATGTATATTTTAATTATCTCTCTTTTTTATAATACAACCATTAACTTGTGTATGATGTGAATAAAATATTTTTAAATCTCAAATCTCTCTCTCTCTTTACAGAAGGTTGAGGATATGTTTAAGGTACTAGACGCTGACTCCTTCTGGAACCCCTATTGTTAAGAATGGTTGGGGAAATCGGCTCTAGATGGCGTGCGCCATGGGATGCGCCGCAGAGTACACCACAGAGTGCACCCACGTGACATTTTTCGACTATATAAAAGAGGGTATTTGAACGGAAAGTAGGATATAGTAGCGGAGAGGACAGGGCATAGTCTCGACGTGGAGAAGGTATCAGATCGGAGTTGGGTGTGTGGCTGAAGGTGGATCAAGGATAGTTTTTTTTTTTTGCTTATCCCTAGTACACGTGGTACAGGCCATGATAATCATGGTGGGTAGTTAGCAACTGCTTTTTTACTGTAAGCGCACCACATGTCTACACATGTGAAAAGCAGTTCGACTTTGCACTTACAAATGTGCCAGAGCCCCGTTTGGTTACTTGCACTCGCTGGTGGGGTTGGACTTTTGCAAGAATCGGGGGGCCATTGGAGCATTTTTAAAATTTTTTTTTTAAACAGAAAAAAGTGTCCAATGCGGGATACGAACCCGGGTCGTAGTGGTCGAAAACTAAACAGTTTAACCAGCCTTCCACCGACCCCCCAAGGATAAAGTTAAAGTTTGAAGAAGAAGAAGTTAAAGTTTAAAAGAAGAAGAAGTTAAAGAGAGTTTGAATAAGTTAAATTTTAAAAGAAGAAGTTCTCAAAGAAGTTAAAGTCAAAGAAGATAGTCAAAGAAGATAAAGTCAAAGAAGATAAAGTCAAAGAGGCATAGTGGAATGTACATATGTAAATAAACCATTTTAAGATTTGCAAATAAGAAAATAAAAGTTCAATATTATTAGAAAGGCTGAGAGTGATCTTTCTCTAAGATTTTAATGACTGGTAGTTATTCTTAGAAACAACACAAAAGACTTAACACCTATATAGGGATTTTTATAGGTGCGAAATAGAGTTGGCTGTTGTATGTCTAACTAAGAGGGAGGATGTTCCCGAGTTTCTCTCACCCTATTGATTTAGGTAATACAGTAGAACCTCCCTTTAGCGGACACCTCTCTACAAAGGACAGTTTTTCACATTTGCAAAATTAACATTTTTACTATTTAGCAACTCTCCGGTAAGAGGACACCTCCTCCTAAAGAACACTTTGGCTCTGCAATTAGGTCCTTTACAGGGAGATTCTACTGTATAATCTTTTTTTCCAGAGCAGAATATGTAAATTAGCCCATTGAGTTAATTTGCATATTAAAAGAATCAGGACATTCTTCTCTAAACCTAACTTGGCAGTTTTATAAAGAATATATAAAATATTGTAGAGAAAACAAATAAAAACACACAAATTAAACCCACATTTTATTTAATAGATAATTGCATATTTCAAATAACAATAAATGATAATTGTCAAAGCAAATCATAGCTATTTTTGGTAGCCAGTAGCAGTGCTTTTGTCAATAGTTTATTTAGTCCTCTTTTTTTAATGATCTTCAAAACAAGCTGCTATCAAAGTAGAATACAGTAGAACCTCCATGAGAGGACACCCCTCTCTATAAAGGCCAGTTTTTATCACCAAAATGACAATTTTTACAATTTAGAAACTTTCTGGTAAGAGGACACCTCTCTCTAAAGGACACTGCAACTTGGTGCTGTCCTTTACAGAGAGGTTCAATTGTATTAAAGAAAATAGATTCTGCTTGATTAGGTAATTCCTTGGGGTCTCAGCTGGAGATTTAACTCCAATGATATTCACTGCAGCTAGAAGCCAAGGTTGGTGAGATTTCTTCACCACTCTTCCTTTCTTTTTCAAGTTAAATTAAACCATCTTATAAGCCCTTAGTCTTTCCTATCAGCCCAGTTTGGGGCTCTAGTTTCTAATTTATTGAGCATAAACTTTGATCCACTTAAGGCTGAAAATGAATTTTCTCTCAGTTAAAAAAAAATTCATTTTTATACACTTTCAGGTAGAAGATTTCAATATTCACTTCACTATCCACCATGATTTTCATGGCATGTACCACGTTTACTAGGGATACGCAAATATATATATATATATTTCAAGCAATTTTGCCATTAACTTAATTAAGATTGGCACAAATAGCTTCCTTGTGTAAAGGATAATCATTCAGTAACCTGAAGGAGTCAGATGCCTCAAATGTATCACCTTTAAAGTGTAGCTTGCATATCATATGGCCAGACAGCTGAAAGAGATATGCACCATTATTTATTGAAAATAAATTGATATCTGAAAAAAACATTTTTTTGATGCTCAATAAATTAGGCTTTTTATTGAAGGCAAAGTTCATTGATTTAAAAATTTGATGCTTCTTAAAGGGTTAAAACATCTGTCTGTGTATGAATACTTGCATACCATATGGGCGGAAGCTGAAAGAAATATTCATTGTCATTTATAAAAAATAAATTGGTACCTTAAAAAAACATTTTGATGCTCAATAAAAATAGGCTTTTTATTAAGGGCAAAGTGCATTGATTTAAAGAATTGATATTTCTCGAAGGGTTAAAACATCCGCAGCACCTGAGTGTCAAGAGATTGTTTCAATATTAGACTATCATTATTATATCCTTCATATCTATGCTAGCCTAAAATCCAGCTGTTGAAGCCAGCTGTAAAAAGCAACACCTAACATGGTATATATATAGAATGCCATAGTAAAACCAAGCTGCAGTGCTATTCTAAAAGAACAACCGTATGAAGGCTCTGTGTGCTTAACATTGTGAAGTTGCAGCAAAGTCTCAGGTTTCAACCAGGAGTTGGGCGGCTGCAGTCTGGCCTGATTGAAAGGCCCCATGGGTGGTGGAGTAGAACTTGGGGTGAGTGGCTTCCCCGGCAAATATCAACATGGGCTGTAACACCCATCTCACATTAGACATAGACCACCATATCTACCTATTAGACAATTAACATGTTGTTGTTTCTTATCCCCTTGTGTAAAGATTACACGAATTCCATGAATTCATGCTCCTCGAGCTGTTTTATGATAAGCAGCGGCTTCTCCCAAAGGTCCTGTTTAGTGCATCTAATGCAAGTCAAAATGTGTTCTGGAGTTGCAGGTGCCAAGCTACATTTTGGGCAAGTGGGGAAGATTTTGTAATTATTTTCTATCTTCAATGGCTTGAGATGGCCTGTTGACAATTAACATAATTTTATTGGCATCTTGTCAATACATACAAAAGTACACAGTCTACAGTCACTATTTTAAAGAAGAAAAATAGATATTAATATATACAGTTATCAGCGTCATAATCAATTCTTTCTTAGTCAATTCTGTCACCGTTTGCTTTTGTGAATGGAATAAATACCCAAATATGGCCATTTCTCATAACCATCAGTGGTTCAGTGGTAGAATGCTCGCCTGCCACGCGGGCGGCCCAGGTTCGATTCCCGGCCGATGCATTTTTTTTTTTTTACAATTTTTAAAACTCATTTATATATTATACAAGAATGACATCCACGGCGCCAATTTATAATTGTAACGAATAGTATTTGAATAAAATCATTTAATCGGGTAAAACCCGGGCGTTGCCCGGGCCATTCGGCTAGTAAATAAATATAAAGCATATATTGGATCTAAATTTATTATTCAACCAATATTTCTAGAGGAAAAACGCCCATCTTTATCAAGGTTTTTCTTTGATTTAAACTAAATCATGTGGGTATGTGATCCACTCATGCTATAAAATAATCATATATATATATGCATGATACTATGTACAACGAATATGGCGCCTCTGTCACCGCTGCAGAGTTTGGTGAAGAATCGCCAGCGGGTCTCCAGCGACACCACCCCTATTAGAGCTGCCACATTTTTATTAAAATTCTACATTTTGATCTGATATTTAGTCCATATAGATTTTTCAGCAATGCTTCACACAGAAGTGGTTTTGATCCAAATTACAATAGAAGGAATCACAGGATATCATTTCTGGAAGAGACCAAAGGTAGACACGACGCGTCCTTCACAAATGATTTGCTTAATGACCAGTTGAAGGACGTCATTGTCCAAAACCTCGCAGCCTTCTAAATAAAGAAACTCATCGCATCTACCTTTGGTCTCTTCCAACACAGAAGTGGTTTGCCAGTAATGCCTTCTTCTGTCTATGCCATTGGCCAAATAATGCCTTCCACCTTTTGAGGTGATTTCTCTGCCCCAAGGACAAAAGAATGTCCTTCTTTATTACAAAAATGAAGTCGAAAGCTTATCATTGCGTTTATTAAGTCCCTTTTTGTGTTAGCCATCTCATTAGGATGTTGCCAGTCTTCTACCAGAGTTGAACTCACACTGGGAAGGTACAAATAGGAGTTTTCTATTCATTGGGATTGAGACCAAATGGCATTTCTCAAAACTCTATAAGACTTTTTAATTATGATGTTATAACCATGTTATGTGGGCTGTAATAACTATGGTGTTGGTGATGTTATAATCAAGTTACTGTTATAACCATAGTTGAAATAGTTAGTACTTAAAAAATTTAGGACTTTAGAAATATGATGTTATAACCAAGTTGCTGTTATATCCATGTTTAAAACAATTTGGACTCTAATGTCTTGGGCTATTAAATGCTAATGTAAGGGGAAAATACATTAAGCATAGTAATTGTCAAGATTCCATTAGATCCCTTGTGGATCTCATGGAATAAAGTCCGCCCTAGATTGACGAGGGCCATTAGCCCGAAACCATGGTCTCTAGGTGGACGCTTTTCAGTTTGCCAAAGCTGGTGTTGTGGCTTTGTCACCGACCCGAGGCCGCTAGTTTGCAGCAACAGTCAATAGATGGCGTCTGGTTTTGACGTTTATTTTTGACGGGAGAGGCGCCCTTTGTCTCTTTAGGCAACAGGATTGTTACCATCATCAGACAAAGGAATAAATGAGAAAAAATATCACAGCAAGTTCTTAAATAGTACTGTTATCAAGTGTGTAAACAAGATAACAGATAAGAAAAAAGTTTTTTAAGGCAACCTGAAATATTCTTCTTAGAATTAAAAGTGGATTTAAAAATATATATATAATTAAAGGCATATCTGTAAATATCATTTATATATGTTTACACACTTGATAACAGTACTATTTAAGAACTTGCTTTAATCATTTATTCCTTTGTCTGATGATGGTAACAATGCTGTTGCCGAAACGTCACACACTATTAAATTATTTGGATTAGGTATTATTTTCTTGTATCTATAATCCAAATTGTGCTTTATCACGAGATTTAAAATATTGTATTTTAATAATCTTACGATTTGTAAAAGGCCTCAAAATGAGGGCTCCTTTACCTTTGCAGATCCTATATTGTTTGGGAGTTAAAAAAAAGGGATTCAGAGAGGTGACTATAACTAACCTTGGACTGATAAGGATCTCTGTAAATGGGAGAAGCCAACCTCTGGATATCCTTGTGGCTGGCACTAGACGGAATGAAGGAATAGGATCCTTGGACATGGGGATCCTGTCTCCATCTGCTCCTGGAATCACAAGTGTTGGGATTAGCAGAGCAACTGTCTTATGATGATCTAATCTTGTCTTTATATTATACAGTAGAACAACCTCCATGAGAGGACACTCATGCTAGAGAACACCTCTCTCTAAAGGACATTTTGGCTCTGCAATTAGGTGTTGTCCTTTACAGGGAGGTAGTTCTACTGTATCTTATTACAACCATCATTCGTGATTCCTTGTTACTAAGAGAAAGATCTAGCTGGATGAGATATCACTGGTGGATTCCAAAGATGCTAATATCATTTGTCTACAAGAAACCAAGCTTAAACCCAACCACCTTTTTAAGGTAAAGGGCTTCAAAATACAGAGAAAAGACAGGTCAGATGGAGGAGGGTTCCCAACCCTCACCTAGGACCTTTCTTTTGAAGAAATTGCTTTGAGATAAGAAAGAAGATATATTATTACACTGATGCACACACACATAACGCAAAATACATACACAATAAACATGAACACAAGATAAAATTTGATGAACAAACAAAATGATAATTATTTTTAAATTACAGAAAAATTATTAAAGGATATTTGTTATGAATATTCAAAACTATTATAGACGTGTATGATTCTTTTGAAAATTAAACAATTTCTACTGTCCTTACTGCAATGGAATAAAGGATATTTGTGTATACACCCATACCTCGCTTTGCGTCGGGGTTACGTTCCAAAAAAAAACACGATGCAAAGTGAAAATCAGTAAAAATTAAGCAGCGACGCAACTTCAAAAAAAACGCAAAACGAAACGACGCAAAGCGAGGTATTGGTGTATATTACATTGAGCAAGTATTAAATTCTAATAAAGTTACTATAAGAGCTAAAAACAAACAGAAAAACAAGAAGACTCTCCAGTACCTGGTATTTCCAAGTGGTAGCCACTCTCCCAAAAAATAACTGAGCCTAACATAACTTCAGTGATTGGACAAGAACCAATGTTTTCCATGTGGTATGATCATAGGCACATATAAAGAAAAATAAATAAAGAGTGTTATGTAAACATAAAAGAAAGAGAAAACACAAGGTAATAAGACCAAATCCAAATAAATAAATAGTGTGTGACGTTAAAACATGCTGTGGTAAAATTTCTCATTCAGTACTTTTGTCTGAAGATGGTAACAAAGCTGTTACCGAAACATCACACACTATTTATTTATTTGGATTTGGTCTTATTACCTTATGTTTATAATCTATAATCCAAATTGTGCCTTATCAAAAGAAAGAGAAAAAACACAACTTACAATAAATAAAATATACTTAAGAGACATATGAGAATTGGTTCTTCAAATTAAAGCTATTTCGGCCAGTAAATCTTTTTTTATTGTCTGGACATTTCGACAATAAAAAAGACTTACTGGCCGAAGTAACTTTAATTTAAAGAACTATGAATTCCAGCCAGGCAGCCTTTATCTTTATGATATGAGAATTGGTATAACACATTTTAAAACAAATTTTGATCTTGATAAGGCACAATTTGGATTATAGATTATAAAACAAGGTAATAAGACCAAATCCAAATAAATAACTGTTACCGAAACGTCGCACACTATTTATTTATTTGGATTTGGTCTTATTACCTTGCTTTTTAAAATTTTGATCTATTAATTTTCAATTTTTAGTTCAATAAAACCATTTTGTTGCTGGGGGAAAAAGCAGTGGAAGATTGGTCTAAACCATTGGTTTTTGACCACTATAACCTGGGATTGAATCCTACATTGGGCACCATTTTCTAATTTAAAAAAAATGCTCAAATGGCCCCCAATTCTTGCAAAAGTCTAACCCAACCAGCGAGTGCAAGTAACTAAAGGGTGCTCTCTTGGCAATAATGTAAGTGCAAAAGCCAAACTGCTTTTCACATGTATAGACATGTGGGACACTTACAGTAAAAACAATCACTTACTACTCCCCACCATGATTATCATGGCCTGTACCACGTGTACTAAGGATAATTAATAATAAATTTTAAACACAAGGTAATAATCCAAATAAATAAATAGTGTGTGACATTTCGGTAACAGCATTGTTACCATCTTCAGACAAAAGTACTTTTGTCATTCAGTTCTTTTGTCTGAAGATGGTAACAACACTGTTACTGAAACATCACACACTATTTATTAATTTGGATTTGGTCTTATTACTTTTTTTTTTGCTTATCCCTAGTACACATGGGTACAGGTCATGATAATCATGGTGGGTAGAAGGCAACTGCTTTTACTGTAAGTGCACCACATGTCTACACATGTGAAAAGCAGTTCGACTTTACACTTACAAATGTGCCAGAGCCCCGTTTGGTTACTTGCACTTGCTGGTGGGGTTGGACTTTTGCAAGAATCGGGGGCCATTGGAGCATTTTTTAAATCAGAAAAAAGTGCCCAATGCGGGAATGGAACCCGGGTCGTAGCGGTCGTAAACCAACGGTTTAGACCATCCTTCCACCGACCCCCTGTCTTATTACCTTGTGTTTATAATCTATAATCCAAAATTGTGCTTTATCACCTTTGTTGCTTAACTTGTTCCATAACTATATTCATACACGTGTGCTCACCTGACCACAGAGCAGGGCAGGGGGATACAGGGGTCTGCCAGGAACCTCTGAAGAACAGAAGTACAGCACTCAGCCACTTCAGAATTTGTCAGAGTTTCCATGTGCTCCGCCTCCTGTCCTGACAGCCAGGCCACCAGCAGGGTCTCCCGTTCTCTCAGGAAGGAGAAGATCTTGGAGTACCAGGGACTGGGACCTTCCACACCCCACAGGAGGATCACCTCCCGGACCTCCGGATTGAGGAAAGGCCTTTCATAATAGAGATAGATCTTGTCCACTACTCCGAACCCCAAGTTGGAGATGGCCTCTACTTTATCCTCTGGCAGGTTGGGATGGAAGAGATCTTCATGGCAGGATTTAAGGACTCCCAGTGGAATGGTGACAATCACATGGTTGGTGGAGAAAGTAGCACCGTTGGTACAACTGACTGTGATATGGTCGTTTGTCTTGGTCCAGTCAATATGGCTGACTTGGTGGTGTGTGCTGATGCACTCTGGGGGGAAGGCACTGCTGAGATAATGGATGATGGCTTCATACGGGGCAGAAAGGCTAACATTACCCCCGGGAAGGTCCTCAAAACTCCCAAAGTCCACCAGAGAGACCTCTGTCATAGAATGGCAGCCAGTGATACAGGTCTCTTTGGTTATGAGATGCTGGAAGATGAGCTTCCGCAGGCCATTCTCAGAGTCATCAGTGAGATAATGCTGGATATCCAATGCAAGATGGCGGCCCACACTGTTCCCAGTCTCTGCTGGCGGTTGATCTGCTCCAGAAGCATGGAGTTCTGCGCAGCGCCGGATAAACCAGAAATATATATATAAGCATGATGCACCTCTTCTAACAGAGCAAGTGGGATGCGGACACCTTGTTCTGTGGCTGCAATTACAGATTGCCGTTCCCCTGATTGTTCTGGTAGGGTCACCAATCCTGCGGAGACTGCTAGCTCATACAGCGGATTCCCCAACACACCATGGATCCATCGGGCTCCTAGCTCCAATGGAATGTTCTCTGGACAGCCCCATAGAACAGATTGGTATATTGACAAGAGAGAGATATTTATAACCCAGGTTCCTGGAACCCAGAACGCCAACTACTCAAGATATTGACAGTATTGTAGCAAAGTATTTATATTCTATTTTATTTACAGATTATTAATTTTTTATATTTACAGTTAAACCTGTCTATAGCGCCCCATCTAAATAGCGCCTTCCTCTCTATAGCGCCCAATTTGAAACATTAAAATGTAAACATTTTACATTAAAAGTGACCTGTCTATAGCACCCTATTTCGGTGAGTCCCAAGAGGGGGCGCTATAGACATGTTTAACTGTATATTATTCATGTTTTGTTACTCTGGAAACTTCCTCATTGTTTATCTCATAAATGTTGATTCTGTTTGTGTGCTTGCATTAAATAAATTGCCATGTCATCCTGAAGTTTGTCTTTCCTATGATTTTCTACATGACCATATAACTCTCTCTTCTTCTATGTAAGATCTCATCTAGAAAGGATGAAAAAAGAGGTATCGAAGAATGGGATTTGTTTTACAGAAATAGTGTCTCACATAGACACAAGGTAATAAGAACAAATTCAATTGGATTTGGTCTTATTACCTTGTGTTTACAATCTACAATATGGCTGCAGCCTTGCAGAAAATTGACTTAGACCCAGAGCAGCAGCTTTACACAACCAAGATAGTGGATATTGCTGCTGCTGTGATGGAGATGTATGGAGACATCTGAGGCTCTTCATTGGACATGACAACAACAACAATACAGTATACACACCCAAGATAGTGGACATTGCTGCTGCTGTGATGGAGATGCATGGAGACATCTGAGGCTCTTCATTGGACATGACAACAACAACAATACAGTATACACACCCAAGATAGTGGACATTGCTGTGATAGAGATACATGGAGACATCTGAGGCTCTTCGTTGGACATGACAACAACAATCTACAATCCAAATTGTGCCTTATCTGTCTCACATAGAAAAAAATGAGAGAAGACAAGGCTATTTATTTTGATCAAAAACCACAACTTATTTACATACAAAAGAGAGGCAATGAGAGAAAGATACTGAGGAACAAAATTTGTAAACGAATTCTGATGATTAAATTTAAAATATCCCCCATCAAAATATAAATTCAAAAATGATGGTAACCTAAACACAAGGTAATAAGACTAAATCCAAATAAATAGTATGTGACATTTTAGTAACAGTGTTGTTACTGAAACTTCACACACTATTTATTTAGATTGGCTCTTATTACCTTGTTGTTGTTGTGTCCAATTAAGAGCTTCAGATGTCCCTGGATGAAAAAGGAGGGGGGGGAGCAGTAACAAACTCACTAAAAAACCTGGGCTCAGCTGGCCCTGTTGATAGTACCTTGTAAGGACTCCTAATCCAGGGATACAGGATGAGCAGTGTTTGTACTCCATGTTAGGAGCGGCTGCACATGGCACCTGTTCCTCATGTCAGAGGCGGCCATTTCTTTTGGAGATTAGTCGACCTGCCACTGAGTAGTGTTCCCAGTCTTAATGACTAAGGGAGACGCCTTCTACTTCACCCAGTCATGATGGTTGTCAAGCAGACACCATCAAAGGTCACAACTTGATGCCCAAATATGATTGAGTGGAGATAAGAAAGAAGATGTCCCTGTGCATCTCTATCACAGCAGTCACATTATTATCTTGTGTTTCTAACATAAAGTTTATAAAGACTCATAAATAAAATATTTGATCTTATAAATAAGTGTTATTTGCTTAATTCATTACATTACATTCTGGTGAAGATGCTGGGTAGATTAGGAAAGACAAATTGAAGATCGCAGAGCAGACCTTGAAGCTATGGTAATGCTGTGATCTATATTTTAAGCTACTGACTCCAGGATTCCACCACTTCAGGTTGGGCTCGGTGGAGTGGAGGACCCGCTCATCGCCTGGAGGAGAACACTCGCGCGCCGAGGATGCCTCCCCTCATCCTCTATTATATAACTTTTTGTACATATTTTAATTTTCCTATTTATTATTATATTATTTTACTACTATAACTCTCTTTGAGTGTAAATATTGACAAGATGTCAATAAAAGTTATTTTAATTGTCAATTGTCACTATGTCAAAACCAAGACTTCCCTCCAAGACGACAATGTGCCTATAGACGATATGACGACTGCTGCTTTTTATGCCACAAGGATGTCAAAATACAAGGGACAAAGTTCCAAGACTCAGAGGGAATCCTTGGAAAAACATGTCAGATCCATGTCAGTAGCAACAAAATTGCAAGCAGTGAGTCATAGCTCTCATAGGGAATGTAGCGAAACTTTTATCATTTTATAAACATTTTATTCATTTTGATATTTATATTTAGCTACTCTGTATAATTGATAAGGCACAATTTGGATTATAGATTATAAAACAAGGTAATAAGACCAAATCCAAATAAATAATGTGTGACGTTTCGGTAACAATGCTGTTACCATCTTCAGACAAAAGTATTGAATGAGAAATTTTACCACTGGTACTTTTGTCTGAAGATGGTAACAATGCTGTTACCGAAACGTCACACACTATTTATTTATTTGGATTTGGTCTTATTACCTTGGGCTTATAATCTATAATCCAAATTGTGCCTTATCAATCACTGATTTTATTCGCAATTTTGTTATTTATCAATTTGAAGTTTAAACAACAGGCTAAATTACCCTTTTCTCTCTAACCAGTTCAATTATTATACCAGAACAGCAGGGTACATTCTAGGAGCAATAGTTCCCCAGGCCTCAAAGGCCCATAAACAGGGTACAGTGGAGTGAACCCAGGAGGAGCTCTGAACCTTAGAAATAGACAGCATCAAACAACACTAACAAGATTTAGAACAGGCCATTTCAAGCCATTGAAGATAGAAAATAACAACAAAATCTACCTCACTTGCCCAAAATATAGCTTGGCACCTGCAGCTCCAGAACACATTTTGGTTTGCATTAGATGCACTAAACAGGACCTTTGAGAGAGGCTGCTGCTTATCATAAAACAGCTCGAGGAGCATGAACTAATGGAATTCGTGTAATCTTTACACAAGGGGATAAGAAACAACAACAACAGCATGGGGAGCCAGCTTGGAGACTTATGTACTTCAAATATTGATATAAATGCTACCATGTCTGGGGAAGCCAACGTGACCTATGTTCCAGGGATGACAAAACAGTTGAGAAATATGATAGTAACTCCAAACATCATTATTGGGATTCTTCACATGTGTTACTTGTGCATGTAGTTAAGAGCCTACATTTATTGTCTCCTTTATAACTCCGCCTTTGCCAGTCTCAAGCCCGGATGAAAAAGGAGGAAGGGGAGCAGTAAAAAGCTCACTAAAAAAACCTGGGCTCAGTTGGCCCGGCTGATAGTACCCTGTAAGGGCTCCTAATCCAGAGATACAGGATGAGCAGTGTTTGTACTCCATGTTAGGAGCGGCTGCACATGGCATCTGTTCCTCATGTCAGAGGTAGCCATTTTTTTTGGAGCTAAGTATGACTGCCACCCAGTCATGATAGTTGTCAACAGATACCATCAACAAGCTTTACAACCTTGACACCCTAATATGATTGAGTGGAGATAAGAAAGAAGAAGATATAAATGCTACCATGTCTGGAGAAGCCAACGTGACCTATGTTCCAGGGATGAGAACACGGTTGAGAAATATGCTAGTCACCCCAAACATCAATATTGGGATTCTTCACATGTGTTACTTGTGCATGTAGTTAAGAGCCTACATTTATTGTCTCCTGTAGACAGTGATTTATGTCACACAACAACATCTACAGAACCATCATGTAGTTAAAAAAAATGAGATCATTTACCTCCTTTGACATGCGGCCATTGGCTTTCTCAAAGAATTCATTGGTGGCCTTGCTTAGAGCCGGGTTGTTGAGGTATTCCAGGAGGATCTTCTCGGCCACCTCAGGGGAACAGTCTTTGAGGGCAGTGGACAGGTCTGTCACCTCTGTGACATCCCATGTGATGTGAGAGTTGACACATGTGACAGCAGCATATACTGGGATGACATTTCTATATTTCAGAGAGAATCATGTCAATAAAATAATCCTTTATGTTGTGTATGTAAATAGATTTGCATTCTTTAAGGCGTCCATTATGTAAATTTTTATGTATATATAAATCGGACATTAATTGTTGTCAGTCAGTCGAAAGAATGAGAGCGAAATAAGAGGCCATGCTCAAGTGCTAGTTGCTGTACTTCTAATATCGACACAATACTTTATATCAATATTAAAGAAAAATTAATCAGGTCTCCAGGGAAAAGTATCTTTTCAAAAACCTTCTTAATCTCAAGCTCTCAGGCATGAACGCCCTTCTACAGGAGTAGACATGGTAGAAGGGTAAACACAAGGTAATGAGACCAAATAAATAGTGTGTGACATTTCAGTAACAACGTTGTTACTATCTTCAGTCAATCAACTGAAGATGGTAACAATGCTGTTACCGAAACGTTACACACTATTTATTTGGTCTCGTTACCTTGTGTTTATAATCTACAAGGAAAATGTATCTAAACAAAAAATAAGGAAAAGACATTTTGAATCAAGTTCTTCTGAAAGCACACAATGGGACTTTCTTCTAAGTTCCAGTGACTGTCACCAGCAGATGCCTCACCACTGGAAGATGTGCAGCTATCTCAAAGGAGAGAATCCAAAGACCGACCAAGTGCTGTTCCCCAAACAGAAGCTTGGGGAGCTGTGCTGTTCTATGGATATTCTTGAGGAATAATCTGTTCTTTATCAATAATATTAATATACAAAAATTTGTGTTATTGTGTTAAACTTAACCCTATATAAAATTTTAAAAAATATATATATAATCCAAATTGTGCCTTATCATGGTAGAAGGGTGTTTCTCCTGTAAAAGGGCATTCGTGCCTGCAAGCTAGAGATAAAAAAGATATTTGAAAAGATACTTTTCCCTGGAGACCTGATGTTTTTACTCAATAGAATCATAAACACAAGGTAATAAGACCAAATCCAAATAAATAAATAGTGTGTGACGTTTCGGTAACAGCGTTGTTACCATCTTCAGACAAAAGTACTGAATGAGAAATTTTACCACGGCATTCTCATTCAGTACTTTTGTCTGAAGATGGTAACAATGGTGTTACCGAAACGTCACACACTATTTATTTGGATTTGGTCTTATTACCTTGTGTTTATAATTTATAATCTGAATTGTGCCTTATCAATAAAATCATGTATTGAGCAATTTTTTTATTAAAAGACTAGCTGAATGACCCAAGCTTTGTCCAAGTTCTTCTTGAGTGAATCTTTGCTCACAATTTTATATTGTTTTAAAAAGTAATAGGCCCAATAATAATTAATTATTAAAATGTTTTTGACGATTCAGTAACAACGCTGTTACCAAAATGTCAAAGGCATTTCAAAAATTTATTTGAATTTGGTCGTCACTTTATGTTTCTAATCTCATTCAGTACTTTTGTCTGATGATCGTAACAACACTGTTACTGAAATGTCAAAGGCATTTCAATAATTTATTTGAATTTGGTCGTCACCTTATGTTTCTAATCTCATTCAGTACTTTTGTCTGATGATCGTAACAACACTGTTACTGAAATGTCAAAGGCATTTCAATAATTTATTTGAATTTGGTCGTCACCTTATGTTTCTAAACTTATTCAGTACTTTTGTTTGATGATCATAATAACACTGTTACTGAAATGTCACAATACTATTTATTTATTTGGATTTGGTCTTGTTACCTTGACACTCTTGCTAGAGGACACCTCTCTACATAGGACAGTTTTCATCATCAAAAATAAAAAAATTGTATTATTTAGCAACTCTCCAGTAAGAGATACCTCTCCTTAAAGAACATTTTGGCTCTGCAACTAAGTTCTGTCCTTTAGAGAGAGGTTCTACTGTACGACTAATTAATAATAATAACATCTTTTAACTACTGTAGAACCTCCCTGTAAAGGTCACCTAATTACAGAGTCAAAGTATCCTTTAAGAAGGTGTCCTCTTTCAGGAGAATTTCTAAATACACCTATCCCCCGATTTACACGGTACTTGTTTTACACGTTTTCGCTTTTACATGGTTTTTCCAAATAAGTTTTTTTTTGTTTTGTTTTTATCACACTATACTAAATGCTACTGTGATTGAACACATGCGCTGTGTACACATCTCACGAGGAATCCCGAGCTTATGTGCTGACTACATATTTTAACCTGTCAATGCATTTTATTTTTATTTCTGTGTACACCTATCCCCCGATTTACACGTTTTTCTCAGGAACATATCTACCGTGTAAATCGGGGGATAGGTGTACAGTAGAACCTCCCTGTAAAGGTCACCTAATTGCAGAGTCAAAGTGTCCTTTAAGAAGAGGTGTCCTCTTTCAGGAGAGTTTCTAAATACAGTATAACCTAGTTAATTCACCCACACAAATTCGACACTCTACCTTAATTCGACCATATTTTGATGTCCTGACCTCCGGTCTATCAAATAACAAACCGTAATTCGACAGTATCGATAATACGACAGTTCCGATAGTTCCACCATTTTAAAATTTGAATTTCGACAGTTGAATGTCTTTTTACCTACAACTTAACCACTAAAAATTTATTACCACGGCAGAAGCGGCGACGATCGGCGGGCGCCGATAGGATCGCGCCTGCGCACTTTTGGTTTCTGTTAGTTTAAGTTTCACTTTGCAGTGCCGTTGCGCAATGTCGTAAGTGTTATTGTTTTATTTTTTTTCCAAGTGGGAATTTAGGCTTTGTGCTCTAATTAATAATATTATTTTCTTTTTAATTTTCATCATTGAAATATTTTAGTTATTTTAAAATTTACAAATAATTTTCTTTTAAATAAATAAATCTTCAATAAAATGTAGCCACAATGATTATGATAACATTTTATTTCAATATTCCATCTCCGTGTTATTATAAAAGATTTAAACATAAAATCAATAACACCTGCAGCAGCAGTGGATGCCTTTAATACATTAAAAACTCTTTGTTTTTTTTAAACACATTCCAGAGGAATAAAGACATGCATGTTTTTTTTTTTTAAAAGAGCATCTGGAATACATCCTGAATAGGATTTCAGTGCAAAAACTGACATCTATAAAGGAATTTTCAAAAAGATCTTCATGATTATTTTTAAATTTTCTTTTTATTTTCCATATTTATTTCCTTTCAACTGCTATATTCTTCAATTAGAATAAAATATTATTTGTAATTATTTATGTTTCAAAAATATGTATTATTGCCATTTTGTCCCTGATACTAAAAGTTAATCATGAAAATAAAAAAATAAATACAAAAAAAGTACACACACAATGGTTTCAATTAATATCATTAATTTATATTACAAATCATAAAAGAAAATAAGACCTAATCCAAATAATTTATTAGTGTGTGACGTTTCGGCAACAACATTGTCACCATCATCAGACAAAAAAAGCATTTATTCTTTTGTCTGATGATGGTGACAATGTTGTTGCCGAAACGTCACACACTAATAAATTATTTGGATTAGGTCTTATTTTCTTTTATTATAATCTATAATCCAAAGTGTGCTTTATCATATTACAAATCAATTTTTTTTAAATATTATTTTAGTGAGTTAGATGATTAGCTAATCATCTAACCTTAATTCAACTGAAAGCTCTGATCCCTTGGGGTGTTGAATTAAAGAGGTTTGACTGTAGTAAAAAATGGTAATTTTACAAATGAAAACTGTGTAGAGAGGTGTCCTCTAGCATGAGTGTCCTCTCGTGGAGGTTCTATTGTACATTAGTCTTCCCATGAGAGACCATAGCCTAAACACATGGATAAATGCAGTCTCTCCTGGAGATGGTCTTTAATCAGAAACTCTGTTTCAGCTGAAAGGCTCCTCATGACTTGGTCTGACATGATAAGGTCTAGCCATGTTTTTATGCTGTAGTCTGCTCAGGGAAGCCTACTGTGTACTCTTTTGTGGTTCAAGACTTAAGAAATGAATGATAAACACAAGGTGTAAGACCAAATTCAAATAAATAAATAGTGTGTGACACATTGTTACCGAAACGTCACACACTATTTATTTATTTGGATTTGGTCTTATTACCTTGTGTTTACCTGATTGACTGTATTGACTCGTCCATTGAGGAGCTTTACTCCTCCCCGGCAGACACCATCAACAAGCTCTACAAGCTTGATACCCTAATATGATTGAGTAGAGATAAGAAAGAAGAAGAAGAGATATTGTGTTTATAATCTATAATCCAAATTGTGCCTTATCGAAATGAATGATAGTTACTTCACTGTTCAAAATGATGTAAAAACACATTCTTGATGTTCAGACCACTTACTAAATTATTCTTTGTTAAGGTACAATTTAGATTATAGATTAGAACTACAAGGTAATAAGACCACATCCAAATTAATAGTGTGTGACATTTCAGCAATGGAAAAATTAATGGGAGAGCCTGGCTCATCAGTAGTTTCACCAGTTTAAACCGCTGTGAGGGTTCACCACCGATGAACTAGGCTCTCCCATTAATTTTTCCATTGCAGTAAAGGCAGTAGAAATTGTTTATTTTTAAAAAGAATCATTCGCGCGCGTCTATAATAGTTTTGAAGTTTGAAAACAGATGGTCCGCTAATGTATCATATTTATCTCCTCTTCTCAGCAATACACCTGGTGGAAGTAATTGTAAGTTGGAATGATATCATAACAAGACAGTTTCCTACTTTCTATCAATATATTCCCTTGTTTTCATCTTTTAAATGAAAGGTCAGTAACAAGAAAGCAGTCCTTCCAAGTATAACAACATCCCTTCACACTGATGTAAAACATTTGTTCTCTTTTCAGTTAGAATTACACCCATACCTCGCTTTGCGTCGGGGTTACGTTCCAAAAAAACACGACGCAAATTGAAACGACGCAAAGTGAAAATATGTGAAGGCGCAATAAAAAACAATGGTGTTGCCATATTTTAGGAAAAAAAATTAAAAAAAAAAAAATTAAAGACTTGAATCCAAAACAACACAACTTCAAAAATCTAACAACGCACAGTGAAAATCAGTAAAAATTAAGCAGCGAAGCAACTTTGAAAAAAACGCAAAACGAAACGACGCAAAGCGAGGTATTGGTGTATGTTTGACAGATCAAATTGATATCCTAACCTGAATAGTCTTTAGACTAATACAGTGATGTCTGTATTATAAAAATGATTTATTTTGATTAAATTTTTCTTTCATTAAACTACTTAAGATACGAAAATTGCTTTGTAAAATATTCGTCAATGACATTTAGCACCATTTCCCTCATGAAACCCTGTTCTGAACAATTCTATTGGGTCACCCATTCTATTTACCAAGAAGTGATTTTCGTAAAATTATTCAAATCACGGTAAAATATTTAATAATAATATAAAATATTTGTGTTTTATTTATCGTGTAATATACTTATTGCGATGAAATTATTTTTATTTTACACTAATTTAATATGCCTCTCTAGTAAGAAATATTTAAGAAAATGTATTTGTAAATCCACATGGTCAAAAAGCAACTACATTAATATATTATATATAATTTCTTCGCTTACTTATGATCAAATGATCAAATTGTCCATCATCCTTTGTGACATTTGCCTTCATCTTTTGTTTTTAAAATGTGTGTGTGTATACACACAATATTTTAAAATATTCTAAAATGCTTTTCCGAAAAACAAAAATTACGCTTCAAAACATTTTTAATTTTAGTCAAATTGTTTTTACAGATTAAAAGTTTGATAAATTTTAATTAAAGCTGGATTTTCATTGATAATATAACATTTATTAATAGAAAATTTCAAAAATAAAATATATTTATAAGTCTATTGAATTTATTTATTTATGATTAATCAATTTTTTTTAAATAGTGGGACAAAACTAGCCAAATAAAGTATATAAATTTAAGATAAGACTTAAAAATATAGAATATATTTAATGTTCTTTTATATATAGTCCGATAATAAGTGCCTAATTTGTCTTAATATCTCTATAGGTTAATATATATAAGGATGTGAGAAAATAAATAAATAAGGTCAAGTGTTGGTATTAAAATCAAAAAGGCATATCCTAACCACGAGCACATGAGCTTTTTAGATGGCAGAGTCATATGCCTTAAGGCATATGCCTTATATGCCTTTTTAGATTTTAATTAGATTATTAATTAATCAGATAATTAAATAGAAAGGGGGGTGGGTGTTGGGCAAATATCAGGGAACAGGCTAAATCAAAGTTTAGTTGATTTCTGTTCTACTAGATGGCGCTCTGACATATAAAAAACTTAAGTGCTCATAGTCAGGATGTGTCTTTTTTGATTTTAATACCAACACCTGGCTTTTTATTATATGTATATCGTATATTTTAAACTGCATGGCACTTTTAGTATATATCACATATCTTCCAATTAGTTAGAGCCTTATAAGATCCTACTCTTCTATTAAAATGTACACCTTTTCTATTTGCTACCACCCCCATATTTTGAATATATGCTATATCTTTATTAATATAACCTGTACCCCTTATTTGTATATAAACTAAAATTGGTGACGTCAAAATAAAGATCCAAAGAGAGAGCGGTCAGCTGGTAGCAGGGACAGAGGGGTGGAAAAAGGCAACGCCCAGCCCATGTGGGGTCCCGAGGGACATTTTTATAGACGACCCCTGAAAAACAGGAGAGCTTTTGGCGGGGGTCAGCAGCAGATGTTCTAGGAGGTGTCTCTTGGCAGACGGCTTCTGTCTAACACACACTCTCTCTCTCCATGTCTCGGTGATAAGCATCCAAGTTTGTGTCATGGCCTCTACCTCTGTCCCGTGGGCTGTCCCTGATCCCTCTCTGTGCTAATATCTAGCCCTGCCTCTGCTTCTTGTTGTCCGCGTATGGAAAGAACATCAACACTCGCCTCACATACACGACTGCCAGTTCATCCATTCGTTGGCACATTTGCAACAATATTACATATATATATACACTGCATAACATTGAAACTGAAACACCAAGAAAGAGAGGCCAGAAAGTGTTTAAACTTAGCAAACAAAGAGAGGTAGGAATAAACAATAAGTGATCTTATTTCAAAATGATAGATATAATACAGAGAGAGAAGGTCGTTGAGTCAGTAGCAAGTAGACCACCGCGGAAGGCGATGCACGCAGCAAAACGTTTAGGTAGAGAATCAATCAGACTACGATGGCGTCCTGAGGGATGGCTCTCCATTCCCTTTTAACCATTTGCCACAGTCTTCTGAACGCGGCTGAGGTAAGGCGTGCAAACGGCGTCCAATAATGTCCCAGACGTGCTCGATTGGTGAGGGGTCTGGAGAGTAGGTGGCCAAGTAAGCATATGTACATCTTGCAGAGTTTGTTGGCTAATGCGAGCAGTATGCAGTGGGTGTTATCCTTCTGATAAAGTGCATTTGGTACCCCCTGAAGGTAGGGGGAGTGTCACTGGTCGCAGCACATCTTCAACTATCGCTGAATCGTTGGGCCGTCATAGTTATCTAAATACGAACCAAAGGTGACCTGGTATCATACGCGATTGCGTCCCAAACCATAATTCCGCCTTGTCGCGCGGTGGGGCGTTCCACAAAATCTGCTGGATTGGACTTTTCTCCACGTCGACGCCGCACGCGTACATGGCTACTATCACTGGACAAACAGAAGCGTGACTCATCTGACAACACGACCCTGTGCCATTCCGTCATCCACGTCGATCTAGAGTCGGCACCATTCCAAACGTTGGCGTCTTTTCAATGGGGTCAATGGCAGTCTTCTTACCAGACGAAATGAATGCAACCAATCGACAGAAAATTGTTCTGGTTGAGATGGAATGAGCTAGAGTGTCTTGCACATTTTGCAGAATGGAGGTACAAGTTACATGTAGGTCCGCCACTGCTTGTCGAAGGATACGCCGATTCATGCGTGCTGACGTCACTCTCGCTGCACAGGCATTCCTATAAATTATCTCATTTCCTTTTACCAACCATCTTCTCCACAGTCGGTGCAGCGTGGACGTACCCAGGTGTATGTCAGCTGCGATTTGATGTATGAACCTCCCTTTTTCAGTCAGATCACCATGCCTTTCGTAAAACATCTGTCTGCTGGAACTGCCTCCGCTGACGACGGCCTGGCATTATTTGCTATTACACGTGTCTTTTTAAAACAAGAACAAAATTTCTACGATGATTTTACTTAAAGAAATAACGGAATAAATACTGTCATTTCTGCAAGTTCCTTCCCTTATATCTTAATCCACATGCGTACAAGAGCTGCGCATTTCACATCATTTGCATAACTCGGTGAGACGCGTCTACCTTGAAATTTATATAATCTTCCGGCCCTCTCTTTCTTGGTGTTCCATTTTTAATGTCGTGCAGTGTATATATATACTGGCAGACATTACACGTGTGTATGTCAAAAAAGACCCTACCTACCTTCACTGTTCTGAAGAGCTACAGAGAGTTGATCATCTCTTCAGCCTTTTGTTTGGCATTCCTGAGAAATAGGATACAATCAACTAACCTGTTTGGAATGACCCACCTCAACCCTACATCTATGGCCAGCCTTCCAAAGTTAACCTCAGCATGGAACTTCCTCGTCAACTGGTTCAACTCAGCAATCAAAACAGGGTGGAGTAAAAGCGCTTTGAACTAGTCCATACTGGTGAATTGGACTTCCCTGGGTAGTTGGCGTTCTGCGTTTCAGAATCTGGATTATAAATATCTTTCTATCATAATTCTAAGGTGGTTTCATAAAGAATCCTGAGAATTTTATGATTTCTTCCTCCTTTTAGGTAATGGACATTCGCTGGAAAAAATTCAAGTCTCAACTCCCAGCAGTTTCAAGGTGAAATCGTTGAAATTGGGCATCGCATACAGCATTTTTAAAATTCGTACTTATCCATATCAAGAAATTATATATCTTCTTCATTGAAAAAAAACAAAACAATTTCATTATCTAAAATGAGATCCAATAAAAATAATTAAAATAAATACATTCTATCATGAGTGGAAAAGAGGATATCATAAAGGATAACATTATGACAAAGAAATAATTTGTGTTGAAGTTTAAGACTCTCAATCAAGGAAAAGATTTTTATTTAATACAGTATAAAGCAAGATGTTAGAATAGCAATAAAGGCATAAAAGAAAAAAAATTAACTATAAGAAGGAAGAATTTACAAACATGCTTCTTTCAGCGCCTCCATGAGTGTTGATTTGTCAGTCACTCCTTCCAAACTCTTTGAATCCTTTCCAACATTTGATTTTTTTTTGGATAACTAATTAATACTTTATCTTGAAGATAGAGGTTGTCTGGCCGGCATTCAAATTTCTGTAAAAAAATTGTACTAAATTCGAAAAATCGCGTGAGAACGCCCTTGCAATCTCAGAACAATTTTGAACGCCTTGCCAAATGTTTTATTTTTATTTATTTCAAACGCTGAGAAAAATAAAATTTTAACTGGCCGAAAAGTCTATTTTTTTTTACAGAAAAAATAATTAAAGTTTTGATAAATTAATTAACAATTTGATAGCTAATTTTAATTATTTAATTACTGGAACATTAACACGTTATGAACAGCCGAAGCTGAACAAGTTCATCAAATGTTTTCATTGTAAGTGCATGTCTTCTTAGTAAGTAAAAAAATATATTAGTAAATATAAATAGAGTCGCGGCGCCTTGAGCTTTTTTTTTTTTTGTAATTTGTCGAAATCAAGACTTCTGTGATAATGAAAACAGAGCAATACTACTGGATGAGGATAATCCAAGAATTTTGAAGCCTTCTTTAATCGTGGTATTTGGAATCCTAAAAAAAAAAAAAGAAACAAATATATTATTCATAGAAAAAATGGTCAATTGAATTTTTATTTTCTAATAATCTGTTTTGAGAGCTCTTATCTAAAAAGAGTTAAATAATTTGATCGTTTCCAAAAGTAAAAGATAGTTTGCTGGATAAAGCTGGGCTTTGCTTTCCATCAACTATATAAAAGAAACGCATTGCCAGTAAATTTATTTGTGTAAAATTTTAACGATAGATGGCAATTAAATTTAATTTACTAATATATATATATAGTTTGTGTTGAACCGAAATATAATTTTTCTAATTGAAATTTTTAATGATGCACGTTTGAATTAAAGGTAAGTTAATTTTTTTATTTGCTTTATGAAAATATGTTTAAAATATTTGTTTACATTCCTTATTGAAGCGAAGTGTTCAAAATTTTTAGATAAAATATTCCAGCGAAAACATGTTGGGACTCAAAGGTAAGTTTTTATTATTTCTTTTATATACGCTTTCTTGAATATTTAGTAAAACACACACATTTTAAGAGAGTTTTCGACATTTGGCCCAAAACCGAGACTAAGTCTCTCATTGGTCGTGACGTCAGTGTGACGCTCAATGTAAACAAAGGATATGATTGATTCTTTTTCACGTCACTACCTCGGGTATTGTCTGATTGGCTGGATGGTTCCAACTCATCGATATAGAATTTTTTAAAAATAAAAATAATTGAAATACCTTTTGTTACTTTAATATTTATAAAGGCCGTTTTTTTCCTATTTAATATTATCTCCAGAATGTATTTTTAATTTTTATATCTCCAGAATTTTTTTCAAATTTTTATATTGGTGTAATGTTCTCAAACGTAAACAAAGAAATAGGGACAAAGTTAGGGAGACACCGTAACATACAATTAAAAATAAAAAAGTACTTATATGCTTACGTAAGCTAAAGCATACAATAAAATTAAATATATGTGTTTTAATTTTAATAATTTTAATAAATGCACGTGTTTTAATTTTAATATATTTTTATATATGCACACAATGACAAAAATATTTAAGATTGCAAATGCATACAAACGTGTTTTAAATTTTATTTAATAAAAATCTAAGCTGACAAATGCTTACGTAAGCTAAAGCATAAAATAATATTAATTAAACGTGTTTTAATTTTAATATATTTTTATATATTAAAAGCCTAGGCATACAATTATACAATAAATACAATTATATGAACATAATCGTTAAAAAAAATAACAGATAAAAAAAATGACAGATACATTTAAAAAAAAAATTATTATTCAGTGGGCCGAATTTTCATTTATTCTTTTCAACTGAAAAAAAAAAAAAAGGTTATTCGAAGAGTTAATATAGACAAAATAACTACTCACCTAACTAGCCAGGGTATATCTTTCTTATATCCTTGAAAAATTGTTTAATGAGCAGTTGTTGGCTGTTTTTATTTGTTCTTGGATCCACATAATGCTTCCTTCTCCACCAATACTCCGAAAGATAAAATTCAAGAGAATCTTTTACTTTCCTTTTCCCCACGTGTAATTTTTTTGCTGCGCCCCAGGTGGCCTCGATATTATTCGTATGTGCTCCCGTTTCCGGGTCTTTAAAATGTAGTTTGTGGTTAACCACAAGGTGGTCGAAACCTTCTTGATCCAGCTTGTAGTAGGATCGAAACCCATCCGAAATAATGGTGGTGCCAGGCAAAACCTATTTTTTTATAACCGCAATGAGAGTACGGGCCCTACGGTCGGCGACCACCTGGAAAAAAAAATCTTTTGTTTCCACGTCTACACCGCCAAAAACCCAATGTCCTTCGGAAGTTTTGGCACAGTGATTTTTAGTTTTCTTATTGTGGCCAAACAGGCTCTCGTCTATTTGCACCTGTTTGCCTTTACCACCAATTTTCGGAGGGTCGTCCAGATATAGAAGGTAGCAAACCTCCCTGCAGAAGTTAACCCAGTGCGTTACTGCGTCATCAGATACCCCAGACTGCTCTGCAATGGTCTTTATATCAATCTTTACCACCCACAGTGCAGTCATTGTTATAATTTGGTGGAGTTTTAAGGTCGATTTCTCAAACCAAGTTCCGCATCGCAAACTTGTTCTAATACTATGCACTCCAATTTTTTTAGATGTGCTTCTACATCGCCATACTACATGATCTGTGTTTGTATAGGATTTCAGTTCCATATCTCTGCCACAGTGCGGGCATGTCCTCCACATAATGCTTCCTTCTCCACCAATACTCCGAAAGATAAAATTCAAGAGAATCTTTTACTTTCCTTTTCCCCCACGTGTAATTTTTTTGCTGCGCCCCAGGTGGCCTCGATATTATTCGTATGTGCTCCCGTTTCCGGGTCTTTAAAATGTAGTTTGTGGTTAACCACAAGGTGGTTGAAACCTTCTTGATCCAGCTTGTAGTAGGATCGAAACCCATCCGAAATAATGGTGGTGCCAGGCAAAACCTATTTTTTTATAACCGCAATGAGAGTACGGGCCCTACGGTCGGCGACCACCTGAAAAAAAAAAATCTTTTGTTTCCACGTCTACACCGCCAAAAACCCAATGTCCTAAGGCAGTTTTGGCACAGTGATTTTTAGTTTTCTTATTGTGGCCAAACAGGCTCTCGTCTATTTGCACCTGTTTGCCTTTACCACCAATTTTCGGAGGGTCGTCCAGATATAGAAGGTAGCAAACCTCCCTGCAGAAGTTAACCCAGTGCGTTACTGCGTCATCAGATACCCCAGACTGCTCTGCAATGGTCTTTATATCAATCTTTACCACCCACAGTGCAGTCATTGTTATAATTTGGTGGAGTTTTAAGGTCGATTTCTCAAACAAAGTTCCGCATCGCAAACTTGTTCTAATACTATGCACTCCAATTTTTTTAGATGTGCTTCTACATCGCCATACTACATGATCTGTGTTTGTATAGGATTTCAGTTCCATATCTCTGCCACAGTGCGGGCATGTCCTCCACATAATGCTTCCTTCTCCACCAATACTCCGAAAGATAAAATTCAAGAGAATCTTTTACTTTCCTTTTCCCCACGTGTAATTTTTTTGCTGCGCCCCAGGTGGCCTCGATATTATTCGTATGTGCTCCCGTTTCCGGGTCTTTAAAATGTAGTTTGTGGTTAACCACAAGGTGGTCGAAACCTTCTTGATCCAGCTTGTAGTAGGATCGAAACCCATCCGAAATAATGGTGGTGCCAGGCAAAACCTATTTTTTTATAACCGCAATGAGAGTACGGCCCTACGGTCGGCGACCACCTGGAAAAAAAAATCTTTTGTTTCCACGTCTACACCGCCAAAAACCCAATGTCCTTCGGCAGTTTTGGCACAGTGATTTTTAGTTTTCTTATTGTGGCCAAACAGGCTCTCGTCTATTTGCACCTGTTTGCCTTTACCACCAATTTTCGGAGGGTTGTCCAGATATAGAAGGCAGCAAACCTCCCTGCAGAAGTTAACCCAGTGCGTTACTGCGTCATCAGATACCCCAGACTGCTCTGCAATGGTCTTTATATCAATCTTTACCACCCACAGTGCAGTCATTGTTATAATTTGGTGGAGTTTTAAGGTCGATTTCTCAAACCAAGTTCCGCATCGCAAACTTGTTCTAATACTATGCACTCCAATTTTTTTAGATATGCTTCTACATCGCCATACTACATGATCTGTGTTTGTATAGGATTTCAGTTCCATATCTCTGCCACAGTGCGGGCATGTCCTCCACATAATGCTTCCTTCTCTACCAATACTCCGAAAGATAAAATTCAAGAGAATCTTTTACTTTCCTTTTCCCCACGTGTAATTTTTTTGCTGCCCCCCAGGTGGCCTCGATATTATTCGTATGTGCTCCCGTTTCCGGGTCTTTAAAATGTAGTTTGTGGTTAACCACAAGGTGGTCGAAACCTTCTTGATCCAGCTTGTAGTAGGATCGAAACCCATCCGAAATAATGGTGGTGCCAGGCAAAACATATTTTTTTATAACCGCAATGAGAGTACGGGCCCTACGGTCGGCGACCACCTGGAAAAAAAATCTTTTGTTTCCACGTCTACACCGCCAAAAACCCAATGTCCTTCGGCAGTTTTGGCACAGTGATTTTTAGTTTTCTTATTGTGGCCAAACAGGCTCTCGTCTATTTGCACCTGTTTGCCTTTACCACCAATTTTCGGAGGGTCGTCCAGATATAGAAGGTAGCAAACCTCCCTGCAGAAGTTAACCCAGTGCGTTACTGCGTCATCAGATTCCCCAGACTGCTCTGCAATGGTCTTTATATCAATCTTTACCACCCACAGTGCAGTCATTGTTATAATTTGGTGGAGTTTTAAAGTCGATTTCTCAAACCAAGTTCCGCATCGCAAACTTGTTCTAATACTATGCACTCCAATTTTTTTAGATGTGCTTCTACATCGCCATACTACATGATCTGTGTTTGTATAGGATTTCAGTTCCATATCTCTGCCACAGAGCGGGCATGTCCTCCACATAATGCTTCCTTCTCCACCAATACTCCGAAAGATAAAACTCAAGAGAATCTTTTACTTTCCTTTTCCCCCACGTGTAATTTTTTTGCTGCGCCCCAGGTGGCCTCGATATTATTCGGGTCTTTAAAATGTAGTTTGTGGTTAACCACAAGGTGGTCGAAACCTTCTAGATTCAGCTTGTAGTAGGATCGAAACCCATCCGAAATAATGGTGGTGCCTGGCAAAACCTATTTTTTTATAACCGCAATGAGAGTACGGGCCCTACGGTCGGCGACCACCTGGAAAAAAAAATCTTTTGTTTCCACGTCTACACCGCCAAAAACCCAATGTCCTTCGGCAGTTTTGGCACAGTGATTTTTAGTTTTCTTATTGTGGCCAAACAGGCTCTCGTCTATTTGCACCTGTTTGCCTTTACCACCAATTTTCGGAGGGTCGTCCAGATATAGAAGGTAGCAAACCTCCCTGCAGAAGTTAACCCAGTGCGTTACTGCGTCATCAGATACCCCAGACTGCTCTGCAATGGTCTTTATATCAATCTTTACCACCCACAGTGCAGTCATTGTTATAATTTGGTGGAGTTTTAAGGTCGATTTCTCAAACCAAGTTCCGCATCGCAAACTTGTTCTAATACTATGCACTCCAATTTTTTTAGATGTGCTTCTACATCGCCATACTACATGATCTGTGTTTGTATAGGATTTCAGTTCCATATCTCTGCCACAGTGCGGGCATGTCCTCCACATAATGCTTCCTTCTCCACCAATACTCCGAAAGATAAAATTCAAGAGAATCTTTTACTTTCCTTTTCCCCACGTGTAATTTTTTTGCTGCGCCCCAGGTGGCCTCGATATTATTCGTATGTGCTCCCGTTTCCGGGTCTTTAAAATGTAGTTTGTGGTTAACCACAAGGTGGTCGAAACCTTCTAGATCCAGCTTGTAGTAGGATCGAAACCCATCCGAAATAATGGTGGTGCCAGGCAAAACCTATTTTTTTATAACCGCAATGAGAGTACGGGCCCTACGGTCGGCGACCACCTGGAAAAAAAATCTTGTTTCCACGTCTACACCGCCAAAAACCCAATGTCCTTCGGCAGTTTTGGCAGAGTGATTTTTAGTTTTCTTATTGTGGCCAAACAGGCTCTCGTCTATTTGCACCTGTTTGCCTTTACCACCAATTTTCGGAGGGTCGTCCAGATATAGAAGGTAGCAAACCTCCCTGCAGAAGTTAACCCAGTGCGTTACTGCGTCATCAGATACCCCAGACTGCTCTGCAATGGTCTTTATATTGTTGCACCAGGTTGCGGCTTGGCAGACTCTTCAGCCTTGATTCTCTCCTGTGCTGGGTCTTGCATCTTACCAGAGCGTGTTTCAACCATCCTACAAATTTATAAAAGGGAATAATGAGATAAGTCTACTTTATGTAGCCACCAGAATCATTTATTTATTTTCTCACATCAAAGAGAGCAGTGAAGTCACAGTGTACCTAAATACAAATGATGATAATCTAAAAATAATCTGTTTTAAATAAATATCATAGAATATAAAAATAAATAAATATATAATTTAAATTTCAAATATATTAAAAATAATATAATAAATACGCCATTAATCATGATGTAACAATATCAATCTTTACCACCCACAGTGCAGTCATTGTTATAATTTGGTGGAGTTTTAAGGTCGATTTCTCAAACCAAGTTCCGCATCGCAAACTTGTTCTAATACTATGCACTCCAATTTTTTTAGATGTGCTTCTACATCGCCATACTACATGATCTGTGTTTGTATAGGATTTCAGTTCCATATCTCTGCCACAGTGCGGGCATGTCCTCCACATAATGCTTCCTTCTCCACCAATACTCCGAAAGATAAAATTCAAGAGAATCTTTTACTTTCCTTTTCCCCACGTGTAATTTTTTTGCTGCGCCCCAGGTGGCCTCGATATTATTCGTATGTGCTCCCGTTTCCGGGTCTTTAAAATGTAGTTTGTGGTTAACCACAAGGTGGTCGAAACCTTCTTGATCCAGCTTGTAGTAGGATCGAAACCCATCCGAAATAATGGTGGTGCCAGGCAAAACATATTTTTTTATAACCGCAATGAGAGTACGGGCCCTACGGTCGGCGACCACCTGGAAAAAAAAATCTTTTGTTTCCACGTCTACACCGCCAAAAACCCAATGTCCTTCGGCAGTTTTGGCACAGTGATTTTTAGTTTTCTTATTGTGGCCAAACAGGCTCTCGTCTATTTGCACCTGTTTGCCTTTACCACCAATTTTCGGAGGGTCGTCCAGATATAGAAGGTAGCAAACCTCCCTGCAGAAGTTAACCCAGTGCGTTACTGCGTCATCAGATACCCCAGACTGCTCTGCAATGGTCTTTATATCAATCTTTACCACCCACAGTGCAGTCATTGTTATAATTTGGTGGAGTTTTAAGGTCGATTTCTCAAACCAAGTTCCGCATCGCAAACTTGTTCTAATACTATGCACTCCAATTTTTTTAGATGTGCTTCTACATCGCCATACTACATGATCTGTGTTTGTATAGGATTTCAGTTCCATATCTCTGCCACAGTGCGGGCATGTCCTCCACATAATGCTTCCTTCTCCACCAATACTCCGAAAGATAAAATTCAAGAGAATCTTTTACTTTCCTTTTCCCCCACGTGTAATTTTTTTGCTGCGCCCCAGGTGGCCTCGATATTATTCGTATGTGCTCCCGTTTCCGGGTCTTTAAAATGTAGTTTGTGGTTAACCACAAGGTGGTCGAAACCTTCTTGATCCAGCTTGTAGTAGGATCGAAACCCATCCGAAATAATGGTGGTGCCAGGCAAAACCTATTTTTTTATAACCGCAATGAGAGTACGGGCCCTACGGTCGGCGACCACCTGGAAAAAAAAATCTTTTGTTTCCACGTCTACACCGCCAAAAACCCAATGTCCTTCGGCAGTTTTGGCACAGTGATTTTTAGTTTTCTTATTGTGGCCAAACAGGCTCTCGTCTATTTGCACCTGTTTGCCTTTACCACCAATTTTCGGAGGGTCGTCCAGATATAGAAGGTAGCAAACCTCCCTGCAGAAGTTAACCCAGTGCGTTACTGCGTCATCAGATACCCCAGACTGCTCTGCAATGGTCTTTATATCAATCTTTACCACCCACAGTGCAGTCATTGTTATAATTTGGTGGAGTTTTAAGGTCGATTTCTCAAACCAAGTTCCGCATCGCAAACTTGTTCTAATACTATGCACTCCAATTTTTTTAGATGTGCTTCTACATCGCCATACTACATGATCTGTGTTTGTATAGGATTTCAATTCCATTTCTCTGCCACAGTGCGGGCATGTCCTCCACATAATGCTTCCTTCTCCACCAATACTCCGAAAGATAAAATTCAAGAGAATCTTTTACTTTCCTTTTCCCCCACGTGTAATTTTTTTGCTGCGCCCCAGGTGGCCTCGATATTATTCGGGTCTTTAAAATGTAGTTTGTGGTTAACCACAAGGTGGTCGAAACCTTCTTGATCCAGCTTGTAGTAGGATCGAAACCCATCCGAAATAATGGTGGTGCCAGGCAAAACATATTTTTTTATAACCGCAATGAGAGTACGGGCCCTACGGTCGGCGACCACCTCAAAGAAAAAATATTTGGTTTCGATGTCTACACCGCCAAAAACCAATGACCAGTAGCAGTGTTGGCAAAATAATTCTTTTTTTTTTTATTATGCCCAAACAGGCTCTCATCGATCTGTACCTGTTTTCCAACACCACCAATTTTTGGAGGGTCGCCATTATAAAGAAGGTAGCAAACCTTCCTACTTGGGCGGCCGCAGGCTTGGAGACGCGGGAAGGTGCAGGTTTTGAAGGACCATTCAGGTTTGTCCTCTTTGCAGGCGGGTTGGGAGCCTCAGACTGCTTCCTTTTGGTTGGAGCAGGAGCAGGCAAGGTAGAGGCAGGCTTCTTGGCAGGGATGGCAGCAGGAGCAGGAGTGGCTGGTTTGATGGGGTCAGTCTGGGAGCTGGTTTCCTTGCAGGAAGGAGCAGGGCAGGTTTGGGTGCTGTGGCAGGCAGTCTGGGGCTTGTTAGCCTCCATAACTTCGTCCAGCTCCGCGAAGGACTGGAGGGTGCCTGAGAGGTTCTTTACTTCAGCAGTGAGGGCCTTGATCAGTTCAGACCGCCTGGCGATGAAATGGACGAGGTCCTCATGCAGAGTCATTAGGGCGGGATGGCCAATGGCATGCAGGATGTCATGGTTGCATTGGATCACCATTTCGTCCTCCCTCTCCATGTTGTCGAGGTTCACGATGAGCCTCTTGGCATTCTTCTTCTTGGCAGGGTTCATGGCAAGAATAGGAGAGCAAAGATGTGACCAGGTAGAGAGCTATCTGGCAACTGAGAAATTTTACCACAACATGTAACCCAGCAGAGCTGTACGTTTAAATAGTTTAGGCTCCAATAACCAATCAAGATATATGTACAATGAATATTACAAAAGGAATGAAACTATAAAAAAGAATGATGATAATCTAAATATTCTATTTAAATAGATATTAAATATCTTAGAATATTTTGAATAAATGTAAGGCGCATTAAAATTGATGTAGCAATATTTTAGCAACGTATTTTTTCTATATATTTTATTTTTACAAATATTAATGCATACGTAGGCATACAAATAAATTTTATTTTTAAAATTACAAATGCTTATGTAAGCTTAAGCATACATATGTTATATTTTATAAATACCATTAATAATTTTTTTTTTTTTTTTACTTTTTAATCTAAATTAGACAAGATCTTGGAGGTCGTGCTCGTAAAGAAGCTCAAGAACTCTTCTTGGTACTCTGTACAGGGATCTTTTGTCCTTTCCAATGCAATTTAGTAAATGTTGGGGAGTGGCCTCTTCGGTTTTGCACCTAGTGCACATGGGGAAGCTTTTGGCTCCCTCTTTATAGACTAGAGGGCGCAGGTGACCAGATTTCCATCTGGCCAACTGTGTCGATTCCCTTCTGTTTAGTTGGAGGGTCTGTTTTTTTGGGTTTTCTACCTGGTACCAAGGATGATGGAAACTATATCTATGGTTCCTTATTAGTTGTAGTTTCAGTTTGTTAATATGGTCTCTTGCTGAAAGGTAGGTCTCGGAGTTCACCGCATCAGGATGTCCAGCTGCTCCTTCCTTTGCCAATCTGTCGGCCTCCTCATTTCCAGGGACTCGCACATGTGATGGAATCCATTGTAGACTTATTTTGGTATTTTTATTCAGTTTGTTGATTTCTGTAGCAATGTTTTTGAGGAGTCTGTCTTGTGAATAGTAGCAGTTTTTAATTGCAAAAATGGCGGCTTTTGAATCTGTATAAATTATTGTTTTTAGTCTCATTTTTCTCTACGAGTTTTAGAGCTTGTAGTATGGCTGTTAGTTCAGATCTGAAAACTGACAAGTTCTTTGGGTTTTTGATTTTTCTTTTTATTTCCATACTATCTTTAAGGATGAGAACTCCACTGCCAGAGGAGCCATTATCCACCAGTGAGCCATCAGGGTATATCTGTATGGTCTCTGTCTGCTTTTTCAATCCTCTCCATAGCGAGGCTCCTGAGTAGTCCAGGGTGGTCGGCCCTTTTGGAGCATTCTTGCTCTAGATCCAGGTTGTAGGAGATTTCTGGTCTTTCTTTATATGGCGCATATTGGTTCTATAATAATAATAAATATAATAAATAATAAACATTATAAAATATCAGATACATTTTTAAGCATACAAATATATTTTTAATATTACAAATGCGTAAGCTTAAGCATACAAAAATATTTTATATTAAATAATACAAATCTATGCATACAATTATGTTATACGTATTTGATTAATAATTTACGTAGGTTACGAACTAACGTACTGTAAATAGGGTTACTGAGATTGATCCAGTGACCAATCAGCTTGTAAAAATACTTTCTGGGTATAGGACAAGGCGGCAAAATTACTGGAGAATTCGTATAAATGACTAAATCGAATAAAATTGCAAATATATCAACGTTTTCTACAAGAAAGATTTTGGATTTCTTAATTTTGTCACAGAATTCATTATTTAGAGATTGTAAGGTTTTAATTAAAATGTTATTTTTAGGGTAAGTACGAATTGAGAGCAAGAATTTTTCTAACTTCTCAACTTGAATCGTACTAGTTTCTTCTGCTTCCTTTCGATCGGTACACACAGACAGACATTCAATTATATATATATATAGATAGAATAGATTGTATCTAGAGGTTGAATGTAAGTGTTTCTTCCAAAGAGATTCTTCTGTTTTCATCCTCCATGCTGAATTCTAACGCTGGATCCCCAGAATTTCTCTTCTGTTGGTTTTGGAGTAAATTAATGAAGGAAAGCCTATTTATCTTCTTTTTTATTTATCTCCGATCCAATTAAACCTGGGCTCAATTGATGGAAATTTGTGGAAGTTTTTTTTATTTTCTGGCCTTTATTTCTCTTTGGTGGTGAAATATATTTTGTATATGATATAATTCCACATTTACATATAGCACACAGACAGAAATATTGTATTGAGATTTAATATGGAGTCGTATACATGCTTTCTACTCGAAGCCAAGGAGCAAAATAGGAAAAAGAAAATATATGATTCTATATATTATAATAATTACTAATCTTCAAGGAGATAGAGTGACACAATAAGTTTCTTTTCATACATGGTATATTCGGGCAATCCCAGTGTTTGTGCCCCGTCTGGAAACAGGTGAAGCATCTAGGCGTCCCGTCCGGCAGCATGAATCTTCTTGCTTTCTCCGTGGGCGTTTCGGTCCTTGGGTTTTGTCCTTGTTTTTGTTCCCACTCTTCCGCCGTCCTCGTAGTTGTTTCCGAACTCGTCGTTGTCCCTGCTTCCTTCCATCCCTTGTTCCATTTGTCCGCCTCGTTGAGGAATTTCGCCGCCTGTAGGAAGTCGGCCTCTTCTGGGTTCCGCGTGGTACTCCCTGAGGCTGCCAGTAGTAGGCAGTCTTTTGGAGCCAATGCCCACAATGCCTCCTTGTTTGAATCGAACGGCGAAAACTCACCTGCCGTCGCATGGGCCGTAATGAGGTTCATTAACTATTTCCCCGTAGCTTCCGTGGACTGGAGCCGTCTCATTTTCTTCAGTTCGTTACCCCTACTACGTGCCCGGCCGTCGTTCCTTGGGTAGCAAAGTTTCAGTGCTTCCAAGACGTCTTCAAGTGCGGCTGAAGGTTCAAACCTGCACTTGATAAATTCGCGGCCGTCAAGTGGACGCCGCCGTACTAAGGGCCTTCGTCCAGTCTCCCTTCGGTACCTTGCTCACCGTCAGCCACGTTTTGAACTCCTCCACGTAATCTTCGATATCTTCCTCCTCCGGGTTGAAACAAGGCGTCTCTCCGTAGCCGATACTTATGTTTGCGGCTTGAGGTGCTAGGCCGACACTGCTCTCCACCATGTGATGAGGCTGAAGTGGGAATGTAAATCTCAGTTTATTTGATGGTGGTAGGGCGTTGTCCTGGTGGGCTATGGTCACCAGGGTCTGTTCCAAGGCTGGGTTCGGGGTCCGGTTGCGGAGGGTCGTTCTCCGGTGCAGTCGTAGGCATTGTTGTTTCTGATACCAGACATCTTGCGGTCGCGGGTCAAGGAAGGAGAGATAAAAAAAAAATATATATATATATATATAAAAAGAATGTGTCGAAGCTCCTAGTGATAACTACCACGTTGTATCTTTTTTAGCCTTCCGCGAAAAAGGTGGTCAGTGGTCAAATACAACTTGTACCTGTTATCTCTGTGGTGCCGTTTCACTGATAAATAATAAATAAACAAAATTTAAAATAATTTTGTAACGGTCACGTGTATTTCCGGTTGGTTGCTTGTTGACACACAACAATATATATTACCTGGAATTATCCCTTCTTGAATGCATAATTACCTCACTCTTTCGTTGTCCATTCTCGCAAGGGCAAAAAGGTCCTCAAATCTATAAAACGGCATTTTTTAATGTAGAGTTGACTTGGGGATCTCCGGGATTCTCCTTCGCTGTTGCTTTGGACTCTTCAGATTCGTATGTCGCATGAAGGAGCTGTTGCGGCGGTACTCACCAGTAGGTGTTTGCACTTTATATGATCTTGGAGCTACTTCTTGGTATATCTGTGTAATTGTTTGACAGGTGTTTACTCGCTTGACAAGACCTAAATTGGAACAGGTTTGTCTGCCTAGGATGGGACAAGTGTTATCTCTGGATATGATGAAACGTATGTAGGCAGTTGTGTTTTTCACCATGCACATTGCTAGACTATGTCCTTCGACAGGAATTCAATGTCCTGAAAAGGAAATTAAACTTTTTACTGGAGACACCTTTGGATTTCCAGATTTAATCTCCCTGCCAGGCTGAGTGGCAACACGTTACACTGTGCACCTGTGTCTAGTTTCATGTTTACCTTTCTGCCTTTAATTTTGACTTCCTCGTACCAATCTTCGGTCAGGTTTGTGTTTTCAACTGACTGGATTACAAATTCTTGAATCAGTTCAGGTTCTGGTGACCCAACTATTTGTCTGACTTTGAATGAATTTGTGTTCTGGGATCTGCAAAGATTTGCAAAATGGTTGAGTTTCTTGCATTTGTTGCATCTCTTTTGATATGCCGGACATTTGTTGATTTTGTGGGATCTACCACAATTTCTGCAGTTTTCTATTATTTTGTGACTCTGGTTAGTGGTGTTTTCTTTTCTCAGCTCTTTTCTATTTTCCCCACTTCTTACTGTTCATCTTTGTCACAGCAACTTGTTTTCTGAGTCGGATAGTACATGTTTCATTTGGTTTGTGGCATTTTCACATGCTATGCAAATTTGTGTAGCTTTTTCCAGATTAAGGTCAGCCTCACTAAGAAGTCTTTCTCTTATTTCATTGTTGATAATTCCTACAACTATTCGATCTTTAAGTATTAAGTCCTCGTATTTGTTGGTTGACGTTAATCAGCAAGAAGTACTTGGAAGTTTAAAAAGAAAAGTCTTATTTCTTTTAGGCTAACATCAGACATGACAGCATATTTGCAGTTTGCTATCTTTAATTTGATCCTAGTCGATGAGATTCAGATTTTTCGACAGGGATGCCGAAAATTGCCAACCTGGGCCTGAATATCGGGTTTGGTAGGACTTTAAGTCCGTCAATGTTGGCGGTCTTAATTCCGTCCACAAACCGCTTTGATTCTGCAGAATTGGGAAAGTGAAGGGCAAGTTTTTTGTCCTTCCCAGTTACCGCCGTCACATCACAACTTTTCAATTGTGGAGTCTTGGCAATTTTGGCTCTGATGGCCTCGAAAGATAGGTTGTCCGAGGCAATTTTTACATGGTTTACACTGTTCTTTTACGTCTGCGCGTAGGTTGAGCGCACTGGCACTCTAGAGTGTACAGGTGTGGGTTGGTTGAACCTAAGTTGGATGGTAGAAGTATCTGGTTGGGGGATCATTTTAACGGGGTTAGGAAGGGGGGGAGGCTTGGCCAACCTTTACCTAAGTTGGGTGACCTCATTTTCAACTATTTTAAAATTTTTTTAAAGATTCTTAACACTTCAGTTTGTAAAGCGTTAAAAATACGTCTTACATCGTCTTTCACTGAGTCAGATAACCCAGTGCGGGTGGTAGCAGGAAGGTTAGAGGCAGCGATATCCGCTACCTCATGAAAATTTTTGTTGAAAAGAGAATCTATCTCTTCCCGGTAATGGATATGAGAATTTTTCGGTTACGTTGTTAACTTTTCTATAGTCCACACAAAACCTATAGGATCCGTCTGATTTTTTAACCAAAACGACCGGGCTCGCCCATGGAGATGTTGATTTCATAATAACTCCTTTTTCACACATTTCTTTAACCTGTTCCTCTATAATATCACGTTCCTTAGGACTGCGGCGATAGGCTTTTTGTCGAATTGGTTCCGTGTTCGCTTTAAGTTTAATGTGGTACGGTTCGATATCTGCCGCCTTATTCCACTCTTCTGAGAAAAGTTCCCGATACCTGTACAATACGTCCAGTACGTCGATTTTTTCGCTGTCCGATAGCTCCGGGTTTATATCGAACTTCTGTGGTTCGTATTTGCACGTGGCCGTCGTACTGTATCCCACCTGTTCACTTAGGAAAGAAACATTCGCTATTTCCCCGCCGGATCGTAACAAGCACGAGTTTGCTACCAACCGCACCGGCTCGTTCTTAGTATTTATGACATCAATGAATATCTCGGATACCGCTTCGGAAACGTGTACTGATGGTATTAGTAGCCCCGTTCTTCTTACGCAGTCGGGGTGGGGTTCTAAAATGCCCGCCATTACTGTTGGCCCTTTTAACTTAACCCTCGTTTTACAACGTGGTGCAATTTCAAGGTCGTCTAGTATGCAGTACTTTTGTTTGGGGTTTTTCTGATCGCTCGTAATTGTGCCTAACCTCTCGAGTTCCCGTTCTTCGTTTAGTTCTACCACGTGGTCGTCCCTGCCTATTTTTGGCCTATACAATTCTACCGATTCGTCTCTAAACATAATTTTGCAATGATAGTTTGTTAGAATATCGACGCCGAAAATAATCTTTTCCCCATTTCCTGGAATTATGGTGAACCTGCCACATATGTCGAAACCATCAATGTTGACCTCCAAGTATGTGCACGTGTTTGAGACTACTGACCCACTTATTCCCCGTATAAGTAATTTTGAAGGCATTCTAGCACATCCTAGTGCGTTGGCTATTCCTTCGTCTATGCAGCTAACATTTGCCCCTGAATCGAAAATCAGTTTGCCTACATGTGTCTCATTGATATACGTGATTAAACAGAAATTTGTCATACCTGTCCAACGGAATTTTTCCATTGCTGTACCCCCTATTTCTAAAGTGGATTTTTCTATTGGTACCTTATTTAATGTCTGTTTCTCGTTAACCCCCGGTTGTCCTTTTACCCTGAAGATTATGCGATTGGTGTTACCAGTAACCTCGGAAAATACACGTGGTACGCTCTCTACACTGTTTGAAACTTCCACCACAGGATTAGAGGCAAAATTGTACTTACCACGTGGCCTCCTTTTCGGGCAATCCCAGTGTTTGTGCCCCGTCTGGTAACAAGTGAAGCATCTTGGCGTCCCGTCCGGTAGCATAAATCTTCTTGCTTTTTCCATGGGCGTTTCGGTCCTTGGATTTCATCCTTGTTTTTGTTCCCACTCTTCCGCCGTCCTCGTAGTTGTTTCCCAACTCGTCGTTGTACCTGCCTCCGTCCGTTCATTGTTCCATTTATCCGCCTCGTCGAGGAATTTCGCCGCCTGTAGGAAGTCGGCCTCTTCTGGGTTCCGCGTGGTGCTCCACGAGGCTGCCAGTAGTAGGCAGTCTTTTGGAGCCAATGCCCACAATGCCTCCTTGCTTGAATCAAACGGCGAAAACTCACCTGCCGTCGCGTGGGCCGTAATCAGGTTCATCAAATATCTCCCCGTATCTTCCGTGGACTGGGGCCGTCTCGTTTTCTTTAATTCGTTACCCCTACTACGTGCCCGGCCGTCGTTCCTTGGGTAGCAAAGTTTCAGTGCTTCCAAGACGTCTTCAAGTGCGGCTGAAGGGTCAAACCTGCACTTGATAAATTCGCGGCCGTCAAGTGGAAGCCGCCGTACTAGGGCCTTCGTCCAGTCTCCCTTCGGTACCTTGCTCGCCGTCAGCCACGTCTTGAATTCCTCCACGTGGTCCTCGATGTCTTCCTCCTCCGGGTTGAAACACGGCGTCTCTCCGTAGCCGATATTTATGTTCGCTGCTTGAGGTGCTGGGCCGACACTGCTCTCCACCATGTGATGAGGCTGAAGTGGGGATATAAAACTCAATTTATTGGTAGGTTGCAGTACATTGTCCTGGTGGGCTATGGTCACCATGGCCCGTTCCAGGGCTGGGCTTGTGGTCCGGTTCTGGAGGGTTGTTGAGGTCCGATTCTCTGCGGTATAGCCGTTGGGAGGGTTAGATCTGGTACAAGACATCTTTCGTTCTCCGGGCAAGGATAAAAAGAAAAAAAATAAATAAAATGCACGAAGGTCCAACGATAATTGGCACGTTGTATTTGTAAGCATTCCGCGAAAACGGTGGTCCGTGGTCAAATACAACTTGTGCCTGTTATCTCTGTGGTGCCGTTTCTCTGATAAATAAATAAAATAAACAAAATTTAAGATAATTTTGCAACGTCACGTGTATTTCCGGTCGGTTGCTTGTTGACACAACAATATCTTGAAGGAGGTCTCCGATTTCTTGGTGGGTTTCTTCTTGGGATGGGTCCTTCATTACTGGCTTCGGGATCCGGTGAACGAGACGACTCCCCTGAAATGCCTCCATCATTCTGGTCCACGAGTCCAGAGTCCCGCTGCTGTCTGGCTGTTTCTATAGGCGGCGATTCACTTCTGCCTCTGTTGGGCATATCAGCCTCAGGAACGATGATATCAGTTTCCTCTCTTTGGCGTCCATATTGTCGATCTTCATCTCCACCATTCTCCCACCTCTTCCTTATTTGATCTCGATGATAACTTTTGACCTGTCCGTGTATTACAACTGTATAGACTCGGGATCCTTTTCTCCCCACTATTCTGCCTGGAATCCATCGATCACCGCCTCTAAAATTTCGACACCAAACCATGTCATCTATTCCAAACTCATCTTGTTGAAATCCGTGGTCGTATTTCATTTGCCTGGCCTGCTGCTCTTTTACTATTGATTCCAGATTTGGATGTATAATTGATAGTCGGGTTCGAAGGGAACGCCCAATAAAGAGTTCTGACGGAGCCTTCTTGGTTGTTTCATGAGGGGTGCTACGATATGCCAGCAAAATTTTTGATAGCGTGTCCTGAATGGTATCCCCAGGTTTTTTTTATTTTTGTCTAATGCCATTTTTATCATCTTGACAGCTCTCTCTGCCAGGCCATTGCTCTGAGGATGGTACGCAGGAATCAGTGTTTGTTTTATTCCATTATTTTTCAAAAAAATTTTCATATCACTACCCGTAAACTGAGGGCCATTATCTGATACTATTTCTTCTGGCAAACCATAAGATGAAAAAAGTAGTCTTAATTGCTCAATTGTTTTTGCTGAGGTTATTTCTCTCATTGGGAATGCCTCGACCCACTTAGAATGACTATCCACGACAATTAGCAAATTGATGTTATCTTTGTTTGCATAATCAATATGGATCCGCTGCCAAGGTCTAACTGCCCAAATCCAAGGTTGCCACTTCACTCTATTTGGGCCATCCTGAACCTGTTGGCAGTTTCTACACCTGTTTACCAGGAACTCAATTTCATTGTCTAGATTCGGCCACCAGAAATGAGACCTTGCCACAGACTTCATTTTGCTCATCCCTGAATGGGTCTCGTGTAAGCAACTCAACAAGTTCGGTCTGAGAGAGGAAGGAATAATGACCCGCATCCCCCACAATAGACACTCTCCGTCCACAGTCAGCTCCAGTTTTCTCTGAAAGTAAGGTCTGAGGTGGTCTGGCACCCTCTCAGGCCAGCCATGCTGGGTATAGCACTTCACTATTGATAGCACTTCATCCTTTTGAGTTTCAATTCTAATTTCTTCAGCCGTGATTGGCAAATCCTTCATGTAGGACAGTGCATAAATGTTATCCAGTCTCGAAGTTTCCTCACTCTCAACTGGAAGACGTGACAGAAGATCTGCATTTCCATGATCTTGAGTTTTTTTAAACTTGATATCGTAGGTATAAGCCGACAGAATTATCGCCCATCTCTGTAATCTCGAAGTTGATAAAGTAGGAATTCCCGATTTTGGGCCTAAAATAGACACTAGCGGCTTATGATCCGTTATCAGGGTAAAGCGTCTCCCATAAATAAACTGATGGAATTTGGTCACTCCATAAATTATTGCGAGAGCTTCCCTCTCAATCTGAGAATAGTTGCGCTCAGCTCCTGATAGGGTCCGAGAGGCAAACATGATCGGTCTTTCCTGGCCTCCGATGACATGAGACAGAACCGCGCCAATTCCAATCTGGGATGCATCCGTGGCCAAAAACAAAGGCAATGTGGTGTCGTACGGAACTAAGACCCTCTCAGAGGTAATGCTACTCTTGCACTTTTCAATAGCCTCTTCACACTCCTTGGTCCAGCTCCAGCAATTCTTTTTATGAAGCAGCTCGTGAAGAGGCCTCAATAGATCCGGTAGATTTGGAATAAATTTTCCATAATAATTCACCAATCCAAGAAATTACCTCAACTCAGAGATGTTTGTCGGACTCTTGGCCTTCTGTAAAGCTTGCACCTTGTGATCCAAAGGTCGGATGCCATCTTCCTTGATAAGATGGCCCAAATACTCGATTTCTCTTTGCACAAATTTACATTTATCCTTCTTCAGTTTAATGTTGTATTTTTCCAAACGCAGAAACACAGTTTTCAATACAGCCAAGTGTTTCTCCACTGAAACTGTAGCTATGAGGACATCATCAATATAGCAAATAACGCCCTCTATTCCAGCCAGAACCCTATCCATCACAGATTGGAAATAACTAGGGGCATTAGCCAGCCCAAAAGGCATTCTCCTAAACCTGAAAAGTCCCTTATGTGTGTTGATAGTTAAAAATGGCTGGGTGCTCGTTGCCACCTCTAGTTGCAGGTAAGCGCTGCTCAAATCTAATTTTGAGAAATATTTCCCCTTGGCCAAGATAGCAAACAAGTCTTGCTGAGTGGGGAGCGGATAAGCTGCTGTATCCAAGAATCTGTTCAAAGTTACCTTAAAATCACAACAAATTCTCATTTCCTTATTTTTTTTTGGTACCACTACTACTGGAGTTGCCCACTGGCTACTCCTCACCCTATATAAGTATCCCTTTGTCACCATATTTTCTAAAGCTTCTGTAACCGCCGTTCTAATCGCAAAAGGCACCGGTCAAGCCTTATGAAATATTGGGCTTACGTCACGAATATTCATTGAAAATGTGAATCCTTTTATGGGCTCTGCTGTGTCATTGAACAAAACTTGGTGCTCTTTGAAAAATTCAGCAATAGCAATTTCCGAAGGTATCTGGTTCACCGCAAAATATAGCCTTTATATAGCCCATTAAAGTTTCTAGTGTAGAAAAATATATGTAATAATATAAACAGCTATATCCCCTCACCACACTAGTAGAATCTTACTGTATAAAAAGTGATATTTTAGGTATTAAAACTGCCTTTTTTGTTTAAAGATAGCAACGTTTGAACGGGTACAGCTAGGTGATAATCAAACATAATCTTTCCGAGTAAAGATTTAGTAGGGATTGGATGTTTGCTAGAATTGTTTTAATAAATGTTCGTTACTCATGCAAAAAACGGGCGCTAGTATTTTCATAAAGAAAACTGCCATGTCATCATGATTGCTCCATTATTTTTACAATCATGACATGTAAAAGTTATTCTAAAACATACGCCAGATCTTGTTAAAATATCAGCCGGAAACTGTAAATACTTATAGTGTCCCTAATATTTTTAGGACAGTTCTTATAAATTTTAGTAAAGTAGTAAAAAAAGTAATATTTATTGAAAAAAAGTATGTTTTACAATATAACTTGCTACATACATTATACTCATAAATATTTATATGGCCATATTTTTATATGAATGCATTTAGATACAATCGATTTGTGCATAATTTTACGACTAGACTAAATTTACGCAAATCAAGATATTTTAAAAAGTAATATATTTAACGTTTCAAATTAAATTCTTTCTTCAGCAATGGTCTTATATGGTCTCTCCCGGAAGACTCCTGTACTCCTGGTTTCTCAATAGAGGTGGAACACGATAATTTTTGACAAAACAAATTCTCACGATGGCCACATGTCATAAATCACACTCTCATAAAAATAACAACAAAAAGCGAAAAAGCACAAATTCGATAACATTTTATTAAAAAAGATAAATAACACCTGCAGAAGCAGTCTTTAATATAATAGTTACTTATGTAGTTTAAAAGGTTTTTTTTTTTTTTTTAAATATATACATATAAATATATATATATATATAATTCTGGCCGCAATTCGTCAACAATTTTGCCTAGGGTATCATCGATGTCCGTTTCTTCATTCCTTATTGAAACCATATTTTCCGTTTGTGCGCTCGAGGAACCTGGGTAAGTTAAATAATTCAAAAGACATTCTCTATTTAAATTTGCCGTTGAATATGTTCTAGCGGCCCTTGAATTGGAAGCTCTGATTTGTTCATTTTCCAATTCTGTGCGTCCACGTTCGGGTGCTGCGGCAGGTCTTGAGGTAGACGCTTCGACTCGAACACCTCTGGGACGTGTGTCTCGCTCCTCGGGTGATTCAGCAGCTCTCCCGACTGCCGCCTGCCGCGGCGATTTTCCGGGTGCTCTTCCAACGTTTTTCCTTCTTCGTGGCATTTCGGTGGCAGATGAATCTTCCGAAGATAGAACCTGCAACGAAACAAAAATAACATATTAATACTATTCTATTCACATCTAGGTAAATATATGTCATTATATTTGCTACAAGTTTTACACTTGAAATAATTTGAATTTTACCTAATTAGAATTTTTAAAAATGAATTAACAGTTTATAAAGAAATACATTTTTACGTGACAACGTCTTTAAATAGGTTGCGGCTGGGAGTCACTTACGAAAAAGTGTAACGCCCGGTAACGATGAGGCACCGAACGTCTGTCAGAATAAAAAAAAAAAATATATATCAACAAATTTTTGGTTTTTTTATTTCGGTTATACTATCGATTAATGTTGATAGAATTAAGTAAATTAATAGTTTAAAATTAAATAATTATTATTTTAGAAATTTTTAATAGTTTCTTATTTATCTAGCAAATTATAAAGAAAAAAAAAAAAAAAAAGTAAATGCTTTAATGTAAAATGAACATTAACTTCCTTTCATTTCATATTTCTACTATCATCGTCCTATCCTCAACAAAATCACTGATATAGGAATTAGTTAAGTTTGAGTTTAAATGTACAACGTTTTATGAAACAAAATATAATTCTAATAGTTAAAATTTGAAAAATTCTTATTTTCATTCCTTGTTCATATTGTGCAATTTATTTATATTCGTATCAATAAATACGTTGTCACGTAAAATATTCGCCCGTTAAACCGACTTTACATTGTTTTTTAATAAATAATACCTTTATTCCTTGATTCAATCTCAAACTTCAACAGGTTATGGGCCCAGCACGCTTCCGCTGCGCCTAAAAGGAATAACCGCCAACAAGCCTTTGCTCGAAGTTTAGGCGTCAACCATAACCCTATTTTTAAAATAAAATATTGAAATAATTTCTCTAAACATTATTTTTTTATGAAATATCTGAAACTAACCTAAGTCAACTTATCTTAAACCAACCTTAAATAGAGATTAAACAGAGAACATATTTTTTGATAGCCGCGATGAGAGTATGCGCCCTACGGTCATGAGTTACTGAGTCCTCTGATACACCGGACTGCTCTGAAATGGTCTTTATGTCGCTCTTGACCACCCACAGAGCAGTCATTATAATTTTGTGTAGTTTCAATCTGGATTGCTCAAACCAAGTTTCCTTTCGGATACTTGTTCGAACACTATGCACCCCAACTTTTTTAGAAGTACTAATGCATCTCCATACTACACCATCTGTGTTGTTATAGGCCTTCAGCTCCATTTGTCTGCCACATTCTGGGCATGTCCTTTCACCTGCGGAGACACACACGTTGAGAATATAAACCGTTATAACTATTATTGAATATATAATATACATAAGTAGGTTGCGCTCTGGGTGGGTCCTCTTTCGGTCTGGCTAACTCTTCTGTCCTCCCTCCTCTTCCTTCTGTTCCTCTTCTTGCTCGCCTTCTCGCTGTTCCTACTCTGAACAGGCTGTTTAGGGGGAGATGGCAGAACAACCATTTCCGTGTCACCAGTAGGTATTTGGGCCGGGTCTCCCTCTTCTTCAGGGCAGTTACTCCCGGCCCGTGCCCTTGCAGGATCCTCTTTCTTCTCGTGGTGTGGCGTTTCTCGTCTTGGGAGGACTGGGGAAGCGTCATTGGGAGGACATACCTCAACCTCAGCTAGTTTCAGCGACTCTAAGAGAGCCGCCGCCACTCTTCTGTATGCCACTCTTCAAGGTTGTAGAGCTAATGCGTAGGCATACAAATATATTTTATTTTTAATATTACAAATGCTTATGTAAGCTAAAGCATACATATGTTATATTTTATAAATGCCATTAATAATAATAAACATTATAAAAAGTGCCCAATGCGGGAATCGAACCCGGGTCGTAGCGGTCGAAAAGCAACGGCTTAGACCATCCTTCCACCAACCCCCAGTAAAACAAGTAAATAAAAAGAAGACCAAAAATAATTGATAATAGTTTATTGAATAACAAATAAACAAAAAAATCTTTCAGGTGAAAAATTATAGGCATTGGTAAAAAAGTAAACAAGAGAAATAGCAATTGGGGTTTTGTTCCTGCGGCGAGTCATATTAGCACGCCTAGCGGTTAGGGGAGTGAGTCTTCCACAGCCTTTTCGAGGCATGACAGAAGACGTTGAAAAAAAAAAGGTAAAATAAGAATCAAGCAGAGGAAAACTATAAAACTGAATGCCAGGACAGGCATAAAAAGAAAATCACAAGCATGTGAGGAAACAATTGATGAAAAAAAAAAAGAATCCAAAAAAAATACTGCAAAAAAGAAACCAGACACAAAAAGCAACAATTGATTACACAAATACAGCATCAGCCTAATTATGAGAAGAAAAAAAATGACAGACACAAAAATGGAGCTAAATTCAAATGAAAAACTATAACAGATCAAGTAATCAAATCAGGCATTATGAAAGATACTGCAAAAAAGAAAATCAGACACAAAAATGGAGCTAAATTCAAATGAAAACTATAACAGAGCAAGTAATCAAAGCAGGCATTATGAAAGATACTGCAAAAAAGAAAATCAGACACAAAAATGGAGCTAAATTCAAATGAAAACTATAACAGATCAAGTAATCAAATCAGGCATTATGAAAGATATTGCAAAAAAGTAAATCAGACACAAAAATGGAGCTAAATTCAAATAAAAAACTATAACAAATTAACACAAGAAAATAAGACCTAATCCAAATAATTTAATAGTGTGTGATGTTTTGGCAACAGCAATGTCACCATCATCAGACAAAAGAATAAATGAGATTTTATTCTTTTGGCTGATGCTGTTGCTGAAACGTCACACATTATTAAATTATTTGGATTAGGTCTTATTAATGACAAAAAAAAAAGATGCCAAAGAGAGATGAAAAGATGCCAAAAAAGATAACCAGATAAAAAAATTGTGCTAAACTCAAATGAAAAACTATAACAAACACTTACAAAATATAAGAAAAACTATAACAAAGTACTTACAAATTATAATCATAATCAAATGAATCAGAAATACGAAATATATATTATAAATTAGTAAAAGGTAATAAAACAAAAGAGCGCATTTCAAAACAAAGGAATTGATGATGATAAATGCAAAAAATCTACGATTGTAAAATAGATTAAATTAAAAAATAAAAATAACTGTTAACATTAGGAAAATAAAAACAGACCTATCATACGAAGAAAAAAATAACGAAAATTTTGGTATATAGATCGTTATGTGTAGTTCAGAATCTTCGGAGGAGATAGCTTAGGACTTTACAATGGAAAACTCTGTTACGGTATTATCTATATAATATATAGATATAGATATAGAAGATAGATAGATAGATAGATAGATAGAAGAATTTTAATATTACAAATGCGTAAGCTTAAGCATACAAAAATATTTTTTTATATTAAATAATACAAATCTATGCATACAATTATGTTATATTTTATAAATACCATTAATAATAAGAAACATTAAAAAATAACAGATACATATTGATGAGGCTGAAGTGGGGATGTAAATCTCAGTTTATTTTATGGTGGTAGGGCGTTGTCCTGGTGGGCTATGGTCACCAGGGCCCGTTCCAAGGCTGGGTTCGGGGTCTGGTCTCGGAGGGTCGTTCTCCGGTTCTCGTCGGTGCAGTCGTAGGCGTTGTTGTTTCTGATACCAGACATCTTGCGGTCGCGGGTCAAGGAAGGAGAGATAAAAAATAAAAAAATGTGACGAAGCTCCTAGTGATAACTCTCACGTTGTATCTTTTTAGCCTTCCGCGAAAAAGGTGGTCAGTGGTCAAATACAGCTTGTACCTGTTATCTCTGTGGTGCCGTTTCACTGATAAATAATAAATAAACAAAATTTAAAATAATTTTGTAACGGTCACGTGTATTTCCGGTCGGTTGCTTGTTGACACACAACAATATATATATAACAGATAAATTTAAAAATATATATATATTATCCAGTGGGCAGTATTTTCGTTTATTCTTTTCAACTGAAAAAAAAAAGGTTTTTCGAAGAGTTAATATAGACAAAATAACTACTCACCTAACTAGCCAGGGTACATCTTTATTATATCCTTGAAAAATTATTTAATCAGGAGTTGTTGGCTGTTTCTATTCTCTCTTGGATTCACATAATTCAACCTTCGCCACAATACTCTGAAAGATAAAATTCAGGTGAATCTTTAACTTGATTTTGTCCAGTTCCTTAAAGGACGCGAGGGTGCCAGAGAGGTTCTCTACCTCGGCAATGAGGGCCTTGATCTGCTCAGACTGTAAGTTGATGAATTCCATTAGGCTTTGGAGCAGGTAAAATCGGGAGGTAGTGTGAGGATTCTGTATTTTCTGCTCGAAGTTCTGCTTCACCTCTTCGTTCTCCATCTCCAGTTGGGCGAGGGTTACGATGGGCTTCTCGGCATTCTTCTTCTTCTTCCTAGAGGGAGCCATGACTGGTGCGTCAATCGTTGTAAGAAAAATATATATATATATATATATTCTGAATATAGAGCAATCCATAATACATTTATATTTTTAAAATAAGGCCTATTTTGGATTTAAATACGATTATTTATTAATCCGATATTTCGATGGATCAATCTTCCATCTTTTACAAGGTGTTTTGCAGTGAAGCACGCAGCAGGTCGCGCGCCCCAGGTGAGCCACTAGACGTCTTCCATGCTTATTGGGCGATAAACCATCTAATATATACATTCTAGACAGAGTAAATATAATCAAAAGAAAAAAGTGATATATGTAAATAACTATTGAAAATTAAGAGATATTGAATTAATTAAACAAATAAAATATCATAAAAATTGAAATAACTGTGAAATAAATATACAAATAAAAGTAATAAATATCCGATTAAAATTGAAATAAAATAACCATGTAAATAGCATAATCATCTAAGAGGTTCTAAACTGAGTATATACATCTGGCAAGTCAATCTTTCTATTGATACTATTTTTATTTTCTAATGAGCTCCAGCTTTCTAAAAATAAACGGCAATGTTTTTCTTTGATGTTTTGATGTATTATAGATGTGTGATCAAAGTCTGGAGTGTGACTATTGTTGAATGCATGATCTACCAGTAGGGATGTCGGGTTATGGTGCTTTAGTGCGGATTTGTGTTGGTTAATTCTTTCAGATAAAGGTTTGCTGGTTTCTCCTATGTATATTGCCTGGCAGGATTTGCATGGTATTTTATAAACCACATTCGCTCTATCTTCTGGCTTGTAGATTTGTTTTGTATCAGGGTGATGGAAGATGCTTCTTAAATTCTGGTTGGGTTGATATCTGGTTGTAATATTGAGTTTTTTTAAACTTCTGGCTATTCTTTCACAGCCATAGCTGTAAGGTAGGGAGCAAAACATGTTCGGGGTTGAGATCTGTCTATTGTTCGTGGATGGCTCACCTGGGGCGCACGACCTGCTGCGTGCTTCACTGCAAAACACCTCGTAAAAGATGGAAGATTGATCCATCGAAATATCGGATTAATAAATAATCGTATTTAAATCCAAAATAGGCCTTATTTTAAAAAAATATATATATATTAATTTTTTTAATTTCTAAATAGATAAATGAATATAATTTTATAATATGGCCATTATATCAGACATAAGTTTACATGTGATATATATTATAATAAGTCAAAAGGCAACTGCACAGAGTACCATCAGTGATAATAATGTGCTCACTGATAATTTACTATATAGGCATGCCAGCTGCAGTTACAGTATTTTCTTTTGGCGACATAATACTCGGACAGATAAAATTCGAGTGAATTTTTCACTTTTCTTTTGCCCGAGTATAATTTTTTGGCTGCCGACCAGGTGTCCTCGATGTTATTTGTATGCACTCCTGTTGCTGGATCCTTAAAGTGTAATTTATGGTTCACAACAAGATGGTCAAAACTTTCTTGATCTAGCCTGTAGTACGAGCGGAACCGATCGAAAACAATGGTGGTGCCAGGCAGAACATACTTTTTAATGACCTTGATGAGTGTTTTGGTCCTACGGTCAGCGACAACCTCAAAGAAAAATCTTTGATTTCAATATCTACTCAGCCAAAAACTCAATGGCCAGTAGCAGTTTTGGCACAATGATGCTTTGTTTTTGTATGCCCAAACAGGCTCTCATCGATCTGTACCTGTTTTCCAACACCACCAATTTTTGGAGGGTCGCCATTATAAAGAAGGTAGCAAACCTCCCTACAAAAATCACCCAGTGAGTGACTGAGTCTTCTGAGACACCTGACTGTTCTGAAATAGTCTTTATATCGCACTTGACCACCCACAGAGAAGTTATTATTTGTCTAACACAATGAACCCCAATTTTCTTAGAAGTGCTTCTGCACCTCAATATTACACCATCTGTGTTCTTATAGGGCTTCAGCTCCATTTGTTTCCCACATTCTGGGCATGTCCTTTCACCTGTAAAGACACTGGTTGAGGATGTAAACCTTTTTCAATATTGCCACGTGGAAAATTAGGGAAGACAAAAACTTCAGGAGGAAACAAAATTTATTTCAGGGAAGAACAAACTATGAAAGGTAAACAAAAGATAAGCTGCAATAACTTTAGTGAAATGAAGAAATAAAACTTTCATTGTTATATATTTTTATTATTATCTATATATATATTTATTTATATATATTTGAATATTTAATCAAAAGAAATAAACACAAACATATTAAATTAAATGAATGCAATAAAGAAGAAAATAATGCGAATTATATGCATTCAAAACAACAACAATGATGATGACCACTTAAGAATTACAGAAGCAATAAAATGTTCACAGAATATTTCACGCTGATATATTACACCATCTTCCCGCTACATTCAAATATATCTTGAAGGAGGTCTCCGATTTCTTGGTGGGTTTCTTCTTGGGATGGGTCCTTCATTACTGGCTTCGGGATCCGGTGAACGAGACGACTCCCCTGAAATGCCTCCATCATTCTGGTCCACGAGTCCAGAGTCCCGCTGCTATCTGGCTGTTTCTATAGGCGGCGATTCACTTCTGCCTCTGTTGGGCATATCAGCCTCAGGAGCGATGATATCAGTTTCCTCTCTTTGGCGTCCATATTGTCGATCTTCATCTCCACCATTCTCCCACCTCTTCCTTATTTGATCTCGATGATAACTTTTGACCTGTCCGTGTATTAAAACTGTATAGACTCGGGATCCTTTTCTCCCCACTATTCTGCCTGGAATCAATCGATCCCCGCCTCTAAAATTTCGACACCAAACCATGTCATCTATTCCAAACTCATCTTGTTGAAATCCGTGGTCGTATTTCATTTGCCTGCCTGCTGCTCTTTTACTATTGATTCCAGATTTGGATGTATAATTGATAGTCGGGTTCGAAGGGAACGCCCAATAAAGAGTTCTGACGGAGCCTTCTTGGTTGTTTCATGAGGGGTGCTACGATATGCCAGCAAAATTTTTGATAGCGTGTCCTGAATGGTATCCCCAGGTTTTCTTTTATTTTTGTCTAATGCCATTTTTATCATCTTGACAGCTCTCTCTGCCAGGCCATTTCTCTGAGGATGGTACGCAGGAATCAGTGTTTGTTTTATTCCATTATTTTTCAAAAAAATTTTCATATCACTACCCGTAAACTGAGGGCCATTATCTGATACTATTTCTTCTGGCAAACCATAAGATGAAAAAAGTCGTCTTAATTGCTCAATTGTTTTTGCTGAGGTTATCTCTCTCATTGGGAATGCCTCGACCCACTTAGAATGACTATCCACGACAATTAGCAAATTGATGTTATCTTTGTTTGCATAATCAATATGGATCCGCTGCCAAGGTCTAACTGCCCAAATCCAAGGTTGCCACTTCACTCTATTTGGGCCATCCTGAACCTGTTGGCAGTTTCCACACCTGTTTACCAGGAACTCAATTTCATTGTCTAGATTCGGCCACCAGAAATGAGACCTTGCCACAGACTTCATTTTGCTCATCCCTGAATGGGTCTCGTGTTGGCAACTCAACAAGTTCGGTCTGAGAGAGGAAGGAATAATGACCCGCATCTCCCACAATAGACACTCTCCGTCCACAGTCAGCTCCAGTTTTCTCTGAAAGTAAGGTCTGAGGTGGTCTGGCACCCTCTCAGGCCAGCCATGCTGGGTATAGCACTTCACTATTGATAGCACTTCATCCTTTTGAGTTTCAATTCTAATTTCTTCAGCCGTGATTGGCAAATCCTCCATGTAGGACAGTGCATAAATGTTATCCAGTCTCGAAGTTTCCTCACTCTCAACTGGAAGACGTGACAGAAGATCTGCATTTCCATGATCTTGAGTTTTTTTAAACTTGATATCGTAGGTATAAGCCGACAGAATTATCGCCCATCTCTGTAATCTCGAAGTTGATAAAGTAGGAATTCCCGATTTTGGGCCTAAAATAGACACTAGCGGCTTATGATCCGTTATCAGGGTAAAGCGTCTCCCATAAATAAACTGATGGAATTTGGTCACTCCATAAATTATTGCGAGAGCTTCCCTCTCAATCTGAGAATAGTTGCGCTCAGCTCCTGATAGGGTCCGAGAGGCAAACATGATCGGTCTTTCCTGGCCTCCGATGACATGAGACAGAACCGCGCCAATTCCAATCTGGGATGCATCCGTGGCCAAAAACAAAGGCAATGTGGTGTCGTACGGAACTAAGAACCTCTCAGAGGTAATGCTACTCTTGCACTTTTCAATAGCCTCTTCACACTCCTTGGTCCAGCTCCAGCAATTCTTTTTATGAAGCAGCTCGTGAAGAGGCCTCAATAGATCCGGTAGATTTGGAATAAATTTTCCATAATAATTCACCAATCCAAGAAATTACCTCAACTCAGAGATGTTTGTCGGACTCTTGGCCTTCTGTAAAGCTTGCACCTTGTGATCCAAAGGTCGGATGCCATCTTCCTTGATAAGATGGCCCAAATACTCTATTTCTCTTTGCACAAATTTACATTTATCCTTCTTCAGTTTAATGTATTTTTCCAAACGCAGAAACACAGTTTTCAATACAGCCAAGTGTTTCTCCACTGAAACTCCAAGATTTAGGTGTTTTTCTAAGAAATCCTTGTATAACAATGGTTAAGTTTAGTGTTTCTTGACGCAAGCATCCCTCGTGGTGATATCGCGTCTAATTTGATGATAAATAAATAAATTACATAGGCCATTTTAACTTTACGTTTTAACATACATATTTTCTTTTAGTCCTCTTAAAACAAAAGTATGTATCCACCCATTTTATTTTGAATATGTTGTTACTTATTCACTTTAAATTTTCTTGGAAAGTCCCGTTATTTAGGTGTTTCTTTAGAAAATCATTGTATAACAATGGTTTCAGGCCTATTCTGGGAGGAGTATGGTTTATGCCTTCAATTATTTTCACATCAGATGTGCCCTCTTGGCTGTGTGAGAGTGCATTTGAAGATGAGGAGAATAATTTCGAAACTAGCTGATCCGATGGTTCTCTCTATAGAACATTTGGTGAATGGGAAAGGGGTTTGTATGGTCATGGTCTTCTTTAGTCCAGGTACTTTTCCTTTTATCTAACCATTTAACTAGAAATACGTTTTCATCAACCCACTTCAATTTGTCACCATATGTCCCAAGATTTAGGTGTTTTTCTAAGAAATCCTTGTATAACAATGGTTAAGTTTAGTGTTTCTTGACGCAAGCATCCCTCGTGGTGATATCGCGTCTAATTTGATGATAAATAAATAAATTACATAGGGGCCATTTTAACTTTACGTTTTAACATACATATTTTCTTTTAGTCCTCTTAAAACAAAAGTATGTATCCACCCATTTTATTTTGAATATGTTGTTACTTATCCACTTTAAATTTTCTTGGAAAGTCCCGTTATTTAGGTGTTTCTTTAGAAAATCATTGTATAACAATGGTTTCGGGCCTATTCTGGGAGGAGTATGGTTTATGCCTTCAATTATTTTCACATCAGATGTGCCCTCTTGGCTGTGTGAGAGTGCATTTGAAGATGAGGAGAAGAATTTCGAAACTAGCTGATCCGATGGTTCTCTCTATAGAACATTTGCTCGCCTTCTCGCTGTTCCTACTCTGAACAGGCTGTTTAGGGGGAGATGGCAGAACAACCATTTCCGTGTCACCAGTCGGTATTTGGGCCAGGTCTCCCTCTTCTTCAGGGCAGTTACTCCCGGCCCGTGCCCTTGCAGGATCCTCTGTCTTCTCGTGGTGTGGCGTTTCTCGTCTTGGGAGGACTGGGGAAGCGTCATTGGGAGGACATACCTCAACCTCAGCTAGTTTCAGCGACTCTAAGAGAGCCACCGCCACTCTTCTCTGTATGCCACTCTTCAAGGTAGGGGGGTCGGACTGAGTTTCTTTCCCTCTAGGTTCCTCTTTTCCATCCGAAGGAGCTCAAGCTCTAAAAGAGCAGCCCTATGTTTCTTGAGGAGCTTATCCAAAGCATTGCTCGAGGATGTTCGGATGAACATTTCCATTCTTCCTCCCTCGATGTATAGTGTCTAGGGAGTCCTGGAAAGCCTCAGTAAGCTCCTTCAGCTCCGAGCTCTTCTTCTGCGGGGTCAATGCCTGATTTAGAAATTCGTTCATTTCATTCAGTTCGTTGAGGTATCCAGCTTGGGTGGCATCCATCGCTACCCCCGACTCCTTGACTAATGGGTCGATTCTAGGGCCTCCAATCCCGGTACATATTTTCAATCCCGGGATTGAAAAACATTTTCGTCTTTCTACGCCAAGAGGTATATTGTTTTGTTCGTTATATTTTTAATTTTTTCTTTTATATAGTGCCAAAGACGTGGCACTTACTTCGATGAAAACAACCTGAAAGCCATATATTTTGCGCTTGCTTATGAACTAAATCATTGCTTTTGGGTTACAGTTTGAAATTATCTGTCAATTACTGTACACACATCTGGAAAAAAATACTGTTCTTGGAACTCTTAGACCACATCTCTTAATGCAGTGTTGGGCAGTAATCCATTCAAAGTAATACATTACCTTGTAATTACGATTACTTTGCAAAAAAAATAATTGCATTAGAATGTAAACATAATTACTCATAATTCTATATATAATGATAGCAATTGTGATTAAAATCACTTGTAATTGTAATTATAGCAAATGTAATCATGATTATTTGCAATTGTTATTATAGAAAATGTAATCATTATTGCATTTTGCCCAACTATGTATTAATGTTTAGAAAGACAGCACCATTTTAAAAACCATGAATTACTTTATTTTAAGGATAAAAATTCAATTTTGAGAAAGATTTGAGCATAGGAAAGATAATTTGTCAAGAGTGTCATCGTGCAAACTAGAATGTATCTTATTGCATAGGTATCCAGAGGAGAAGAAGACTCTTTCCGATTCCACAGACGTTGGAGGATGTATATTGGAGGATACATATGTACATACGTGGTAAGGACAAAATACTCAGGAGATAAGTTTCTTCATTAATTTATTAAGACATCAAGCTTTCGGGCACAGCGTGGCCCTTCTACAGGATCAATTGTATAAGAAAAATGATACACTATATAAACGAAGAATAAATCTGCATATGTATTATTAGAAATTAGTTGTAAAATTTTGAAATAATCGGTAATACTTAGGATTTTTGTTTAAAACGAACATCGAGACAAGCAAATTAATGAAATTTGTAAGAAGAATAATATACGAATATTACAAGGTATTATGATAAAAGCGTAATAAGACTGAAAGGACGCTCCTACGATTCGACGGAAACTGTGATAAAATTATGAGTATTTATAAAGTAAAACAGTTTAAAAGGATATTAAAATAAAATGAACAAAACAGGGAAATTCATGGGGTACATCAATGGCTATTTATGTAATAAGCTTATATACGGCTCAGGTACATCGATATGTCTGTTTATACTATTATATCTCAGAGATAGCAAGGCCTCGACAACCAATCTTTTGTGTTTATGTGGTATATTAGAATAATGTGATCTTGGATCAGTTGTGTTGAAACTATGTCCTGTCTGTGAAATGTGCTGGACAATAAGTGATTTCGGATCGTTATGTCTGATGTTTCTGTCGTGTTCCTGTATTCTGTCTTTAATGTAACGGCTAGTTTCACCTACATAAACACTGTCGCAATCGTTGCATTTTATGGAATAAACAGCATTGTTTCTTTGAGCAGTGTTCCGAGGCGTGTTGTTTTTAGTGATTGGGTTCCTTAAGATAGTGCCTATACTAGGGGTGTTGGAAAAGTAAGTGCGGATGCCGAAGTTCTTTAGTTCTCTAGCTATTTTTACGCTTTGCAAGGAATACGGTATTGTGCAGATGGATTTATAGTTGTCATATATCTTGGTGCGGGATGGGTTATGGAAATGCCTTAATATAAAGTTTTTAGGATAACCAGAGGACATTAAATTTGAAATTATGTTATTTGTTTCCTTTTGCTTTGACTCCTCAGTGTAACAGTGGGTATATATTCTCTTGGACAAGGTTCTTACCGTATTGATTTTATGGCTTAATGGGCAGAAAGATGAGAAATTTATATACATTGGGTGAAAGGATCCCCTAGTCGCCAGCTCCAGGGGATCTCGTGGCTGCTTCCTCAGCTCTGCTAGTGGACTTTTAGGGTACTCCCACTGTGTTAGATTCTCCTTCTGGACAGCAAAACTTCGGAAAGGTTACTGGGCATATTATATATGATGTTTACATCATTGTTGGGTTGTTATGGTAAAATGGACCCAACAAAGATAAAGAACGAGGAGAGATACCCAGGTTCTTGTAGATTGTAGGGTTCGCGGTGATGAATTCCTCCTCTCATGTGTCCCAGAAGGATTTGCAAAGATGGTTAAAAAGGGTATGGCGTGAGGCTAGTTTCAGGATCTCCATCAGGGAGGTCCTTGTAGCCTAGCACTTTAGCGGGTTCTCCAGGGAGAGGAGCAGGCACGACCCTCGTGTCCTTCTTGGCACAGCAGTTGGTGCACTTGGAGGTGCGCAGGTTCTCCAGGGAGAGGAGCAGGCACAACCCTCGTGTCCTTCTTGGCACAGCATTTGGTGCACTTGAAGGTGCGCGGGTTCTCCAGGGAGAGGAGCAGGCACGACCCTCGTGTCCTTCTTCGCCGCAGTGGAAGCACTTGGCAGTCCTGGAGCATTGAGCCGAGTTGTGGCCGAAGCCACAGTAGCGGACATCTCTTTGAAGTTGAGGATAACTCCATCAACTACTATCCTTCTGCGCACACCCAGGGCTCTACAGGTCCACCTCGATGAAGGCTGTGCAGGTCCCGTTCCTTGTTGCAGAGCGGTGAGCCACACGCACCACCTTGTCACCAGAACTGACGGCAGGAGTTGTCAGGGAGGTTTCTTCAATGGTAAAGTTGGTGTGGAAAGATCTCCTTCTGCTGGTGGACCATCATGCCATCCAACTTACAACTACAATTAATACTTTTTTACAATTTTAAAACCAATGTGTAGATTACTATTTTCAGAATCATGGAATTGATTTAAATCCAATAATTTTTAGGGTTTTCTAAATGAAGTTGTTGAAGGGATGGACTCCCCAAGACTTAACTTCCATTTTTTGGGATTTGTTTGAAGCAATGTCAAGAGAAAGGACTTCTCAAGACAAGAGCTTCAGATATGCTAAATAAAGGAATATTGATGAAACAAAGCGGGGATGTAATATTCAGATGGTTTATTTGGTGCAGTGCTGGGCTCGTGGTCCAGTCCAGGAAGATCATGATGTTCGGGGTCTCACTGTGCTGGTTGTAGGAGGGATTGGAGCTGTAGCTGGACATTTCTAAATCGCCAGGTAAAAATCCAAACAGGACGAAGATTAATATATTTCTGGCATGTTGTATTTAACACATTGCTGTGAAACGGTGGTCAATGGTCAAATACAATTTATACCCTTCATCTCAGTGATGCCGTTTCTCTGATAAAAAAAAAAAAAAAATTTTTAATGGTCACGTGTAATATCGGTTGTCTACTTGTTGACACATAACAATATATTAAAATTTTAACAAAGAAATTATACAATAATATTTGGAATTTTATTAACAAATATATGGGTTGTTGCTATTGAAGTCAGTCAAGGAAAGGACTTCCAAACACTGGCCTCTAAAAGAAAATCTTATTACCATATTGGATATTTGACTCTATCATTCAATTTTGATTATTTCGATTTTATGATGCAAATAAAATATAAGTGGAATAGGCCTATTGGGGAACCGCCACTATAAAAAAAAGGTAACGCATTCAATATGCAGGTACCTCCTGGGTGAATGTGGAAATCCTGCTGATGATCTCTCTCTCTTTCTGCAACAGCAACCATCCGACCTGCAGGGCTACTGGCTCTTTGGTCAAGAACTGGCTGACGACACCCTCGCCATCCTCACGTCTGCCAAGTCATCAATACACAGGTTCTTTCTGAGCCTTGAGATGAGGGGACAACGTGACTTACTGTCTGGAGGAGGACTCTCTGTCCTTGTTTCCTGGATTTTACTGTATATAGTTTACTCAACAGCAACAACAACAAAAAGGCTTTTATTAGACCCCATTGCCCTGTATGGATTAGCCATACAACAACAAAATAATACAGTAATTTTTTCTCCCTTTCCACATGTGCACGTGAGCCTTTGTTTGAAAAGGGACTTATTTACACATCTGTTCTAGAACTTTCCTCACTACCTATTTTGCGTATGAATCTATTTACAATTGATCTGTAGAAGTTATAGTGTTCTATTGCTATATTTTTCTTTTCTGAAATAGTTCTCAGCGTCTTCAGTGGGTTGCTAAGTTTCCAGAAGGTGTTTTTAAGTTTTTTCTCTTTCTTCACCTAAATATTCGCATTCTATGATATAGTGGGAGATTTCATCAGATATTCATATACAGTTAAACCTGTCTATATCGCCCCTTATTAGGACTCACCAAAATAGGGTGTTATATAGAGGGGGTGCTATAGACAGGTCACTTTTAATGTATAATGTTTAAAATCGGGTGCTATAGAGAGGAAGGCGCTATTTAGAGGGGGCGCTATAGACAGGTTTAACTGTATATATATTTTAATTATCTCTCTTTTTTTATAAGACAACCATTGACTTGTGTATGATGTGAATAAAATATTTTTAAATCTCAAATCTCTCTCTCTTTTTACAGAAGGTTGAGGATATGTTTAAGGTACTAGACGCTGACTCTTTCCTGGGGATTTTTATAGGTGCGAAAGAAATAGAGTTGGCTGTTGTATGTCTAAGAGGGAGGATGTTCCCGAGTTTCTCTCACCCAATTGATTTAGGTAATACAGTAGAACCTCCCTTTAGCGGACACCTCTCTACAAAGGACAGTTTTTCACATTTGCAAAATTAACATTTTTACTATTTAGCAACTCTCCGGTAAGAGGACACCTCCTCCTAAAGGACACTTTGGGTCTGCAATTAGGTCCTTTAAAGGGAGATTCTACTGTATAATCTTTTTTTCCAGAGCAGAATATGCAAATTAGCCCATTGAGTTAATTTGCATATTAAAAGAATCAGGACATTCTTCTCTAAACCTAACTTGGCAGTTTTATAAAGAATATACAAAATATTGTAGAGAAAAGTATAGAAAACAAATAAAAACACACAAATTAAACCCACATTTTATTTAATAGATAATTGCATATTTCAAATAACAATAAATGATAATTGTCAAAGCAAATCATAGCTATTTTTGGTAGCCAGTAGCAGTGCTTTTGTCAATAGTTTATTTAGTCCTCTTTTTTCATGATCTTCAAAACAAGCTGCTACCAAAGTAGAATACAGTAGAACCTCCATGAGAGGACACCCCTCTCTATAAAGGCCAGTTTTTATCATCAAAATGACCATTTTTACTATTTAGAAACTTTCTGGTAAGAGGACACCTCTCTCTAAAGGACACTGCAACTTGGTGCTGTCCTTTTCAGAGAGGTTCAATTGCATTAAAGAAAATAGATCCTGCTTGATTAGGTAATTCCTTGGGGTCTCAAGTGGAGATTTAACTCCAATGATATTCACTGCAGCTAGAAGCCAAGGTTGGTCAGATTTCTTCACCACTCTTCCTTTCTTTTTCAAGTTAAATTAAACCATCTTATAAGCCCTTAGTCTTTCCTATCAGCCCAGTTTGGGGCTCTAGTTTCTAATTTATTGAGCATAAACTTTGATCCACTTAAGGCTGAAAATGAATTTTCTCTCAGTTAAAAAAAAATTCATTTTTATACACTTTCAGGTAGAAGATTTCAATATCCACTTCACTACCCACCATGATTTTCATGGCATGTACCACGTGTACTAGGGATAAACCAAAAAAATATTTCATGCTAATTGCCATCAATTTCAGTAAGATTGGCACAAGTAGCTTCCTTGTGTAAAGGATAATCATTCAGTAACCTGAAGAGGTCAGATTCTTCAAATGTATCACCTTTAAAGTGTAGCTTGCATATTATATGGCCGGACAGCTGAAAGAGATATGCACCATTATTTATTGAAAATAAATTGATATCTGAAAAAAAAAATTTTTTTTAATGCTCAATAAATTAGGCTTTTTATTAAAGGCAAAGTGCATTGATTAAAGAATTGATGCTTCTTAAAGGATTAAAACATCTGTCTGTGTATGAATACTTGCATACCATATGGGCGGAAGCTGAAAGAAATATTCATTGTCATTTATAAAAAATAAATTGGTACCTTAAAAAAACATTTTGATGCTCAATAAAAATAGGCTTTTTATTAAGGGCAAAGTGCATTGATTTAAAGAATTGATATTTCTCGAAGGGTTAAAACATCCGCAGCACCTGAGTGTCAAGAGATTGTTTCAATATTAGACTATCATTATTATATCCTTCATATCTATGCTAGCCTAAAATCCAGCTGTTGAAGCCAGCTGTAAAAAGCAACACCTAACATGGTATATATATAGAATGCCATAGTAAAACCAAGCTGCAGTGCTATTCTAAAAGAACAACCGTATGAAGGCTCTGTGTGCTTAACATTGTGAAGTTGCAGCAAAGTCTCAGGTTTCAACCAGGAGTTGGGCGGCTGCAGTCTGGCCTGATTGAAAGGCCCCGTGGGTGGTAGAGTAGAACTTGGGGTGAGTGGCTTCCCCGGCAAATATCAACATGGGCTGCCACACCCATCTCACATTAGACATAGACCACCATACCTACCTATTAGACAATTAATAAAAGAAACAATTTGATATTTGTGGAAGAGCGATTGCTCGAAGCATATTATATGTTTATAAATGTTTGTAATTCTACTGTCCTCAAAGCTTATGTCCATAGTTCTTCTAAAATACTCATTCCAAGAGTCTACCAACAGTATCACTATAAAAGGAAGTTCCAAAAATGCAATATAACAGCTGTATGGTAGATTAAACTGGCGAAACCGCTGGGAGGGTTCGCCACTGATGAGCCAGGCCCTCCCATTAATTTTTCCATTGCAGTAAGGGCAGTAGAGATTGTTTATTTTCAAAAAGAATCTTATGCCTTTAAAAAATTTTGAATTTTGATAACATAAGGCATGCTAGTGCATCAAATTAACATGTTGTTGTTTCTTATCCCCTTGTGTAAAGATTACACGAATTCCATGAGTTCATGTCCCTCGAGCTGTTTTATGATAAGCAGCAGCCTCTCCCAAAGGTCCTGTTTAGTGCATCTAATACAAGTCAAAATGTGTTCTGGAGTTGCAGGTGCCAAGCTACATTTTGGGCAAGTGGGGTAGATTTTGTTATTATTTTCTATCTTCAATGGCTTGAGATGGCCTGTTGACAATTAACATAATTTTATTGGCATCTTGTCAATACATGCAAAAGTACACAGTCTACTATTTTAAAGAAGATAATTATCTATATATATATAAATGAATGTATGTGTGTCTGTCTGTCCTTTATGCCTGACCAAACCACTCATTGGAACACCATGAAACTTTGGGAAGTTATTTAGTATAGTACTGGGAAGGTTTCTAGCAAATAAAATTTTTGAAATAACTTTTCGCCTAAAAATAATCAAGATAAATATTCTAATTTATCTGTTATAATTCAACAATCTGCTCTAAATATTATCATGATGATACGATGATTTTGTAATGTAGAAAATTAGGAAAGACAAAATTCAGGATGACACGGCAATTTATTTGAGACAAGAATAATGATACAATTCCAAGGCAAGATACTATTCCTTTAACTTCCAATTACCGAGGGAACCAATTAATATTGATTTTATTCAACTTATCGAGTATTTTTCAAGGGACCGGGAAAAAATGTTCACTTTATCGAGAGATTCGTTAGACAAACCTTTACTCGGGTAAAACCCGGGCGAAGCCGGGTACGTCCGCTAGTATATAAATAAATAAAAGACATATATTGGATCTAAATTTATTATTCAACCAATATTTCTCTCGTTATAAAGGTTTTTCTTTGATTTAAACTAAATCACGTGGGTATGTAATCCACTCATGCTATAAAATAATTATATATATATATATGCATGATACTATGTACAAAGAACATGGCGCCTCTGTCACTACTGCAGAGTTTGGTGGAGAATCACCAGCGGGTCTCCAGCGACACCACACCTATTAGAGCTGCCACATTTTTATAAAAATTCTCCAATTTGATCTGATATTTAGTCCATATAGTTCTTTCAGCAGTGCTTGACACACAAGTGGTTTTGATTCAAATTACAATAGAAGGAATCACAGGATATCATTGCTGGAAGAGACCAAAGGTAGACACGACGCGTCCTTCACAAATGATTTGCTTAATGACCAGTTGAAGGACGTCATTGTCCAAAACCTCGCAGCCTAAATAAACTCATTGCATCTACCTTTGGTCTCTTTTACACAGAAGTGGTTTGCCAGTAATGCCTTCTTCTGTCTATGCTATTGGCCAAATAATGCCTTTCTCCTTTTGAGGCGATTTCTCCCCTAAGGACAAAAGAATGCCTTAATTACAAAAATGAAGTCGAAAGCTTACCATTGCTTTTATTTGGTCTCCTTTTATGTTATCCATCCAACAGGACATTGGCCATCCTCTACCAGAGCTGTATTCCATTGGAAGGTACAAATAGGGGTTTTCTATTCATAGGGATTGAGACCAAATGGCATTTCTCAAAACTCTATAAGACTTTTTAATTATGATGTTATAACCATGTTAAGTGGGCTGTAATAACTATGGTGTTGGTGATGTTGTAATCAAGTTACTGTTATAAACATGGTTAAAATAACTGGTACTTAAAAAATTTAGGACTTTAGAAATATGATGTTATAACCAAGTTGCTGTTATATCCATGTTTAAAACAATTTGGACATAGGAGGTTGGGCTATTAAATGCTAATGTAAGGGGAAAATACATAAAGCATAGTTATAATAAAGGATTTAAAATATTGATACAAGAAAATAATAACTAATCCAAATAATTTAATAGTGTGTAACGCTTCGGCAACAGCATTGTTACCATCATCAGACAAAGGAATAAACGAGGAAAAATATCATAGCAAGTTCTTAAATAGTACTGTTATCAAGTGTGTAAATAAGATAACAGATAAGAAAAAAGTTTTTTAAGGCAACCTGAAATATTCTTCTTAGAATTAAAAGTGGATTTTTTAAAAAAATATATAATTAAAGGCATATCTGTAAATATCATTTATATATGTTTACACACTTGATAACAGTACTATTTAAGAACTTGCTGTGATATTTTTTCTCATTTATTCCTTTGTCTGATGATGGTAACAATGCTGTTGCCGAAACGTCACACACTATTAAATTATTTGGATTAGGTATTATTTTCTTGTATCTATAATCCAAATTGTGCTTTATCACGATTTAAAATATTGTATTTTAATAATCTTACCATTTGTAAAAGGCCTTAAAATGAGGGCTTCATTACCTATGCAGATCCTATATTGTTTGGGAGTTAAAAAAAAGGGATTCAGAGAGGTGACTATAACTAACCTTGGACTGATAAGGATCTCTGTAAATGGGAGAAGCCAACCTCTGGATATCCTTGTGGCTGGCTCTAGACGGAATGAAGGAATAGGATCCTTGGACATGGGGATCCTGTCTCCATCTGCTCCTGGAATCACAAGTGTTGGGATTAGCAGAGCAACTGTCTTATGATGATCTAATCTTGTCTTTATATTATACAGTAGAACAACCTCCATGAGAGGACACTCATGCTAGAGGACACCACTCTATAAAGGATAGTTTTCATTTGTAAAATTACCATTTTTACTATTTAGAAACTCTCCGGTAAGAGGACACCTCTCTCTAAAGGACATTTTGGCTCTGCAATTAGGTGTTGTCCTTTACAGGGAGGTAGTTCTACCGTATCTTATTACAACCATCATTTGTGATTCCTTGTTACTAAGAGAAAGATTTAGCTAGATGAGATATCACTGGTGGATTCCAAAGATGCTAATATCATTTGTCTACAAGAAACCAAGCTTAAACCCAACCACCTTTTTAAGGTAAAGGGCTTCAAAATACAGAGAAAAGACAGGTCAGATGGAGGAGAAGGGTTCCCAACCCTCACCTAGGACCTTTCTTTTGAAGAAATTGTTTTGAGATAAGAAAGAATATATATTATTACACTGATGCACACACACAAAATACATACACAATAAACATGAACACAAGATAAAATTTGATGAACAAACAATAAAATGATAATTATTTTTAAATTACAGAAAAATTATTAAAGGATATTTGTTATGAATATTCAAAACTATTATAGACGCGTATGATTCTTTTGAAAATTAAACAATTTCTACTGCCCTTACTGCAATGGAATAAAAGATATTTGTGTATACACCCATACCTCGCTTTGTGTCGGGGTTACATTCCAAAAAAACACGATGAAAATTGAAACAACGCAAAGTGAAAATCAGTAAAAATTAAGCAGCAACGCAACTTCGAAAAAAATGCAAAACGAAACGACGCAAAAGCGAGGTATTGGTGTATATTACATTGAGCTAGTATTCAACTCTAATAAAGTTACTATAAGTGCTAAAAACAAACAAAAAAAAAAAACATGAACACTCTCCAGTACCTGGTGTTACCAAGTGGTAGTCATCCTCCCAAATAATAACTGAGCCTAACATAACTTCAGTGATTGAACAAGATCCAATGTTTTCCATGTGGTATGATCATAGGCACATATAAAGGAAAAAAAGAGCATTATGTAAACATAAAAGAAAGAGAAAAAACACAAGGTAATAAGACCAAATTCAAATAAATAAATAGTATGTGACGTTAAAACATGCTGTGGTAAAATTTCTCATTCAGTACTTTTGTCTGAAGATGGTAACAATGCTGTTACCAAAACGTCACACACTATTTATTTATTTGGATTTGGTCTTATTACCTTGTGTTTATAATCTGTAATCCAAAATTGTGCTTTATCTCCATTGTTGCTTAACTTGTTCCATAACTATATTCATACATGTGTGCTCACCTGACCACAGAGCAAGGCAGGGGGATACAGGGGTCTGCTAGGAACCTCTGAAGAACAGAAGTACAGCACTCCGCCACTTCAGAATCTGTCAGAGTCTCCATGTGCTCTGCCTCCTGTCCTGACAGCCAGGCCACCAGCAGGGTCTCCCGTTCTCTCAGGAAGGAGAAGATCTTGGAGTACCAGGGGCTGGGACCTTCCACACCCCACAGGAGGATCACCTCCCGGACCTCCGGATTGAGGAAAGGCCTTTCATAATAGAGATAGATCTTGTCCACTACTCCGAACCCCAAGTTGGAGATGGCCTCTACTTTATCCTCTGGCAGGTTGGGATGGAAGAGATCTTCATGGCAGGATTTAAGGACTCCCAGTGGAATGGTGACAATCACATGGTTGGTGGAGAAAGTAGCACCGTTGGTACAACTGACTGTGATATGGTCGTTTGTCTTGGTCCAGTCAATATGGCTGACTTGGTGGTGTGTGCTGATGCACTCTGGGGGGAAGGCACTGCTGAGATAATGGATGATGGCTTCATACGGGGCAGAAAGGCTAACATTACCCCCTGGGAGGTCCTCAAAACTCCCAAAGTCCACCAGAGAGACCTCTGTCATAGAATGGCAGCCAGTGATACAGGTCTCTTTGGTTATGAGATGCTGGAAGATGAGCTTCCGCAGGCCATTCTCAGAGTCATCAGTGAGATAATGCTGGATATCCAATGCAAGATGGCGGCCCACACTGTTCCCAGTCTCTGCTGGCGGTTGATCTGCTCCAGAAGCATGGAGTTCTGCGCAGCGCCGGATAAACCAGAAATATAAGCATGATGCACCTCTTCTAACAGAGCAAGTGGGATGCGGACACCTTGTTCTGTGGCTGCAATTACAGATTGCCGTTCCCCTGATTGTTCTGGTAGGGTCACCAATCCTGCGGAGACTGCTAGCTCATACAGCGGATTCCCCAACACACCATGGATCCATCGGGCTCCTAGCTCCAATGGAATGTTCTCTGGACAGCCCCATAGAACAGATTGGTATATTGACAAGAGAGAGATATTTATAACCCAGGTTCCTGGAACCCAGAACGCCAACTACTCAAGATATTGACAGTATTGTAGCAAAGTATTTATATTCTATTTTATTTACAGATTATTAATTTTTTATATTTACAGTTAAACCTGTCTATAGCGCCCCATCTAAATAGCGCCTTCCTCTCTATAGCGCCCAATTTGAAACATTAAAATGTAAACATTTTACATTAAAAGTGACCTGTCTATAGCACCCTATTTTGGTGAGTCCCTAGAGGGGGCGCTATAGACATGTTTAACTGTATATTATCCATGTTTTGTTACTCTGGAAACTTCCTCATTGTTTATCTCATGAATGTTGATTTTGTTTGTGTGCTTGCATTAAATAAATTGCCATGTCATCCTGAAGTTTGTCTTTCCTATCATTATCTACATGACCATATAACTCTCTCTTCTTCTATGTAAGATCTTATCTAGAAAGGATGAAAAAAGAGGTATCGAAGAATGGGATTTGTTCTACAGAAATAGTGTCTCACATAGACACAAGGTAATAAGAGGGGGTCGGTGGAAGGCTGGGTAAACCGTTTGGTTTTCGACCACTAGGACCCGGGTTCGATTCCCGCATTGGGCACTTTTTCTGTTAAAAAAAAAAAAATGCTCCAATGGCCCCCAATTCTTGCAAAAGTCCAACCCCACCAGCGAGTGCAAGTAACCAAACGGGGCTCTGGCATTTGTAAGTGCAAAGTCGAACTGCTTTTCACATGTGTAGACATGTGGTGCGCTTACAATAAAAGCAGTCGCTAACTACCCACCATGATTATCATGGCCTGTACCACGTGTACTAGGGATAAGCAAAAAAAAAAAAAAAGGTAATAAGAACAAATTCAATTGGATTTGGTCTTATTACCTTGTGTTTACAATCTACAATATGGCTGCAGCCTTGCAGAAAATTGACTTAGACCCAGAGCAGCAGCTTTACACAACCAAGATAGTGGATATTGCTGCTGCTGTGATGGAGATGCATGGAGACATCTGAGGCTCTTCATTGGACATGACAACAACAACAATACAGTATACACACCCAAGATAGTGGACATTGCTGCTGCTGTGATGGAGATGTATGGAGACATCTGAGGCTCTTCATTGGACACAACAACAATACAGTATACACACCCAAGATAGTGGACATTGCTGCTGCTGTGATGGAGATGCATGGAGACATCTGAGGCTCTTCATTGGACATGACAACAACAACAATACAGTATACACACCCAAGATAGTGGACATTGCTGTGATAGAGATACATGGAGACATCTGAGGCTCTTCGTTGGACATGACAACAACAATCTACAATCCAAATTGTGCCTTATCTGTCTCACATAGAAAAAAATGAGAGAAGACAAGGCTATTTATTTTGATCAAAAACCACAACTTATTTACATACAAAAGAGAGGCAATGAGAGAAAGATACTGAGGAACAAAATTTGTAAACGAATTCTGATGATTAAATTTAAAATATCCCCCATCAAAATATAAATTCAAAAATGGAGGTAACCTAAACACAAGGTAATAAGACTAAATCCAAATAAATAGTATGTGACATTTTAGTAACAGTGTTGTTACTGAAACTTCACACACTATTTATTTAGATTGGCTCTTATTACCTTGTTGTTGTTGTGTCCAATTAAGAGCTTCAGATGTCCCTGGATGAAAAAGGAGGGGGGGGAGCAGTAACAAACTCACTAAAAAACCTGGGCTCAGCTGGCCCTGTTGATAGTACCTTGTAAGGACTCCTAATCCAGGGATACAGGATGAGCAGTGTTTGTACTCCATGTTAGGAGCGGCTGCACATGGCACCTGTTCCTCATGTCAGAGGCGGCCATTTCTTTTGGAGATTAGTCGACCTGCCACTGAGTAGTGTTCCCAGTCTTAATGACTAAGGGAGACGCCTTCTACTTCACCCAGTCATGATGGTTGTCAAGCAGACACCATCAAAGGTCACAACTTGATGCCCAAATATGATTGAGTGGAGATAAGAAAGAAGATGTCCCTGTGCATCTCTATCACAGCAGTCACATTATTATCTTGTGTTTCTAACATAAAGTTTATAAAGACTCATAAATAAAATATTTGATCTTATAAATAAGTGTTATTTGCTTAATTCATTACATTACATTCTGGTGAAGATGCTGGGTAGATTAGGAAAGACAAATTGAAGATCGCAGAGCAGACCTTGAAGCTATGGTAATGCTGTGATCTATATTTTAAGCTACTGACTCCAGGATTCCACCACTTCAGGTTGGGCTCGGTGGCGTGGAGGACCCGCTCATCGCCTGGAGGAGAACACTCGCACGCCGAGGATGCCTCCCCTCATCCTCTATTATATAACTTTTTGTACATATTTTAATTTTCCTATTTATTATTATATTATTTTACTACTATAACTCTCTTTGAGTGTAAATATTGACAAGATGTCAATAAAAGTTATTTTAATTGTCAATTGTCACTATGTCAAAACCAAGACTTCCCTCCAAGACGACAATGTGCCTATAGACGATATGACGACTGCTGCTTTTTATGCCACAAGGATGTCAAAATACAAGGGACAAAGTTCCAAGACTCAGAGGGAATCCTTGGAAAAACATGTCAGATCCATGTCAGTAGCAACAAAATTGCAAGCAGTGAGTCATAGCTCTCATAGGGAATGTAGCGAAACTTTTATCATTTTATAAACATTTTATTCATTTTGATATTTATATTTAGCTACTCTGTATAATTGATAAGGCACAATTTGGATTATAGATTATAAAACAAGGTAATAAGACCAAATCCAAATAAATAATGTGTGACGTTTCGGTAACAATGCTGTTACCATCTTCAGACAAAAGTATTGAATGAGAAATTTTACCACTGGTACTTTTGTCTGAAGATGGTAACAATGCTGTTACCGAAACGTCACACACTATTTATTTATTTGGATTTGGTCTTATTACCTTGGGCTTATAATCTATAATCCAAATTGTGCCTTATCAATCACTGATTTTATTCGCAATTTTGTTATTTATCAATTTGAAGTTTAAACAACAGGCTAAATTACCCTTTTCTCTCTAACCAGTTCAATTATTATACCAGAACAGCAGGGTACATTCTAGGAGCAATAGTTCCCCAGGCCTCAAAGGCCCATAAACAGGGTACAGTGGAGTGAACCCAGGAGGAGCTCTGAACCTTAGAAATAGACAGCATCAAACAACACTAACAAGATTTAGAACAGGCCATTTCAAGCCATTGAAGATAGAAAATAACAACAAAATCTACCTCACTTGCCCAAAATATAGCTTGGCACCTGCAGCTCCAGAACACATTTTGGTTTGCATTAGATGCACTAAACAGGACCTTTGAGAGAGGCTGCTGCTTATCATAAAACAGCTCGAGGAGCATGAACTAATGGAATTCGTGTAATCTTTACACAAGGGGATAAGAAACAACAACAACAGCATGGGGAGCCAGCTTGGAGACTTATGTACTTCAAATATTGATATAAATGCTACCATGTCTGGGGAAGCCAACGTGACCTATGTTCCAGGGATGACAAAACAGTTGAGAAATATGATAGTAACTCCAAACATCATTATTGGGATTCTTCACATGTGTTACTTGTGCATGTAGTTAAGAGCCTACATTTATTGTCTCCTTTATAACTCCGCCTTTGCCAGTCTCAAGCCCGGATGAAAAAGGAGGAAGGGGAGCAGTAAAAAGCTCACTAAAAAAACCTGGGCTCAGTTGGCCCGGCTGATAGTACCCTGTAAGGGCTCCTAATCCAGAGATACAGGATGAGCAGTGTTTGTACTCCATGTTAGGAGCGGCTGCACATGGCATCTGTTCCTCATGTCAGAGGTAGCCATTTTTTTTTGGAGCTAAGTATGACTGCCACCCAGTCATGATAGTTGTCAACAGATACCATCAACAAGCTTTACAACCTTGACACCCTAATATGATTGAGTGGAGATAAGAAAGAAGAAGATATAAATGCTACCATGTCTGGAGAAGCCAACGTGACCTATGTTCCAGGGATGAGAACACGGTTGAGAAATATGCTAGTCACCCCAAACATCAATATTGGGATTCTTCACATGTGTTACTTGTGCATGTAGTTAAGAGCCTACATTTATTGTCTCCTGTAGACAGTGATTTATGTCACACAACAACATCTACAGAACCATCATGTAGTTTTAAAAAAATGAGATCATTTACCTCCTTTGACATGCGGCCATTGGCTTTCTCAAAGAACTCATTGGTGGCCTTGCTTAGAGCCGGGTTGTTGAGGTACTCCAGGAGGATCTTCTCGGCCACCTCAGGGGAACAGTCTTTGAGGGCAGTGGACAGGTCTGTCACCTCTGTGACATCCCATGTGATGTGAGAGTTATGTGACAGCAGCATCAAACTGTGTGAGATGACATTTCTATAATTCAGAGAGAATCATGTCAATAAAATAATCCTTTATGTTGTGTGTGTGTGTGTGTGTGTATGTAAATAGATTTGCATTCTTTAAGGCGTCCATTATGTAAATTTTTATGTGTATATATAAATCGGACATTAATTGTTGTTAGTTAGTCGAAAGAATGAGAGTGAAATAAGAGGTCATGCTCAAGTGCTAGTTGCTGTACTTCTAATATCGACACAACACTTTATATCAATATTAAAGTAAAATTAATCAGGTCTCCAGGGAATAGTATCTTTTCAAAAACCTTTTTAATCTCAAGCTTTCAGGCATGAACGCCCTTCTACAGTAGAAGACATGGTAGAAGGGTAAACACAAGGTAATGAGACCAAATAGTGTGTGACGTTTTGGTAACAACATTGTTACTATCTTCAGACAATCAACTGAAGATGGTAACAACGCTGTTACCATCACACACTATTTATTTATTTGGATTTGGTCTCATTACCTTTATAATCTATAATCCAAATTGTGCCTTATCATGATAGATGGGTGTTTCTCCTGTAAAAGGGAATTCGTGCCTGCAAGCTAGAGATTAAAAAGATATTTGAAAAGATACTCTTCTTCCAGGAGACCTGATATTTTTACTCAATAGAATCATAAACAAAAGGTAATAAGACCAAATCCAAATAAATAAATAGTGTGTGACGTTTCGGTAACAGCATTTTTACCATCTTCAGACAAAAGTACTGAATGAGAAATTTTACCACAGCATTCTCATTCAGTACTTTTGTCTGAAGATGGTAACAACGCTGTTACCGAAACGTCACACACTATTTATTTATTTGGTCTCATTACCTTGTGTTTATAATTTATAATCTGAATTGTGCCTTATCGAAATGAATGATAGTTGTGCATCAATGTACAAAATGATGTAAAAACACATGTTTGATGTTCATACCACTTACTAAACCATTCTTTGATAAGGTACAATTTGGATTATAGATTAGAACTACAAGGTAATAAGACCACATCCAAATAAATTGTGTGTGACATTTCAGCAACAAGCAATTTTAACATCATCAGACAAAAGAATAAATAGCTATTTTTATTATTTTTTTGTTTTCTCATTTATTCTTTTGTCTGATGATGGTAACAACACTGTTGACAGAACACCACACAATATTAAATTACAGTAGAACCTCCCTGTAAAGGACAACACCTAATTGCAGAGCCAAAGTGTCCTTTAGAGAGAGGTGTCCTCTTACTGGAGAGTTGCTATATAGCAAAAATGGTAATTTTGTAAATGAAAACTGTCCTTTGTAGAGAGGTGTCTGCTAGCAGGGTGTACACTAAAAGGAGGTTCTACTGTATTTGGTCTTATTACTTTGTAGTTCTAAAGCATTCATTATTCATGTGTACTGAAATGATATTGGGGGAGGTATGAAGATTTCTTGCCATATTTATCTCCATCAAAATTCAAAACTATTATAGACGTGAATGATTCTTTTTAAAAATAAACAATTTCTACTGCCCTTACTGCAATGGAAAAATTAATGGGAGAGCCTGGCTCATCAGTGGTTTCACCAGTTTAAACAGCTGGGAGGGTTCACCACTGATGATCTAGGCTCTCCCATTAATTTTTCCATTGCAGTAAGGACAGTAGAAATTGTTTATTTTTAAAAAGAATCATTCGCGCGCGTCTATAATAGTTTCGAATTTTGATAACAGCACGCTAATGTATCATATTTATCTCCTCTTCTCAGCAATACACCTGGTGGAAGTAATTGTAAGTTGGAATGATATCATAACAAGACAGTTTCCTACTTTCTATCAATATATTCCCTCGTTTTCATCTTTTAAATGAAAGGTCAGTAACAAGAAAGCAGTCCTGCGAAGTATAACAACATCCCTTCACACTGATGTAAAACACTTGTTCTCTTTTCAGTTAGAATTACACCCATACCTCGCTTTGCGTCGGGGTTACGTTCCAAAAAAACACGACGCAAAGTGAAAATATGTGAAGGCGCAATAAAAAACAAAGGTGTTGCCATATTTTAGGAAAAAAAATTCAAAAAAAAAAAAAATTAAAGACTCAAATCCAAAACAACGCAACTTCAAAAATCTAACGACGCACAGTGAAAATCAGTAAAAATTAAGCAGCGACGCAACTTCGAAAAAAACGCAAAACGAAACGACGCAAAGCGAGGTATTGGTGTATGTTTGACAGATCAAATTGATATCCTAACCTGAATAGTCTTTAGACTAATACAGTGATGTCTGTATTATAAAAATGATTTATTTTGATTAAATTTTTCTTTCATTAAACTACTTAAGATACAAAAATTGCTTTGTAAAATATTCGTCAATGACATTTAGCACCATTTCCCTCATGAAACCCTGTTCTGAACAATTCTACTGGGTCACCCATTCTATTTACCAAGAAGTGATTTTCGTAAAATTATTCAAATATCACGGTAAAATATTTAATAATAATATAAAATATTTGTGTTTTATTTATCGCGTAATATACTTATTGCGATGAAATTATTTTTATTTTACACTAATTTAATATGCCTCTAGTAAGAAATATTTAAGAAAATGTATTTGTAAATCCACATGGTCAAAAAGCAACTACATTAATATATTATATATAATTCCTTCGCTTACTTATGATCAAATGATCAAATTGTCCATCATCCTTTGTGACATTTGCCTTCATCTTTTGTTTTTAAAATGTGTGTGTGTGTGTGTATATACACACAATATTTTAAAATATTCTAAAATGCTTTTCCGAAAAACAAAAATTACGCTTCAAAACATTTTTAATTTTAGTCAAATTGTTTTGACAGATTAAAAGTTTGATAAATTTTAATTAAAGCTGAATTTTGATTGATAATATAACATTTATTAATAGAAAATTTCAAAAATAAAATATATTTATAAGTCTATTAAATTTATTTATTTATGATTAATCAATTTTTTTAAATAGTGGGACAAAACTAGCCAAATAAAGTATATAAACATTAAGATAAGACTTAAATATAGAATATATTTAATGTTCTTTTATATATAGTCCGATAATAAGTGTCTAATTTGTCTTAATATCTCTATAGGTTAATATATATAAGGACCCATCGGTTTCATTAAAAAGCCCACTAATCTGCTTAACGATAATGGATCCCCTGCACTTGTTTCCTGTGATGACCCTGAAACGCTGAGGAGCGCGATTACAGGGCTCTTAAAAACAGCGGCAGACCAATCTATACAAAACGACCTTACAAGAATGGATAAATCTAAGCTATACTCTCACTACAAAGACATTCACATATCTTTCATGACGGAGGGATACCTTTTAGGGGATTTTCCTTTCCCGGTTGTAAGACTACTCGCACAAGTTAGAATACTTTCAAGTTTTTTTAGAGAAAACCACACCAAGATGCTCTGCGGTGAGGACCCGACTTGTACCTTCTGTAATTCAAAACTACAAAATGAAATCACTCACTATATTTTTGATTGCTCTGCTCTGAAAGAAGAAAGAAGAACCCTTATGCTCAAAACTGGGCAACTCTGTGCTTCACTTCCATCAATAATTGACAATATGACCCAGAATAAGTATATTGCTACGGCGTTTTATGGTTTCCACAAGTCCATATCTCAGAAGAAGGCCAAGTGATACTCACTCCTCACTTTCTTACTGCTACTCTTTTTGTGTTGATTTCTTGCTTCCCTCTTTCTTATTATTATTTTTTTTTCCTTTTCTTGTTTTTTTTTTTTTTCTTTCTCTTTTTACTCTGTATATATCGCTATTTCCGTTGTCTCACTGCTTTGTTCTTATGCATACCTCTGGTGAATCCTGTATAGGGTCAGTGACCCTAAATAAAGGCTTTTTTGTTGTAATATATATAAGGATGTGAGAAAATAAATAAATAAGGTCAAGTGTTGGTATTAAAATCAAAAAGGCATATCCTAACCACGAGCACATGAGCTTTTTAGATGGCAGAGTCATATGCCTTATATGCCTTTTTAGATTTTAATTAGATTATTAATTAATCAGATAATTAAATAGAAAGGGGGGTGGGTGTTGGGCAAATATCAGGGAACAGGGTAAATCAAAGTTTAGTTGATTTCTGTTCTACTAGATGGCGCTCTGACATATAAAAAACGTATGTGCTCATAGTCAGGATGTGTCTTTTTTGATTTTAATACCAACACCTGGCTTTTTATTATATACTAGCGGACCCGGCCACGCCTTGCTGTGGCTAAATTGTAATATGTTAAATTAACATTATACTAAACTATTCAGTACAGTAAAGTCAATATTCACTTATAAAGATAAAAATGTTTTAGCAGATCTAAAGCCCTACGGGATTGAGAATGGAACGTTACGCTAAAATTTGAAAGTGATTTATATATATATAGATAATATAGCCCTTCATTATAATCATTGATTATAATCACTGCATTAATAAATGTCAGTGAACTCGTTTATATGTATTGTTTTTTGTTTTCGAGATATTCTAATAGAACGTTCTCACATTTTCTGTAAAATATTTATATATGCACAAACACAGAATATAATCACTACATCTTAATTTCGCTATATTTATTGCTATAAATATTATTCTAAAATAATTCGCCAGAAATCGTCGTGATAGTATACTACACAGCGAACCCGGCCACGCGTTGCAGTGGCTAAATTGTAATATGTTGAATTAACATTATACTAAACTATTCAGTACAGTAAAGTTAATATTCACTAATAAAGATAAAAATGTTTTAGCCGATCTAAAGCCCAACGGGATTGAGAATGGAACGTTACTTTAATATTTGAAAGTGATTTTTATATATATAGACAATATAGCCCTTCATTGTAATCATTGATTATAATCACTGCATTAATAAATGTCAGTCTTCCCAGTATTCTTTTACCTATGTATGGATATTTTGGTTTGAATTAGTGAACTACTGCGAATTTGTAGACGAATGACCCGGGCGGGTTTACACGATTAAATGTATATTACATATGGAAGATGGACGTCCCGGTAGTATACTAAACATCTTCCCAAAGTTTCATCACGATTGGTTGAGCGATGTAGAAGATTATCACTGACAAACGGACGACCAACAAACATCCATTTTTATATATATATAGAAGATATATCATATATTTTAAACTGCATGGCACTTTTAGTATATATCACATATCTTCCAATTAGTTAGAGCCTTATAAGATCCTACTCTTCTATTAAAATGTACACCTTTTCTATTTGCTACCACCCCCATATTTTGAATATATGCTATATCTTTATTAATATAACCTGTACACCCTTATTTGTATATAAACTAAAATTGGTGACGTCAAAATAAAGATCCAAAGAGAGAGCGGTCAGCTGGTAGCAGGGACAGAGGGGTGGAAAAAGGCAACGCCCAGCCCATGTGGGGTCCCGAGGGACATTTTTATAGACGACCCCTGAAAAACAGGAGAGCTTTTGGCGGGGGGTCAGCAGCAGATGTTCTAGGAGGTGTCTCTTGGCAGACGGCTTCTGTCTAACACACACACTCTCTCTCCATGTCTCGGTGATAAGCATCCAAGTTTGTGTCATGGCCTCTACCTCTGTCCCGTGGGCTGTCCCTGATCCCTCTCTGTGCTAATATCTAGCCCTGCCTCTGCTTCTTGTTGTCCGCGTATGGAAAGAACATCAACACTCGCCTCACGCACACGACTGCCAGTTCATCCATTCGTTGGCACATTTGCAACAATATTACATATATATACACTGCATAACATTGAAACTGAAACACCAAGAAAGAGAGGCCAGAAAGTGTTTAAACTTAGCAAACAAAGAGAGGTAGGAATAAACAATAAGTGATCTTATTTCAAAATGATAGATATAATACAGAGAGAGAAGGTCGTTGAGTCAGTAGCAAGTAGACCACCGCGGAAGGCGATGCACGCAGCAAAACGTTTAGGTAGAGAATCAATCAGACTACGATGGCGTCCTGAGGGATGGCTCTCCATTCCCTTTTAACCATTTGCCACAGTCTTCTGAACGCGGCTGAGGTAAGGCGTGCAAACGGCGTCCAATAATGTCCCAGACGTGCTCGATTGGTGAGGGGTCTGGAGAGTAGGTGGCCAAGTAAGCATATGTACATCTTGCAGAGTTTGTTGGCTAATGCGAGCAGTATGCAGTGGGTGTTATCCTTCTGATAAAGTGCATTTGGTATCACCTGAAGGTAGGGGGAGTGTCACTGGTCGCAGCACATCTTCAACGTATCGCTGAATCGTTGGGCCGTCATAGTTATCTAAATACGAACCAAAGGTGACCTGATATCATACGCGATTGCGTCCCAAACCATAATTCCGCCTTGTCGCGCGGTGGGGCGTTCCACAAAATCTGCTGGATTGGACTTTTCTCCACGTCGACGCCGCACGCGTACATGGCTACTATCACTGGACAAACAGAAGCGTGACTCATCTGAAAACACGACCCTGTGCCATTCCGTCATCCACGTCAATCTAGAGTCGGCACCATTCCAAACGTTGGCGTCTTTTCAGTGGGGTCAATGGCAGTCTTCTTACCAGACGAAATGAATGCAACCAATCGACGGAAAATTGTTCTGGTTGAGATGGAATGAGCTAGAGTGTCTTGCACATTTTGCAGAATGGAGGTACAAGTTACATGTAGGTCCGCCACTGCTTGTCGAAGGATACGCCGATTCATGCGTGCTGACGTCCCTCTCGCTGCACAGGCATTCCTATAAATTATCTCATTTCCTTTTACCAACCATCTTCTCCACAGTCGGTGCAGCGTGGACGCACCCAGGTGTATGTCAGCTGCGATTTGACTATGAACCTGCCTTTTTCAGTCAGATCACCATGCCTTTCGTAAAACATCTGTCTGCTGGAACTGCCTCCGCTGACGACGGCCTGGCATTATTTGCTATTACACGTGTCTTTTTAAAACAAGAACAAAATTTCCACGATGATTTTACTTAAATAAATAACGGAATAAATACTGTCATTTCTGCAAGTTCCTTCCCTTATATCTTAATCCACATACGTACAAGAGCTGCGCATTTCACATCATTTGCATAACTCGTGAGACGCGTCTACCTTGAAATTTAGGCCCCTCTCTTTCTTGGTGTTCCATTTTTAATGTCGTGCAGTGTATATATATACTGGCAGACATTACACGTGTGTATGTCAAAAAAGACCCTACCTACCTTCACTGTTCTGAAGAGCTACAGAGAGTTGATCATCTTTTCAGCCGTTTGTTTGGCATTCCTGAGAAATAAGATACAATCAACTAACCTGTTTGGAATGACCCACCTCAACCCTACATCTATGGCCAGCCTTCCAAAGTTAACCTCAGCATGGAACTTCCTCGTCAACTGGTTCAACTCAGCAATCAAAACAGGGTGGAGTAAAAGCGCTTTGCACTAGTCCATACTGGTGAATTGGACTTCCCTGGGTAGTTGGCGTTCTGCGTTTCAGAATCTGGATTATAAATATCTTTCTATCATAATTCTAAGGTGGTTTCATAAAGAATCCTGAGAATTTTATGATTTCTTCCTCCTTTTAGGTAATGGACATTCGCTGGAAAAAATTCAAGTCTCAACTCCCAGCAGTTTCAAGGTGAAATCGTTGAAATCGGGCATCGCATACAGCATTTTTAAAATTCGTACTTATCCATATCAAGAAATTATATATCTTCTTCATTGAAAAAAAAAACAAACAATTTCATTATATAAAATGAGATCCAATAAAAATAATTAAAATAAATACATTCTATCGTGAGTGGAAAAGAGGATATCATAAAGGATAACATTATGACAAAGAAATAATTTGTGTTGAAGTTTAAGACTCTCAATCAAGAAAAAGTTTTTATTTAATACAGTATAAAGCAAGATGTTAGAATAGCAATAAAGACATAAAAGAAAAAAAATTAACTATAAGAAGGAAGAATTTACAAACATGCTTCTTTCAGCGCCTCCATGAGTGTTGATTTGTCATTCACTCCTTCCAAACTCTTTGAATCCTTTCCAACATTTGATTTTTTTTTGATAACTAATTAATACTTTATCTTGAAGATAGAGGTTGTCTGGCCGGCATTCAAATTTCTGTAAAAAAATTTGTACTAAATTCGAAAAATCGCGTGAGAACGCCCTTGCAATCTCAGAACAATTTTGAACGCCTTGCCAAATGTTTTATTTTTATTTATTTCAAACGTTGAGAAAAATAAAATTTTAACTCGCCGAAAAGTCTATTTTTTTTTTACAGAAAAAATAATTAAAATTTTGATAAATTAATTAACATTTTGATAGCTAATTTTAATTATTTAATTACTGGAACATTAACACGTTATGAACAGCCGAAGCTGAACAAGTTCATCAAATGTTTTCATTGTAAGTGCATGTCTTCTTAGTAAGTAAAAAATTATATTAGTAAATATAGAGTCGCGGCGTCTTGAGCTTTTTTTTTTTTTTGTAATTTGTCGAAATCAAGACTTCTGTGATAATGAAAACAGAGCAGTACTACTGAATGAGGATAATCCAAGAATTTTGAAGCCTTCTTTAATCGTGGTATTTGGAATCCTAAAAAAAAAAAACAAAAAACATTCGCAATTAAAAAAAAGAAACAAATATATTATTCATAGAAAAAATGGTCAGATGAATTTTTATTTTCTAATAATCTGTTTTGAGAGCATTTATCTAAAAAGAGTTAAATAATTTGATCGTTTCCAAAAGTAAAAGATAGTTTGCTGGATAAAGCTGGGCTTTGCTTTCCATCAACTATATAAAAGAAACGCATTGCCAGTAAATTTATTTGTGTAAAATTTTAACGATAGATGGCAATTAAATTTAATTTACTAATATATATATATAGTTTGTGTTGAACCGAAATATAATTTTTCTAATTGAAATTTTTAATGATGCACGTTTGAATTAAAGGTAAGTTAAATTTTTTATTTGCTTTATGAAAATATGTTTAAAATATTTGTTTACATTCCTTATTGAAGCGAAGTGTTCAAAATTTTTAGATAAAATATTCCAGCGAAAACATGTTGGGACTCAAAGGTAAGTTTTTATTATTTCTTTTATATAGGCTTTCTTGAATATTTAGTAAAACACACACATTTTAAGAGAGTTTTCGACATTTAGTCCAAAACCGAGACTAAGTCTCTCATTGGTCGTGACGTCAGTGTGACGCTCAATGTAAACAAAGGATATGATTGATTCTTTGCACGTCACTACCTCGGGTATTGTCTGATTGGCTGGATGGTTCCAACTCATCGATATAGAATTTTTTAAAAATAAAAATAATTGAAATACCTTTTGTTACTTTAATATTTATAAAGGCCGTTTTTTTTTCCTATTTAATATTATCTCCAGAATGTATTTTTAATTTTTATATCTCCAGAATTTTTTTCAAATTTTTATATTGGTGTAATGTTCTCAAACGTAAACAAAGAAATAGGGACAAAGTTAGGGAGACACATAAACACAATTAAAATTAACAAAAGTAACATACAATTATACAATTGTATACAATTATACAATTATACAAACATACAATTAAAAGTAACATACAATTAAAAATAAAAAAGTACTTATATGCTTACGTAAGCTAAAGCATACAATAAAATTAAATATACGTGTTTTAATTTTAATAATTTTAATAAATGCACGTGTTTTAATTTTAATATATTTTTATATATGCACACAATGACAAAAATATTTAAAATTGCAAATGCATACAAACGTGTTTTAAATTTTATTTAATAAAAATCTAAGCTGACAAATGCTTACGTAAGCTAAAGCATACAATAATATTCATTAAACGTGTTTTAATTTTAATATATTTTTATATATGCACACAATGACAAAAATATTTAAGATTGCAAATGCATACAAACGTGTTTTAAATTTTATTTAATAAAAATCTAAGCTGACAAATGCTTACGTAAGCTAAAGCATACAATAATATTAATTAAACGTGTTTTAATTTTAATATATTTTTATATATTAAAAGCCTAGGCATACAATTATACAATAAATACAATTATATGAACATAATCGTTAAAAAAAATAACAGATAAATATAAATGACAGATTCATTTAAAAAAAAAATTATTATTCAGTGGGCCGAATTTTCATTTATTCTTTTCAACTGAAAAAAAAAAAAAAGGTTATTCGAAGAGTTAATATAGACAAAATAACTACTCACCTAACTAGCCAGGGTATATCTTTCTTATATCCTTGAAAAATTGTTTAATGAGCAGTTGTTGGCTGTTTTTATTTGTTCTTGGATCCACATAATGCTTCCTTCTCCACCAATACTCCGAAAGATAAAATTCAAGAGAATCTTTTACTTTCCTTTTCCCCACGTGTAATTTTTTGCTGCGCCCCAGGTGGCCTCGATATTATTCGTATGTGCTCCCGTTTCCGGGTCTTTAAAATGTAGTTTGTGGTTAACCACAAGGTGGTCAAAACCTTCTTGATCCAGCTTGTAGTAGGATCGAAACCCATCCGAAATAATGGTGGTGCCAGGCAAAACATATTTTTTTATAACCGCAATGAAAGTACGGCCCTACGGTCGGCGACCACCTGGAAAAAAAAATCTTTTGTTTCCACGTCTACACCGCCAAAAACCCAATGTCCTTCGGCAGTTTTGGCACAGTGATTTTTAGTTTTCTTATTGTGGCCAAACAGGCTCTCGTCTATTTGCACCTGTTTGCCTTTACCACCAATTTTCGGAGGGTCGTCCAGATATAGAAGGTAGCAAACCTCCCTGCAGAATTTAACCCAGTGCGTTACTGCGTCATCAGATACCCCAGACTGCTCTGCAATGGTCTTTATATCAATCTTTACCAACCACAGTGCAGTCATTGTTATAATTTGGTGGAGTTTTAAGGTCGATTTCTCAAACCAAGTTCCGCATCGCAAACTTGTTCTAATACTATGCACTCCAATTTTTTTAGATGTGCTTCTACATCGCCATACTACATGATCTGTGTTTGTATAGGATTTCAGTTCCATATCTCTGCCACAGTGCGGGCATGTCCTCCACATAATGCTTCCTTCTCCACCAATACTCTGAAAGATAAAATTCAAGAGAATCTTTTACTTTCCTTTTCCCCACGTGTAATTTTTTTGCTGCGCCCCAGGTGGCCTCGATATTATTCGTATGTGCTCCCGTTTCCGGGTCTTTAAAATGTAGTTTGTGGTTAACCACAAGGTGGTCAAAACCTTCTTGATCCAGCTTGTAGTAGGATCGAAACCCATCCGAAATAATGGTGGTGTCAGGCAAAACATATTTTTTTATAACCGCAATGAGAGTACGGCCCTACGGTCGGCGACCACCTGGAAAAAAAAATCTTTTGTTTCCACGTCTACACCGCCAAAAACCCAATGTCCTTCGGCAGTTTTGGCACAGTGATTTTTAGTTTTCTTATTGTGGCCAAACAGGCTCTCGTCTATTTGCACCTGTTTGCCTTTACCACCAATTTTCGGAGGGTCGTCCAGATATAGAAGGTAGCAAACCTCCCTGCAGAAGTTAACCCAGTGCGTTACTGCGTCATCAGATACCCCAGACTGCTCTGCAATGGTCTTTATATCAATCTTTACCAACCACAGTGCAGTCATTGTTATAATTTGGTGGAGTTTTAAGGTCGATTTCTCAAACCAAGTTCCGCAACGCAAACTTGTTCTAATACTATGCACTCCAATTTTTTTAGATGTGCTTCTACATCGCCATACTACATGATCTGTGTTTGTATAGGATTTCAGTTCCATATCTCTGCCACAGTGCGGGCATGTCCTCCACATAATGCTTCCTTCTCCACCAATACTCCGAAAGATAAAATTCAAGAGAATCTTTTACTTTCCTTTTCCCCACGTGTAATTTTTTTGCTGCGCCCCAGGTGGCCTCGATATTATTCGTATGTGCTCCCGTTTCCGGGTCTTTAAAATGTAGTTTGTGGTTAACCACAAGGTGGTCGAAACCTTCTTGATCCAGCTTGTAGTAGGATCGAAACCCATCCGAAATAATGGTGGTGCCAGGCAAAACATATTTTTTTATAACCGCAATGAGAGTACGGGCCCTACGGTCGGCGACCACCTGGAAAAAAAAAATCTTTTGTTTCCACGTCTACACCGCCAAAAACCCAATGTCCTTTCAGATAAATTGCAATTGAAACATTATTATTGGAATTCTCGAATTTCCACTTTTAAACCGGGATACACTAATTTTTGATAGTTCTTTTAAGTTGCTCGTAAGAGTTTCTCCAATTATATCAAATTTAAATATAATGGTTTTAACATCTTTGATAAATATTATTTCGAGATACCATTCGACCTTGTTTAGCGCGATAGTAGAGAAATTTATAGAGTTGCTAGAAATAAAGGACGATTCGCCGCAAATCGGTTATAATGAAACGATATCCATTTTTAATTGTATTCGAATACTCTTTGCGGCTAATCTATATGGAGGCGAACGCGACCCAAGCCAAATAAACGATAAGCAAAAAGTAACCGATACCGAACGGAGTCTTAATTTTACATTGAACCAATTTATTACACACATTTTATTGTCTTGTCCTTATAGGGTCATTTGACATTTTAGCTTTATTTATGGCAAAAACTTTTTAGATAAAAAAGATTAGATAAAAAGTAATATATTTAACGTTTCAAATTAAATTCTTTGGAAACAATATATTATACATGGATATTTATTTATTGTTGGCTACCTCTGGAGAAATAATAATGACACCATAGTAAAAAATGTAGATGGTAGCAAATTGTCCTGATCCTTATAGGGTCATTTGACATTTTACCATTATTATTTATGGCAATGTAAAGCTTTTTAGGTAAAAAAGAATTGAAATTAAATAAATTTCGCCCGAGTGGTCAGGACTGCGACCGTCCGAGTGGTCAAAACTTGCTACATATATTATACTCATTAAAAAAGGTCCCAATGCGTACATTTTTTTAATTCTAATATATATATATATACTATACATTGTTTAGTTTGGTCTTATATCCAAAATATACAAATGAATGTTTTTATATAGCCCATTAAAGTCTCTAGTGTAGAAAAATATATGAAATAATATAAACAGCTATATCCCCTCACCACACTAGTAGAATCTTACTGTATAAAAAGAGATATTTTAGGTATTAAAACTGCCTTTTTTGTTCAAAGATAGCAACGTTTGAACGGGTACAGCTAGGTGGAGAAGATAATCAAATTACCTTACAAAAAAAATTCTCACGATGGCCACATGTCATAAATTACACTCTCATAAAAATAACAACAAAAAGCGAAAAAGCACAAATTCGATAACATTTTATTAAAAAAGATAAATAACACCTGAAGAAGCAGTCTTTAATATAATAGTTACTTATGTAGTTTAAAAGGTTTTTTTTTGTTTAATATATACATATAAATATATATATATATAATGGGTAGATATACAATGGGATAGTATTGGATCAGCATTATGCAAGTTTTTATATATTGTAATAATTTGGCGAACTTTAGAGTCTTGCCTTTTATAAACTTTCAGGTTACGCGGCCATTGGGGCTCAAAAATCATTTATTTTGTTAGCGGCCCCGTAAATAAAGATATTTCCTTTTTGAAAATAGAGCAGGTGAAGAGGTCCACGGTTATAAGAGATGTATATAAATACATAGCAAACAGAGATAAGCAAGATTATGCTGAATTCATCAAAAGAGTAAATAAAATAAATAAAAGAGAAAATGTATATTTTATATAAAAAAAAAACACATATACATATTTAGTAGCTTAAACGTTTAGTTCAATTTTGGTCGATATTTTTCAGGGAGACTTGATATCAAAGCTTGGGTATGAGGGTGAGTTGAAAAATCTCTATATTTCCTAATGTAGTTGTCTCTACCATTTAAATCTATTTCAATTTCTTTAAAGCTATTATTCGAAAAATTATCTAGAATGGGAATAGAGAATCGATTAGTTTTTCTTCTAAATGGACTTAGAGGCTTGACTTCAGCCATATAGTCAATCAATTCAACAACCATGGAACTCCAATTGGTACCATAGAACTTATGAGAATATTCAGGATCAAAAAGAAGGTCAACATGACATATGAAATAGCCGTCTAAATTGTGATTTTTGAAATGGCTTAGAATAGTTTCAGCAATTACATTCAATTCACCATCGCCTGTTATATTTAACATTAACTGCGCTACATTATATATTCCAATCTTAATGGCGCAAAACATGTAAAATTCAATGTAAGATTTGAGATTGTCAATTTCTGAAACGAAAAAGGAGCCCTTTGCTTGATGAATATTAATGAAGATTTGTTGGATAATATTGTTAATGGTAGATGCTTGGGAATCTTGGATTAGAATCTTCGACAGGTATAACGCAGTGTCTGGTTTATTCATCTTCAAAAGAATGTTAGATATGGAAAATGTTATTTGATGGAATTCTCCACCTGAGGATCGGAAACTGTAAATAATTCTTTTAAGAGCAGTTTCATCAACTCGAGCTAGCAGGGTGGATTCGGAGTTTAGGAAAGTTAAAATTGGTGCACAGGTTTTCCCAGCTGCCTTTCCACATTCAACAATGTTGGCATAAAGTCTTAAGGAATATGAAATGATGTCTTCATTATCTAGTTTGATGATATCTGGAAATATACAGAGAATTTCGTTTCCTAGGGAATCAACCTCTTCAGGAGTGGCGGACAAGACCAAGTAATTAAGACATTCGAAGAGGTTGTGCAAATAAATGCCTTCATTAGGTTTAAATAGGTCTTCCTTCACAATATTGAAGATTACTGGAACGAAATTCTTTACGTAAAACGTGAGATGTTCTTTTTTCATTTCACGGAAGATCGAACAACCAATTTGGATAGCAAGAGGTCTTTCAATAGGTTTACACCCTATCAAGAGTTTGTAAAGGTACTCCATGGCTTGATTCAATATTTCTTTAGGAAGTGTGTACGTGAGGTTTCTTGAAAACACCTTGACAATATATTTTAGGGTGCAAGTTTGAATTATCCAGTTATTGTTATGACTTGTAGATAAGATATGCTGGATCAAAATACACTGAATATTTTCAGGTATAACTAAATAATTATGGCATAGGAATTCTATCTCTTCAATTTTAAGAATAGGATGAACATTCTTTGTAAAGTCTGGAATGATATAATATTGAATAAATTGCATTTTTCCATTTTCCATCATATTTTTAAAAAAATAATTTAACATCCGGATGACTGAACATTTTTTTATCCAATCATCATTCTCCAGATTTTCCATTGATCTATTTACAATATCAAATATTTTTTCTTCTACATAGGGACTGAAATAAGCAAAGATAGTAGCAATCAATTCTCTTGTTATTCCAATACGACCTGAACAATCAGCGGATTGATTGGATATGTAAAAATATTCTTCTGGATTCTCTTCGAAAAGCTTGATCATATTTGGCTCAATTTGAAAATTAGGAAATATTATATTTTCTATTAAAGAATGAATTGTTTGCCTTGTGAAAATATCTTTTCTTTCATGAAAACCGTGTAAAATCTCCATAAAAACTACCATTGCTTCTATCACCATTTTGTCAAAAATTGAATTAGATCTTGCATTTGCAAGTATCTTCCTAATCGTTTGACAAAATAATCAGGTCATCTTCAAAGAAATTAGGGTAAATTTGAATTACGCAAATAATTTTCAAAACCCTTTTTTTAACTCTACATTCCTTCTTTGCATATTCTCCCTTGGATATCTCGAGATTCAAAATATTGTAAAAATTCTGCCTTAATGAGTTTGCATTTATTTCAAACAAAGAACCTTTGAATTCTGAATAATCTATAAGAGAAGCATGGTATTTATATAATTTTAAAATACCTAGCACCGTATCTAGATCCATTTGTTTGTTTTGAGATTGTCCTGATGTCAGTTTGAAGCAAACATCCTCGAATATTGTTAATGTTATTTGACCGAAATATTCAATTAAATATGAAAGATTTTGAGAATTGAGATTTTTCACGATGGAAGAAAGAAAATGTATAGGAATATCCTTTGACCCATTTTGAAGTTCTTCGGTAATTTTATTTGTCAATTCAGGCCAATTAGACAATTTTACCACAGCAATTATTTCCATTGTTATTTCTGATAAATAGTATCGAAAAAGTGTATTGGATTCAAATATTAAATTTGGTAAAGTTACTTGTAGTTTTTCTATAATCAGTTGATTTTTGGATGAGAAAGCTAATATCTTATCATGGACAAGATTTTTAAAGTAGAGCATACTGGAGAGGCGAATATCTTCCCTGTAATGTTTATACGCGATGTGGAGAAGGTGAAACAGTAATTGTTCACTTTGTTGATTTTTCAGAAAGTACTCACCTTCCTTTCGATTTTTTTCATCAGTGGATAGCGTCATTTCAAGGGCAGCAGCAATATTGTTCAGTTCAACCTCTTGATTCATTTTTATATCTTTTAACAATTCTTTTTTTCGCTTCAAATAATTCAAATTAATGTTTTTAATTTTTATTTATCAGATATTCCTCACTTCTCTTCTTTAAAGAAATAGATAAAATAACGGATAAAGCGAAAGATGTACACGCGAGAAATAAATTGTTGTTGATACAATAAAGTGTTCGAAATATAAAATTTGATGACAATTTATTAAAATATATTTAATCTGTTCTATCATTCTCACTGAAATTTAATATATTTAATTTTTAAATATTTTTTCTGATTTTTTAAAATTTAAAAATAGTAAAATATATCAATTTATGCTCAATTATAAACATCCAACCTGCAAATAATCGTAATTGACATTTTTAATTTTAAAAACCGTATTCTTTCAGATTCTAAAGCGCTCCCGAAAAGTTGACATAAACGCAGCAAAAAAATACACACATGCACCAAAGTTGGACGAGAAGATACACAGTCGAAACTCCCTGTAAAGAACAACTAAATACTGAACCATAGCGACCCTTAGGGAGAGGTGTATTCTTACTGGAGAGTTTCTAAATACTAAAAATGGCCATTTTACAAATGAAAACTGTCCTTTATAGAGAGGTTTCCTCTAGCGGGAGTGTCCTCTCATGGAGGTTCTACTGTACTACAGAAAACATAACCAGACTCCTGATAAACTTCTCATTTACCCCTGGCCCATCTTAAAAAAAATATTCTCAAGACCTCAAAATTGGAACTTCCCTATCGAATGGTTTAGCTCAACAATCCACTCAGGACAAGTCTTGCTGAGTGGGGAGCGGATAAGCTGCTGTATCCAAGAATCTGTTCAAAGTTAAATGAATGCAATAAAGAAGAAAATAATGCGAATTATATACATTCAAAACAACAACAATGATGATGACCACTTAAGAATTACAGAAGCAATAAAATGTTCACAGAATATTTCACGCTGATATATTACACCATCTTCCCGCTACATTCAAATATATCTTGAGGGAGGTCTCCGATTTCTTGGTGGGTTTCTTCTTGGGATGGGTCCTTCATTACTGGCTTCGGGATCCGGTGAACGAGACGACTCCCCTGAAATGCCTCCATCATTCTGGTCCACGAGTCCATAGTCCCGCTGCTGTCTGGCTGTTTCTATAGGCGGCGATTCACTTCTGCCTCTGTTGGGCGTATCAGCCTCAGGAACGATGATATCAGTTTCCTCTCTTTGGCGTCCATATTGTCGATCTTCATCTCCACCATTCTCCCACCTCTTCCTTATTTGATCTCGATGATAACTTTTGACCTGTCCGTGTATTAAAACTGTGTGGGACATCGTCATCTTTGAAGGAAGTCTTGGCTTTGACACGGCGGTGGAATCCTGGAGCCAGTCTCTAAAAATGTGGATTACAGCACCCATGGCTTCAAATTCTTCTCGGCGATCTTCAGTTTGTCTTCCCTAACCTACCCAGCATCTCCACCAAAATGCCACGTGGAAAATTAGGGAAGACAAAAACTTCAGGAGGAAACAAAATTTATTTCAGGGAAGGACAAACTATGAAAGGTAAACAAAAGATAAGCCACGAGGGAAATTTACAGAGTCGCAAGATATAAAAATAAAAATGACCACTCTGTTAATAAAAAAATAATAAAATTAATAAATACTATGTTACATAAATAAAATTAATACCATGTTACAATATTATTGAATATACACATAAGTATAATCCTGTTCCTAGACAAGGTAAGAGGACCCATGAAGTCTATGCAGAATCTTTTGAAAGGGTAGTTAGCTGTTTGTATGGGTATTTTTATTATTATAAATATTGTTGTGTGGGAGCCTGGAAGTCACAGGGCCGTACTAAGGGATGTAACTTTTTATTGGTGTCAGGGTTGGGGCTGGTTCGGGGATGCATCTTGTCTGTAGCTTCTTGGCACTCGGGTCGGTCCTCTGTAGGGTCGGTCGGTGCGGGTCAGGCCGTCTTCATTTTCCGTTCATCCACATGGTTCCTCACAATCACACCACCTCCAGCGATTGTAGCTTTCACCAGGGGAGACTCAGAGACATTTGGCCAGATCTGATACTAAACCTCTCATTGGTCGCGACACCCGATGTAAACAAAAGCTGTGATTGGTTCATTGCGCGCATCACTACCTCGACCTCAGGGAATTGTCTGATTGGCTGGATGGATCCAACTCGTCGATATAGGTTTTTTAAAAAATAAATTAATATTGATTTTTTGAAATACCTTTGGTTACTTTAATATTTATAAAGGACTTTTTATTCCTATTAAATTTTTATTATATCTCCAGAATTAAAAAAAAAAAATTTATATTGGTGATTTAGCGCAAACGTAAACAAAGAAATAAGGACAAAGTTACGATCTAATGGTGCTCGATATTTTAGCAACGTATTTTTTAATATATATTTCTATATATTTTATTTTTACAAATAATAATGCATACGTAGGCATACAAATATATTTTATTTTTAATATTACAAATGCTTACGTAGGCATACAAATATATTTTTATTTTCAATATTACAAATGCTTACGTAAGCTTAAGCATACATATGTTATATTTTATAAATACCATTAATAATAAGAAACATTAAAAAAATAACAGATACATATAAATAACAGATACATTAAAAAAAATTATTATCCAGTGGGCCGTATTTTCGTTTATTCTTTTCAACTGAAAAAAAAAAGGTCATTCGAAGAGTTAATATAGACAAAATAACTACTCACCTAACTAGCCAGGGTACATCTTTATTATATTCTTGAAAAATTGTTTGATCAGCAGTTGTTGGCTGTTTCTATTCTCTCTTGGATTCACATAATTCAACCTTTGCCACCAATACTCCGAAAGATAAAATTAAGGTGAATCTTTAATTTTTCATTACCCCCCCCCCCCCCCGAGGGTAATTTTTTTGCTGCCCCCCAGGTGGCCTCGATATTATTGGTATGTACTCCCGTTTCTGGATCTTTAAAATGTAATTTATGGTTAACAACAAGGTGGTCGAAACCTTCCAGCCTGTAGTAGGATCGAAACCCATCCGAAACAATGGTGGTGCCAGGCAGAACATATTTTTTGATAGCCGCGATGAGAGTATGCGCCCTACGGTCGGCGACAACCTCGAAAAAAAAATCTTTAGTTTAAACGTCGACACCGCCAAAAACCCAATATCCAGTAGCAGTTTTGGCACAATGATTTCTAGTTTTCTTATTATGGCCAAACAGGCTCTCGTCTATTTGTACCTGTTTGCCAACACCACCAATTTTAGGAGGGTTGCCAGATAAAGAAGGTAACAAACTTCCCTGCAAAAGTTAACCCAATTAGTTACTGAGTCCTCTGATACACCGGACTGCTCTGAAATGGTCTTTATGTCGCTCTTGACCACCCACAGAGCAATCATTATTATAATTTTGTTTAGTTTCAATCTGGATTTCTCAAACCAAGTTCCCTTTTGGATACTTGTTCGAACACTATGCACCCCAATTTTTTTAGAAGTACATCTGCATCTCCATATGATGAGCCGATTTCTGACACTTTCGTCCCGAAATCCATGAGGCTCTTTCATTCTCAGGGAGTTCACGAAATATTACATCCTGCTATATAAATAAGTATAATTTGCATGTATCCTGCGTGCACTGGGGTTAAAAAAAAATAAGACAACTATTTTTTTTTTATTAAGACTACAAAATATATTTATTTATCTCTTAAAACTGGAAAAACACAAAGATAAGAAATAAAAATAAATAAAATGGGCAATGAGGATAGATTGTGAGAAAATACATGAATATAACTGGTTAAAAACAAATATTATCGAAAGTTACTTAACTCTTAGTGCTTCAGTTGGATGGCTGGGAGATTCCTTCCACTAAATCTTCTAGACTACATTTTTTTTTTGGTTAAATTTTCATGAGCCTGACTCTCCTATATCTCTCCAAGACTGGCCTCTCCTATATCTGCTCTCTGGCTGGCTCTAACTGTCCTTTTTTATTTCTCCCCCAGGGTGACCAAAAAAAAATCATGACAAAAATAAAAATAATAATAAATCTTTATCTGGTCATCCTCTGTGAAAAAAAAAATTGAAAATCACCTACCATCTACCATCGGTATAAATAGTTATTGCATTTTTAGGAATGTTATTATTTCTAATGATAATTGTTTTAAGTATTCTGGATTTTGGCATTGTTTGTTGGTGGGTTCATTTAAAGAGGCATTAAAAATAACATTTTGTAGTGGTTTGCATGGAGAAATTTTTTCTGCTAAATAATTTTTTTCTACTTTATATTTTAAAAATCCATTTCTTTTGGCCAGGTGGAGAGGGCCTTCTTTTTTGAGTCTTAGATTGGAATCCCAATTAAGTATGTAATTGGAAGTTCTGTGTTTGTTTCCATAACTCTTGATTTTGTTTATATATTTTGGCAGATTGTAGCTTCTTCTATCCTTTAAGGGCATAATGTCTGCCTCGTAAAGTACAATATCGTTAGGGCAGGTATTTCGAAGACCTGTAATAATTCTAGCTGGTTCTTGTAGATTGTAGGGTTGGCGGTGATGAATTCCTCCTCTCATGTGTCCCAGAAGGATTTGCAAAGATGGTTAAAAAGGGTACGGCGTGAGGCTAGTTTCAGGATCTCCATCAGGGAGGTCCTTGTAGCCTAGAACTTGAGAGCCCTAGACTTCAGGATTGGAGAGCTGGAGGCTCTCGCCTCATGTTTGTCAGGAAGGCCCTTGGCACAGCAGTTGGTGCACTTGGAGGTGCGCGGGTTCTCCAGGGAGGAACAGGCACGACCCTCGTGTCCTTCTTCGCCGCAATGGAAGCACTGGAGTCCTGGAGCATTGAGCCGAGTTGTGGTCGAAGCCTCAGCAGCGGACGGACTCCTCGAAGCTGAAGATAACTCCATCAACAACTATCCTCCGTGCACAACAAGGTTCTGAAGGTCCACCTCGATGAAGGCTGTGCAGGTCCCGTTCCTTGTTGCAGAGCGGTGAGCCATACGCACCACCTTGTCACCAGGACTGACGGCAGGAGTTGCCAGGGAGGTTTCTTCAATGGTAAAGTTGGTGTGGAAAGATCTCCTTCTGCTGGCGGACCATCATGCCATCCAACTTACAACTACAATTAATACTTTTTTACAATTTTAAAACCAATGTGTAGATTACTATTTTCAGAATCATGGAATTGATTTAAATCCAATAATTTTTAGGGTTTTCTAAATGGAGTTGTTGAAGGGATGGACTCCCCAAGACTTAACTTCCATTTTTTGGGATTTGTTTGAAGCAATGTCAAGAGAAAGGACTTCTCAAGACAAGAGCTTCAGATATGCTAAATAAAGGAATATTGATGAAACAAAGCGGGGATGTAATATTCAGATGGTTTATTTGGTGCAGTGCTGGGCTCGTGGTCCAGTCCAGGAAGATCATGATGTTCGGGGTCTCACTGTGCTGGTTGTAGGAGGGATTGGAGCTGTAGCTGGACATTTCTAAATCGCCAGGTAAAAATCCAAACAGGACGAAGATTAATATATTTCTGGCATGTTGTATTTAACACATTGCTGTGAAACGGTGGTCAATGGTCAAATACAATTTATACCCTTCATCTCAGTGATGCCGTTTCTCTGATAAAAAAAAAAAAAAAATTTTTAATGGTCACGTGTAATATCGGTTGTCTACTTGTTGACACATAACAATATATTAAAATTTTAACAAAGAAATTATACAATAATATTTGGAATTTTATTAACAAATATATGGGTTGTTGCTATTGAAGTCAGTCAAGGAAAGGACTTCCAAACACTGGCCTCTAAAAGAAAATCTTATTACCATATTGGATATTTGACTCTATCATTCAATTTTGATTATTTCGATTTTATGATGCAAATAAAATATAAGTGGAATAGGCCTATTGGGGAACCGCCACTATAAAAAAAAGGTAACGCATTCAATATGCAGGTACCTCCTGGGTGAATGTGGAAATCCTGCTGATGATCTCTCTCTCTTTCTGCAACAGCAACCATCCGACCTGCAGGGCTACTGGCTCTTTGGTCAAGAACTGGCTGACGACACCCTCGCCATCCTCACGTCTGCCAAGTCATCAATACACAGGTTCTTTCTGAGCCTTGAGATGAGGGGACAACGTGACTTACTGTCTGGAGGAGGACTCTCTGTCCTTGTTTCCTGGATTTTACTGTATATAGTTTACTCAACAGCAACAACAACAAAAAGGCTTTTATTAGACCCCATTGCCCTGTATGGATTAGCCATACAACAACAAAATAATACAGTAATTTTTTCTCCCTTTCCACATGTGCACGTGAGCCTTTGTTTGAAAAGGGACTTATTTACACATCTGTTCTAGAACTTTCCTCACTACCTATTTTGCGTATGAATCTATTTACAATTGATCTGTAGAAGTTATAGTGTTCTATTGCTATATTTTTCTTTTCTGAAATAGTTCTCAGCGTCTTCAGTGGGTTGCTAAGTTTCCAGAAGGTGTTTTTAAGTTTTTTCTCTTTCTTCACCTAAATATTCGCATTCTATGATATAGTGGGAGATTTCATCAGATATTCATATACAGTTAAACCTGTCTATATCGCCCCTTATTAGGACTCACCAAAATAGGGTGTTATATAGAGGGGGTGCTATAGACAGGTCACTTTTAATGTATAATGTTTAAAATCGGGTGCTATAGAGAGGAAGGCGCTATTTAGAGGGGGCGCTATAGACAGGTTTAACTGTATATATATTTTAATTATCTCTCTTTTTTTATAAGACAACCATTGACTTGTGTATGATGTGAATAAAATATTTTTAAATCTCAAATCTCTCTCTCTTTTTACAGAAGGTTGAGGATATGTTTAAGGTACTAGACGCTGACTCTTTCCTGGGGATTTTTATAGGTGCGAAAGAAATAGAGTTGGCTGTTGTATGTCTAAGAGGGAGGATGTTCCCGAGTTTCTCTCACCCAATTGATTTAGGTAATACAGTAGAACCTCCCTTTAGCGGACACCTCTCTACAAAGGACAGTTTTTCACATTTGCAAAATTAACATTTTTACTATTTAGCAACTCTCCGGTAAGAGGACACCTCCTCCTAAAGGACACTTTGGGTCTGCAATTAGGTCCTTTAAAGGGAGATTCTACTGTATAATCTTTTTTTCCAGAGCAGAATATGCAAATTAGCCCATTGAGTTAATTTGCATATTAAAAGAATCAGGACATTCTTCTCTAAACCTAACTTGGCAGTTTTATAAAGAATATACAAAATATTGTAGAGAAAAGTATAGAAAACAAATAAAAACACACAAATTAAACCCACATTTTATTTAATAGATAATTGCATATTTCAAATAACAATAAATGATAATTGTCAAAGCAAATCATAGCTATTTTTGGTAGCCAGTAGCAGTGCTTTTGTCAATAGTTTATTTAGTCCTCTTTTTTCATGATCTTCAAAACAAGCTGCTACCAAAGTAGAATACAGTAGAACCTCCATGAGAGGACACCCCTCTCTATAAAGGCCAGTTTTTATCATCAAAATGACCATTTTTACTATTTAGAAACTTTCTGGTAAGAGGACACCTCTCTCTAAAGGACACTGCAACTTGGTGCTGTCCTTTTCAGAGAGGTTCAATTGCATTAAAGAAAATAGATCCTGCTTGATTAGGTAATTCCTTGGGGTCTCAGGTGGAGATTTAACTCCAATGATATTCACTGCAGCTAGAAGCCAAGGTTGGTCAGATTTCTTCACCACTCTTCCTTTCTTTTTCAAGTTAAATTAAACCATCTTATAAGCCCTTAGTCTTTCCTATCAGCCCAGTTTGGGGCTCTAGTTTCTAATTTATTGAGCATAAACTTTGATCCACTTAAGGCTGAAAATGAATTTTCTCTCAGTTAAAAAAAATTTCATTTTTATACACTTTCAGGTAGAAGATTTCAATATCCACTTCACTACCCACCATGATTTTCATGGCATGTACCACGTGTACTAGGGATAAACCAAAAAAATATTTCATGCTAATTGCCATCAATTTCAGTAAGATTGGCACAAGTAGCTTCCTTGTGTAAAGGATAATCATTCAGTAACCTGAAGAGGTCAGATTCTTCAAATGTATCACCTTTAAAGTGTAGCTTGCATATTATATGGCCGGACAGCTGAAAGAGATATGCACCATTATTTATTGAAAATAAATTGATATCTGAAAAAAAAAATTTTTTTTAATGCTCAATAAATTAGGCTTTTTATTAAAGGCAAAGTGCATTGATTAAAGAATTGATGCTTCTTAAAGGATTAAAACATCTGTCTGTGTATGAATACTTGCATACCATATGGGCGGAAGCTGAAAGAAATATTCATTGTCATTTATAAAAAATAAATTGGTACCTTAAAAAAACATTTTGATGCTCAATAAAAATAGGCTTTTTATTAAGGGCAAAGTGCATTGATTTAAAGAATTGATATTTCTCGAAGGGTTAAAACATCCGCAGCACCTGAGTGTCAAGAGATTGTTTCAATATTAGACTATCATTATTATATCCTTCATATCTATGCTAGCCTAAAATCCAGCTGTTGAAGCCAGCTGTAAAAAGCAACACCTAACATGGTATATATATAGAATGCCATAGTAAAACCAAGCTGCAGTGCTATTCTAAAAGAACAACCGTATGAAGGCTCTGTGTGCTTAACATTGTGAAGTTGCAGCAAAGTCTCAGGTTTCAACCAGGAGTTGGGCGGCTGCAGTCTGGCCTGATTGAAAGGCCCCGTGGGTGGTAGAGTAGAACTTGGGGTGAGTGGCTTCCCCGGCAAATATCAACATGGGCTGCCACACCCATCTCACATTAGACATAGACCACCATACCTACCTATTAGACAATTAATAAAAGAAACAATTTGATATTTGTGGAAGAGCGATTGCTCGAAGCATATTATATGTTTATAAATGTTTGTAATTCTACTGTCCTCAAAGCTTATGTCCATAGTTCTTCTAAAATACTCATTCCAAGAGTCTACCAACAGTATCACTATAAAAGGAAGTTCCAAAAATGCAATATAACAGCTGTATGGTAGATTAAACTGGCGAAACCGCTGGGAGGGTTCGCCACTGATGAGCCAGGCCCTCCCATTAATTTTTCCATTGCAGTAAGGGCAGTAGAGATTGTTTATTTTCAAAAAGAATCTTATGCCTTTAAAAAATTTTGAATTTTGATAACATAAGGCATGCTAGTGCATCAAATTAACATGTTGTTGTTTCTTATCCCCTTGTGTAAAGATTACACGAATTCCATGAGTTCATGTCCCTCGAGCTGTTTTATGATAAGCAGCAGCCTCTCCCAAAGGTCCTGTTTAGTGCATCTAATACAAGTCAAAATGTGTTCTGGAGTTGCAGGTGCCAAGCTACATTTTGGGCAAGTGGGGTAGATTTTGTTATTATTTTCTATCTTCAATGGCTTGAGATGGCCTGTTGACAATTAACATAATTTTATTGGCATCTTGTCAATACATGCAAAAGTACACAGTCTACTATTTTAAAGAAGATAATTATCTATATATATATAAATGAATGTATGTGTGTCTGTCTGTCCTTTATGCCTGACCAAACCACTCATTGGAACACCATGAAACTTTGGGAAGTTATTTAGTATAGTACTGGGAAGGTTTCTAGCAAATAAAATTTTTGAAATAACTTTTCGCCTAAAAATAATCAAGATAAATATTCTAACTTATCTGTTATAATTCAACAATCTGCTCTAAATATTATCATGATGATACGATGATTTTGTAATGTAGAAAATTAGGAAAGACAAAATTCAGGATGACACGGCAATTTATTTGAGACAAGAATAATGATACAATTCCAAGGCAAGATACTATTCCTTTAACTTCCAATTACCGAGGGAACCAATTAATATTGATTTTATTCAACTTATCGAGTATTTTTCAAGGGACCGGGAAAAAATGTTCACTTTATCGAGAGATTCGTTAGACAAACCTTTACTCGGGTAAAACCCGGGCGAAGCCGGGTACGTCCGCTAGTATATAAATAAATAAAAGACATATATTGGATCTAAATTTATTATTCAACCAATATTTCTCTCGTTATAAAGGTTTTTCTTTGATTTAAACTAAATCACGTGGGTATGTAATCCACTCATGCTATAAAATAATTATATATATATATATGCATGATACTATGTACAAAGAACATGGCGCCTCTGTCACTACTGCAGAGTTTGGTGGAGAATCACCAGCGGGTCTCCAGCGACACCACACCTATTAGAGCTGCCACATTTTTATAAAAATTCTCCAATTTGATCTGATATTTAGTCCATATAGTTTTCTCAGCAGTGCTTGACACACAAGTGGTTTTGATTCAAATTACAATAGAAGGAATCACAGGATATCATTGCTGGAAGAGACCAAAGGTAGACACGACGCGTCCTTCACAAATGATTTGCTTAATGACCAGTTGAAGGACGTCATTGTCCAAAACCTCGCAGCCTAAATAAACTCATTGCATCTACCTTTGGTCTCTTTTACACAGAAGTGGTTTGCCAGTAATGCCTTCTTCTGTCTATGCTATTGGCCAAATAATGCCTTTCTCCTTTTGAGGCGATTTCTCCCCTAAGGACAAAAGAATGCCTTAATTACAAAAATGAAGTCGAAAGCTTACCATTGCTTTTATTTGGTCTCCTTTTATGTTATCCATCCAACAGGACATTGCCCATCCTCTACCAGAGCTGTATTCCATTGGAAGGTACAAATAGGGGTTTTCTATTCATAGGGATTGAGACCAAATGGCATTTCTCAAAACTCTATAAGACTTTTTAATTATGATGTTATAACCATGTTAAGTGGGCTGTAATAACTATGGTGTTGGTGATGTTGTAATCAAGTTACTGTTATAAACATGGTTAAAATAACTGGTACTTAAAAAATTTAGGACTTTAGAAATATGATGTTATAACCAAGTTGCTGTTATATCCATGTTTAAAACAATTTGGACATAGGAGGTTGGGCTATTAAATGCTAATGTAAGGGGAAAATACATAAAGCATAGTTATAATAAAGGATTTAAAATATTGATACAAGAAAATAATAACTAATCCAAATAATTTAATAGTGTGTAACGCTTCGGCAACAGCATTGTTACCATCATCAGACAAAGGAATAAACGAGGAAAAATATCATAGCAAGTTCTTAAATAGTACTGTTATCAAGTGTGTAAACAAGATAACAGATAAGAAAAAAGTTTTTTAAGGCAACCTGAAATATTCTTCTTAGAATTAAAAGTGGATTTAAAAAAATATATATAATTAAAGGCATATCTGTAAATATCATTTATATATGTTTACACACTTGATAACAGTACTATTTAAGAACTTGCTGTAATATTTTTTATCATTTATTCCTTTGTCTGATGATGGTAACAATGCTGTTGCCGAAACGTCACACACTATTAAATTATTTGGATTAGGTATTATTTTCTTGTATCTATAATCCAAATTGTGCTTTATCACGATTTAAAATATTGTATTTTAATAATCTTACCATTTGTTTAGAAGTTAAAAAAAGGGATTCAGAGAGGTGACTATAACTAACCTTGGACTGATAAGGATCTCTGTAAATGGGAGAAGCCAACCTCTGGATATCCTTGTGGCTGGCTCTAGATGGAATGAAGGAATAGGATCCTTGGACATGGGGATCCTGTCTCCATCTGCTCCTGGAATCACAAGTGTAGGAATTAGCAGGGCAGCAGCCATTGAATGATTCAATCTTGTCTCTATATTATACAGTAGAACCTCCATGAGAGGACACTCGTGATAGAGGACACCACTCTATAAAGGACAGTTTTCATTTGCAAAATAACCATTTTTACTATTTAGAAACTCTCTGGTAGGAGGACACCTCTCCCATAAGGACACTTTGGCTCTGAAATTAGGTGTTGTCCTTTACAGGGAGGTTTTACTGTATCTTATCTTCTTCTTCTTTCTTATCTCCACTCAAATTACACTAAGGTATCAAGCTTGTAAAGCTTGAGACTTTTGATGGTGTCTGCCGGGTAAGAGTAGAGCTGTATCTTATTACAACCATCATTCGTGATTCCTTGTTACTAAGAGAAAGATTTAGCTAGATGAGATATCACTGGTGGATTCCAAAGATGCTAATATCATTTGTCTACAAGAAACCAAGCTTAAACCCAACCACCTTTTTAAGATAAAGGGCTTCAAAATACAGAGAAAAGACAGGTCAGATGGAGGAGGAGGGTTCCCAAGCCTCACCTAAGACCTTTCTTTTGAAGAAATTGTTTTGAGATAAGAAAGAAGATATATTATTACACTGATGCACACACACATAACACAATAAACATGAACACAAGATAAAATTTGATTGACAAACAATAAAATGATAATTATTTTTAAATTACAGAAAAATTATTAAAGGATATTTGTTATGAATATTCGAAACTATTATAGACGCGTATGATTATTTTGAAAATTAAACAATTTCTACTGCCCTTACTGCAATGGAATAAAGGATATTTGTGTATACACCCATACCTCGCTTTGTGTCGGGGTTACATTCCAAAAAAACACGATGAAAATTGAAACAACGCAAAGTGAAAATCAGTAAAAATTAAGCAGCAACGCAACTTCGAAAAAAATGCAAAACGAAACGACGCAAAAGCGAGGTATTGGTGTATATTACATTTTATTACATCTGCTCCAGAAGCATGGAGTTCTGCGCAGCGCCGGATAAACCAGAAATATATATATAAGCATGATGCACCTCTTCTAACAGAGCAAGTGGGATGCGGACACCTTGTTCTGTGGCTGCAATTACAGATTGCCGTTCCCCTGATTGTTCTGGTAGGGTCACCAATCCTGCGGAGACTGCTAGCTCATACAGCGGATTCCCCAACACACCATGGATCCATCGGGCTCCTAGCTCCAATGGAATGTTCTCTGGACAGCCCCATAGAACAGATTGGTATATTGACAAGAGAGAGATATTTATAACTCAGGTTCCTGGAGTGCAGAGCGCCAACTACTCAAGATATTGAGAGTATTGTAGCAGAGTATTTATTATATTTTATTTACAGATTATTAATTTTTTATATTTACAGTTAAACCTGTCTATAGCGCCCCATCTAAATAGCGCCTTCCTCTCTATAGCGCCTAATTTGAAACATTAAAATGTAAACATTTTACATTAAAAGTGACCTGTCTATAGCAGCCTATTTTAGTGAGTCCCAAGAGGGGGCGCTATAGACATGTTTAACTGTATATTATTCATGTTTTATTACTCTGGAAACTTCCTCTCATTGTATATCTCATAAATGTTGATTTTGTTTGTGTGCTTGCATTAAATAAATTGCCATGTCATCCTGAAGTTTGTCTTTCCTATGATTTTCTACATGGCCATATAACTCTCTCTTCTTCTATGTAAGATCTCATCTAGAAATGATGAAAAAAGAGGTATCGAAGAATGGGATTTGTTTTACAGAAATAGTGTCTCACATAGACACAAGGTAATAAGAGGGGGTCAGTGGAAGGCTGGGTAAACCGTTTGGTTTTCGACCACTAGGACCCGGGTTCGATTCCCGCATTGGGCACTTTTTCTGTTAAAATAAAATGCTCCAATGGCCCCCGATTCTTGCAAAAGTCCAACCCCACCAGCGGGAAAAAGAAAGATTCTCTTGAATTTTATCTTTCGGAGTATTGGTGGAGAAGGAAGCATTATGTGGAGGACATGCCCGCACTGTGGCAGAGATATGGAACTGAAATCCTATACAAACACAGATCATGTAGTATGACGATGTAGAAGCACATCTAAAAAAATTGGAGTGCATAGTATTAGAACAAGTTTGCGATGCGGAACTTGGTTTGAGAAATCGACCTTAAAACTCCACCAAATTATAACCATGACTGCACTGTGGGTGGTAAAGATTGATATAAAGACCATTGCAGAGCAGTCTGGGGTATCTGATGACGCAGTAACGCACTGGGTTAACTTCTGCAGGGAGGTTTGCTACCTTCTATATCTGGACGACCCTCCGAAAATTGGTGGTAAAGGCAAACAGGTGCAAATAGACGAGAGCCTGTTTGGCCACAATAAGAAAACTAAAAATCACTGTGCCAAAACTGCCGAAGGACATTGGGTTTTTGGCGGTGTAGACGTGGAAACAAAAGTTTTTTTTCCAGGTGGTCGCCGACCGTAGGGCCCGTACTCTCATTGCGGTTATAAAAAAATATGTTTTGCCTGGCACCACCATTATTTCGGATGGGTTTCGATCCTACTACAAGCTGGATCAAGAAGGTTTCGACCACCTTGTGGTTAACCACAAACTACATTTTAAAGACCCGGAAACGGGAGAACATACGAATAATATCGAGGCCACCTGGGGCGCAGCAAAAAAATTACACGTGGGGAAAAGGAAAGTAAAAGATTCTCTTGAATTTTATCTTTCGGAGTATTGGTGGAGAAGGAAGCATTATGTGGAAGACATGCCCGCACTGTGGCAGAGATATGGAACTGAAATCCTATACAAACACAGATCATGTAGTATGGCGATGTAGAAGCACATCTAAAAAAATTGGAGTGCATAGTATTAGAACAAGTGTGCGATGCGGAACTTGGTTTGAGAAATCGACCTTAAAACTCCACCAAATTATAACAATGACTGCACTGTGGGTGGTAAAGATTGATATAAAGACCATTGCAGAGCAGTCTGGGGTATCTGATGACGCAGTAACGCACTGGGTTAACTTCTGCAGGGAGGTTTGCTACCTTCTATATCTGGACGACCCTCCGAAAATTGGTGGTAAAGGCAAACAGGTGCAAATAGACGAGAGCCTGTTTGGCCACAATAAGAAAACTAAAAATCACAGTGTGCCAAAACTGCCGAAGGACATTGGGTTTTTGGCGGTGTAGACGTGGTAACAAAAGATTTTTTTTTTCCAGGTGGTCGCCGACCGTAGGGCCCGTACTCTCATTGCGGTTATAAAAAAATAGGTTTTGCCTGGCACCACCATTATTTCGGATGGGTTTCGATCCTACTACAAGCTGGATCAAGAAGGTTTCGACCACCTTGTGGTTAACCACAAACTACATTTTAAAGACCCGGAAACGGGAGCACATATGAATAATATCGAGGCCACCTGGGGCGCAGCAAAAAAATTACACGTGGGGAAAAGGAAAGTAAAAGATTCTCTTGAATTTTATCTTTCGGAGTATTGGTGGAGAAGGAAGCATTATGTGGAGGACATGCCCGCACTGTGGCAGAGATATGGAACTGAAATCCTATACAAACACAGATCATGTAGTATGGCGATGTAGAAGCACATCTAAAAAAATTGGAGTGCATAGTATTAGAACAAGTTTGCGATGCGGAACTTGGTTTGAGAAATCGACCTTAAAACTCCACCAAATTATAACAATGACTGCACTGTGGGTGGTAAAGATTGATATAAAGACCATTGCAGAGCAGTCTGGGGTATCTGATGACGCAGTAACGCACTGGGTTAACTTCTGCAGGGAGGTTTGCTACCTTCTATATCTGGACGACCCTCCGAAAATTGGTGGTAAAGGCAAACAGGTGCAAATAGACGTGAGCCTGTTTGGCCACAATAAGAAAACTAAAAATCACTGTGCCAAAACTGCCGAAGGACATTGGGTTTTTGGCGGTGTAGACGTGGAAACAAAAGATTTTTTTTTCCAGGTGGTCGCCGACCGTAGGGCCCGTACTCTCATTGCGGTTATAAAAAAATAGGTTTTGCCTGGCACCACCATTATTTCGGATGGGTTTCGATCCTACTACAAGCTGGATCAAGAAGGTTTCGACCACCTTGTGGTTAACCACAAACTACATTTTAAAGACCCGAATAATATCGAGGCCACCTGGGGCGCAGCAAAAAAATTACACGTGGGGGAAAAGGAAAGTAAAAGATTCTCTTGAATTTTATCTTTCGGAGTATTGGTGGAGAAGGAAGCATTATGTGGAGGACATGCCCGCACTGTGGCAGAGATATGGAACTGAAATCCTATACAAACACAGATCATGTAGTATGGCGATGTAGAAGCACATCTAAAAAAATTGGAGTGCATAGTATTAGAACAAGTTTGCGATGCGGAACTTGGTTTGAGAAATCGACCTTAAAACTCCACCAAATTATAACAATGACTGCACTGTGGGTGGTAAAGATTGATATAAAGACCATTGCAGAGCAGTCTGGGGTATCTGATGACGCAGTAACGCACTGGGTTAACTTCTGCAGGGAGGTTTGCTACCTTCTATATCTGGACGACCCTCCGAAAATTGGTGGTAAAGGCAAACAGGTGCAAATAGACGAGAGCCTGTTTGGCCACAATAAGAAAACTAAAAATCACTGTGCCAAAACTGCCTTAGGACATTGGGTTTTTGGCGGTGTAGACGTGGAAACAAAAGATTTTTTTTTTTTCAGGTTGTCGCCGACCGTAGGGCCCGTACTCTCATTGCGGTTATAAAAAAATAGGTTTTGCCTGGCACCACCATTATTTCGGATGGGTTTCGATCCTACTACAAGCTGGATCAAGAAGGTTTCGACCACCTTGTGGTTAACCACAAACTACATTTTAAAGACCCGGAAACGGGAGCACATACGAATAATATCGAGGCCACCTGGGGCGCAGCAAAAAAATTACACGTGGGGAAAAGGAAAGTAAAAGATTCTCTTGAATTTTATCTTTCGGAGTATTGGTGGAGAAGAAGCATTATGTGGAGGACATGCCCGCACTGTGGCAGAGATATGGAACTGAAATCCTATACAAACACAGATCATGTAGTATGGCGATGTAGAAGCACATCTAAAAAAATTGGAGTGCATAGTATTAGAACAAGTTTGCGATGCGGAACTTGGTTTGAGAAATCGACCTTAAAACTCCACCAAATTATAACAATGACTGCACTGTGGGTGGTAAAGATTGATATAAAGACCATTGCAGAGCAGTCTGGGGTATCTGATGACGCAGTAACGCACTGGGTTAACTTCTGCAGGGAGGTTTGCTACCTTCTATATCTGGACGACCCTCCGAAAATTGGTAGTAAAGGCAAACAGGTGCAAATAGACGAGAGCCTGTTTGGCCACAATAAGAAAACTAAAAATCACTATGCCAAAACTGCCGAAGGACATTGGGTTTTTGGCGGTGTAGACGTGGTAACAAAAGATTTTTTTTTTCCAGGTGGTCGCCGACCGTAGGGCCCGTACTCTCATTGCGGTTATAAAAAAATAGGTTTTGCCTGGCACCACCATTATTTCGGATGGGTTTCGATCCTACTACAAGCTGGATCAAGAAGGTTTCGACCACCTTGTGGTTAACCACAAACTACATTTTAAAGACCCGGAAACGGGAGCACATACGAATAATATCGAGGCCACCTGGGGCGCAGCAAAAAAATTACACGTGGGGAAAAGGAAAGTAAAAGATTCTCTTGAATTTTATCTTTCGGAGTATTGGTGGAGAAGGAAGCATTATGTGGAGGACATGCCCGCACTGTGGCAGAGATATGGAACTGAAATCCTATACAAACACAGATCATGTAGTATGGCGATGTAGAAGCACATCTAAAAAAATTGGAGTGCATAGTATTAGAACAAGTTTGCGATGCGGAACTTGGTTTGAGAAATCGACCTTAAAACTCCACCAAATTATAACAATGACTGCACTGTGGGTGGTAAAGATTGATATAAAGACCATTGCAGAGCAGTCTGGGGTATCTGATGACGCAGTAACGCACTGGGTTAACTTCTGCAGGGAGGTTTGCTACCTTCTATATCTGGACGACCCTCCGAAAATTGGTAGTAAAGGCAAACAGGTGCAAATAGACGAGAGCCTGTTTGGCCACAATAAGAAAACTAAAAATCACTGTGCCAAAACTGCCGAAGGACATTGGGTTTTTGGCGGTGTAGACGTGGTAACAAAAGATTTTTTTTTTCCAGGTGGTCGCCGACCGTAGGGCCCGTACTCTCATTGCGGTTATAAAAAAATAGGTTTTGCCTGGCACCACCATTATTTCGGATGGGTTTCGATCCTACTACAAGCTGGATCAAGAAGGTTTCGACCACCTTGTGGTTAACCACAAACTACATTTTAAAGACCCGGAAACGGGAGCACATACGAATAATATCGAGGCCACCTGGGGCGCAGCAAAAAAATTACACGTGGGGAAAAGGAAAGTAAAAGATTCTCTTGAATTTTATCTTTCGGAGTATTGGTGGAGAAGGAAGCATTATGTGGAGGACATGCCCGCACTGTGGCAGAGATATGGAACTGAAATCCTATACAAACACAGATCATGTAGTATGGCGATGTAGAAGCACATCTAAAAAAATTGGAGTGCATAGTATTAGAACAAGTTTGCGATGCGGAACTTGGTTTGAGAAATCGACCTTAAAACTCCACCAAATTATAACAATGACTGCACTGTGGGTGGTAAAGATTGATATAAAGACCATTGCAGAGCAGTCTGGGGTATCTGATGACGCAGTAACGCACTGGGTTAACTTCTGCAGGGAGGTTTGCTACCTTCTATATCTGGACGACCCTCCGAAAATTGGTAGTAAAGGCAAACAGGTGCAAATAGACGAGAGCCTGTTTGGCCACAATAAGAAAACTAAAAATCACTGTGCCAAAACTGCCGAAGGACATTGGGTTTTTGGCGGTGTAGACGTGGTAACAAAAGATTTTTTTTTTCCAGGTGGTCGCCGACCGTAGGGCCCGTACTCTCATTGCGGTTATAAAAAAATAGGTTTTGCCTGGCACCACCATTATTTCGGATGGGTTTCGATCCTACTACAAGCTGGATCAAGAAGGTTTCGACCACCTTGTGGTTAACCACAAACTACATTTTAAAGACCCGGAAACGGGAGCACATACGAATAATATCGAGGCCACCTGGGGCGCAGCAAAAAAATTACACGTGGGGAAAAGGAAAGTAAAAGATTCTCTTGAATTTTATCTTTCGGAGTATTGGTGGAGAAGGAAGCATTATGTGGAGGACATGCCCGCACTGTGGCAGAGATATGGAACTGAAATCCTATACAAACACAGATCATGTAGTATGGCGATGTAGAAGCACATCTAAAAAAATTGGAGTGCATAGTATTAGAACAAGTTTGCGATGCGGAACTTGGTTTGAGAAATCGACCTTAAAACTCCACCAAATTATAACAATGACTGCACTGTGGGTGGTAAAGATTGATATAAAGACCATTGCAGAGCAGTCTGGGGTATCTGATGACGCAGTAACGCACTGGGTTAACTTCTGCAGGGAGGTTTGCTACCTTCTATATCTGGACGACCCTCCGAAAATTGGTGGTAAAGGCAAACAGGTGCAAATAGACGAGAGCCTGTTTGGCCACAATAAGAAAACTAAAAATCACTGTGCCAAAACTGCCGAAGGACATTGGGTTTTTGGCGGTGTAGACGTGGAAACAAAAGATTTTTTTTTCCAGGTGGTCGCCGACCGTAGGGCCCGTACTCTCATTGCGGTTATAAAAAAATAGGTTTTGCCTGGCACCACCATTATTTCGGATGGGTTTCGATCCTACTACAAGCTGGATCAAGAAGGTTTCGACCACCTTGTGGTTAACCACAAACTACATTTTAAAGACCCGAATAATATCGAGGCCACCTGGGGCGCAGCAAAAAAATTACACGTGGGGGAAAAGGAAAGTAAAAGATTCTCTTGAATTTTATCTTTCGGAGTATTGGTGGAGAAGGAAGCATTATGTGGAGGACATGCCCGCACTGTGGCAGAGATATGGAACTGAAATCCTATACAAACACAGATCATGTAGTATGGCGATGTAGAAGCACATCTAAAAAAATTGGAGTGCATAGTATTAGAACAAGTTTGCGATGCGGAACTTGGTTTGAGAAATCGACCTTAAAACTCCACCAAATTATAACAATGACTGCACTGTGGGTGGTAAAGATTGATATAAAGACCATTGCAGAGCAGTCTGGGGTATCTGATGACGCAGTAACGCACTGGGTTAACTTCTGCAGGGAGGTTTGCTACCTTCTATATCTGGACGACCCTCCGAAAATTGGTGGTAAAGGCAAACAGGTGCAAATAGACGAGAGCCTGTTTGGCCACAATAAGAAAACTAAAAATCACTGTGCCAAAACTGCCTTAGGACATTGGGTTTTTGGCGGTGTAGACGTGGTAACAAAAGATTTTTTTTTTCCAGGTTGTCGCCGACCGTAGGGCCCGTACTCTCATTGCGGTTATAAAAAAATAGGTTTTGCCTGGCACCACCATTATTTCGGATGGGTTTCGATCCTACTACAAGCTGGATCAAGAAGGTTTCGACCACCTTGTGGTTAACCACAAACTACATTTTAAAGACCCGGAAACGGGAGCACATACAAATAATATCGAGGCCACCTGGGGCGCAGCAAAAAAATTACACGTGGGGAAAAGGAAAGTAAAAGATTCTCTTGAATTTTATCTTTCGGAGTATTGGTGGAGAAGAAGCATTATGTGGAGGACATGCCCGCACTGTGGCAGAGATATGGAACTGAAATCCTATACAAACACAGATCATGTAGTATGGCGATGTAGAAGCACATCTAAAAAAATTGGAGTGCATAGTATTAGAACAAGTTTGCGATGCGGAACTTGGTTTGAGAAATCGACCTTAAAACTCCACCAAATTATAACAATGACTGCACTGTGGGTGGTAAAGATTGATATAAAGACCATTGCAGAGCAGTCTGGGGTATCTGATGACGCAGTAACGCACTGGGTTAACTTCTGCAGGGAGGTTTGCTACCTTCTATATCTGGACGACCCTCCGAAAATTGGTGGTAAAGGCAAACAGGTGCAAATAGACGAGAGCCTGTTTGGCCACAATAAGAAAACTAAAAATCACTGTGCCAAAACTGCCGAAGGACATTGGGTTTTTGGCGGTGTAGACGTGGAAACAAAAGTTTTTTTTTTCCAGGTGGTCGCCGACCGTAGGGCCCGTACTCTCATTGCGGTTATAAAAAAATATGTTTTGCCTGGCACCACCATTATTTCGGATGGGTTTCGATCCTACTACAAGCTGGATCAAGAAGGTTTCGACCACCTTGTGGTTAACCACAAACTACATTTTAAAGACCCGGAAACGGGAGCACATACGAATAATATCGAGGCCACCTGGGGCGCAGCAAAAAAATTACACGTGGGGAAAAGGAAAGTAAAAGATTCTCTTGAATTTTATCTTTCGGAGTATTGGTGGAGAAGGAAGCATTATGTGGAGGACATGCCCGCACTGTGGCAGAGATATGGAACTGAAATCCTATACAAACACAGATCATGTAGTATGGCGATGTAGAAGCACATCTAAAAAAATTGGAGTGCATAGTATTAGAACAAGTTTGCGATGCGGAACTTGGTTTGAGAAATCGACCTTAAAACTCCACCAAATTATAACAATGACTGCACTGTGGGTGGTAAAGATTGATATAAAGACCATTGCAGAGCAGTCTGGGGTATCTGATGACGCAGTAACGCACTGGGTTAACTTCTGCAGGGAGGTTTGCTACCTTCTATATCTGGACGACCCTCCGAAAATTGGTGGTAAAGGCAAACAGGTGCAAATAGACGAGAGCCTGTTTGGCCACAATAAGAAAACTAAAAATCACTGTGCCAAAACTGCCGAAGGACATTGGGTTTTTGGCGGTGTAGACGTGGAAACAAAAGTTTTTTTTTTCCAGGTGGTCGCCGACCGTAGGGCCCGTACTCTCATTGCGGTTATAAAAAAATATGTTTTGCCTGGCACCACCATTATTTCGAAATGGGGTTTCGATCCTACTACAAGCTGGATCAAGAAGGTTTCGACCACCTTGTGGTTAACCACAAACTACATTTTAAAGACCCGGAAACGGGACAGCCCCATAGAACAGATTGGTATATTGACGAGAGATATTTATAACTCAGGTTCCTGGAACGCAGAGCGTCAACTACCCGGGGATATTGACAGTATTGTAGCAAAGTATTTATTCTATTTTATTTACAGATTATTAATTTTTTTATATTTACAGTTAAACCTGTCTATAGCGCCCCATCTAAATAGCGCCTTCCTCTCTATAGCGCCCAATTTGAAACATTAAAATGTAAACATTTTACATTAAAAGTGACCTGTCTATAGCAGCCTATTTTGGTGAGTCCCTAGAGGGGGCGCTATAGACATGTTTAACTGTATATTATTCATGTTTTGTTACTCTGGAAACTTCCTCATTGTTTATCTCATGAATGTTGATTTTGTTTGTGTGCTTGCATTAAATAAATTGCCATGTCATCCTGAAGTTTGTCTTTCCTATCATTATCTACATGACCATATAACTCTCTCTTCTTCTATGTAAGATCTTATCTAGAAAGGATGAAAAAAGAGGTATCGAAGAATGGGATTTGTTCTACAGAAATAGTGTCTCACATAGACACAAGGTAATAAGAACAAATTCAATTGGATTTGGTCTTATTACCTTGTGTTTACAATCTACAATATGGCTGCAGCCTTGCAGAAAATTGACTTAGACCCAGAGCAGCAGCTTTACACAACCAAGATAGTGGATATTGCTGCTGCTGTGATGGAGATGTATGGAGACATCTGAGGCTCTTCATTGGACATGACAACAACAACAATACAGTATACCCACCCAAGATAGTGGACATTGCTGCTGCTGTGATGGAGATGCATGGAGACATCTGAGGCTCTTCATTGGACATAACAACAACAACAATACAGTATACACACCCAAGATAGTGGACATTGCTGCTGCTGTGATGGAGATGTATGGAGACATCTGAGGCTCTTCATTGGACACAACAACAATACAGTATACACACCCAAGATAGTGGACATTGCTGCTGCTGTGATGGAGATGCATGGAGACATCTGAGGCTCTTCATTGGACATGACAACAACAACAATACAGTATACACACCCAAGATAGTGGACATTGCTGTGATAGAGATACATGGAGACATCTGAGGCTCTTCGTTGGACATGACAACAACAATCTACAATCCAAATTGTGCCTTATCTGTCTCACATAGAAAAAAATGAGAGAAGACAAGGCTATTTATTTTGATCAAAAACCACAACTTATTTACATACAAAAGAGAGGCAATGAGAGAAAGATACTGAGGAACAAAATTTGTAAACGAATTCTGATGATTAAATTTAAAATATCCCCCATCAAAATATAAATTCAAAAATGGAGGTAACCTAAACACAAGGTAATAAGACTAAATCCAAATAAATAGTATGTGACATTTTAGTAACAGTGTTGTTACTGAAACTTCACACACTATTTATTTAGATTGGCTCTTATTACCTTGTTGTTGTTGTGTCCAATTAAGAGCTTCAGATGTCCCTGGATGAAAAAGGAGGGGGGGGGAGCAGTAACAAACTCACTAAAAAACCTGGGCTCAGCTGGCCCTGTTGATAGTACCTTGTAAGGACTCCTAATCCAGGGATACAGGATGAGCAGTGTTTGTACTCCATGTTAGGAGCGGCTGCACATGGCACCTGTTCCTCATGTCAGAGGCGGCCATTTCTTTTGGAGATTAGTCGACCTGCCACTGAGTAGTGTTCCCAGTCTTAATGACTAAGGGAGACGCCTTCTACTTCACCCAGTCATGATGGTTGTCAAGCAGACACCATCAAAGGTCACAACTTGATGCCCAAATATGATTGAGTGGAGATAAGAAAGAAGATGTCCCTGTGCATCTCTATCACAGCAGTCACATTATTATCTTGTGTTTCTAACATAAAGTTTATAAAGACTCATAAATAAAATATTTGATCTTATAAATAAGTGTTATTTGCTTAATTCATTACATTACATTCTGGTGAAGATGCTGGGTAGATTAGGAAAGACAAATTGAAGATCGCAGAGCAGACCTTGAAGCTATGGTAATGCTGTGATCTATATTTTAAGCTACTGACTCCAGGATTCCACCACTTCAGGTTGGGCTCGGTGGCGTGGAGGACCCGCTCATCGCCTGGAGGAGAACACTCGCACGCCGAGGATGCCTCCCCTCATCCTCTATTATATAACTTTTTGTACATATTTTAATTTTCCTATTTATTATTATATTATTTTACTACTATAACTCTCTTTGAGTGTAAATATTGACAAGATGTCAATAAAAGTTATTTTAATTGTCAATTGTCACTATGTCAAAACCAAGACTTCCCTCCAAGACGACAATGTGCCTATAGACGATATGACGACTGCTGCTTTTTATGCCACAAGGATGTCAAAATACAAGGGACAAAGTTCCAAGACTCAGAGGGAATCCTTGGAAAAACATGTCAGATCCATGTCAGTAGCAACAAAATTGCAAGCAGTGAGTCATAGCTCTCATAGGGAATGTAGCGAAACTTTTATCATTTTATAAACATTTTATTCATTTTGATATTTATATTTAGCTACTCTGTATAATTGATAAGGCACAATTTGGATTATAGATTATAAAACAAGGTAATAAGACCAAATCCAAATAAATAATGTGTGACGTTTCGGTAACAATGCTGTTACCATCTTCAGACAAAAGTATTGAATGAGAAATTTTACCACTGGTACTTTTGTCTGAAGATGGTAACAATGCTGTTACCGAAACGTCACACACTATTTATTTATTTGGATTTGGTCTTATTACCTTGGGCTTATAATCTATAATCCAAATTGTGCCTTATCAATCACTGATTTTATTCGCAATTTTGTTATTTATCAATTTGAAGTTTAAACAACAGGCTAAATTACCCTTTTCTCTCTAACCAGTTCAATTATTATACCAGAACAGCAGGGTACATTCTAGGAGCAATAGTTCCCCAGGCCTCAAAGGCCCATAAACAGGGTACAGTGGAGTGAACCCAGGAGGAGCTCTGAACCTTAGAAATAGACAGCATCAAACAACACTAACAAGATTTAGAACAGGCCATTTCAAGCCATTGAAGATAGAAAATAACAACAAAATCTACCTCACTTGCCCAAAATATAGCTTGGCACCTGCAGCTCCAGAACACATTTTGGTTTGCATTAGATGCACTAAACAGGACCTTTGAGAGAGGCTGCTGCTTATCATAAAACAGCTCGAGGAGCATGAACTAATGGAATTCGTGTAATCTTTACACAAGGGGATAAGAAACAACAACAACAGCATGGGGAGTCAGCTTGGAGACTTATGTACTTCAAATATTGATATAAATGCTACCATGTCTGGGGAAGCCAACGTGACCTATGTTCCAGGGATGACAAAACAGTTGAGAAATATGATAGTAACTCCAAACATCATTATTGGGATTCTTCACATGTGTTACTTGTGCATGTAGTTAAGAGCCTACATTTATTGTCTCCTTTATAACTCCGCCTTTGCCAGTCTCAAGCCCGGATGAAAAAGGAGGAAGGGGAGCAGTAAAAAGCTCACTAAAAAAACCTGGGCTCAGTTGGCCCGGCTGATAGTACCCTGTAAGGGCTCCTAATCCAGAGATACAGGATGAGCAGTGTTTGTACTCCATGTTAGGAGCGGCTGCACATGGCATCTGTTCCTCATGTCAGAGGTAGCCATTTTTTTTTGGAGCTAAGTATGACTGCCACCCAGTCATGATAGTTGTCAACAGATACCATCAACAAGCTTTACAACCTTGACACCCTAATATGATTGAGTGGAGATAAGAAAGAAGAAGATATAAATGCTACCATGTCTGGAGAAGCCAACGTGACCTATGTTCCAGGGATGAGAACACGGTTGAGAAATATGCTAGTCACCCCAAACATCAATATTGGGATTCTTCACATGTGTTACTTGTGCATGTAGTTAAGAGCCTACATTTATTGTCTCCTGTAGACAGTGATTTATGTCACACAACAACATCTACAGAACCATCATGTAGTTTTAAAAAAATGTGATCATTTACCTCCTTTGACATGCGGCCATTGGCTTTCTCAAAGAACTCATTGGTGGCCTTGCTTAGAGCCGGGTTGTTGAGGTACTCCAGGAGGATCTTCTCGGCCACCTCAGGGGAACAGTCTTTGAGGGCAGTGGACAGGTCTGTTACCTCTGTAACATCCCATGTGATGTGAGAGTTGACACATGTGACATGTGAGGGCAAGTAACAAACTGAGATGACATTTCTATAATTCAGAGAGAATCATGTCAATAAAATAATCCTTTATGTTGTGTATGTAAATAGATTTGCATTCTTTAAGGCGTCCATTATGTAAATTTTTATGTGTATATAAATCGGACATTAATTGTTGTCAGTTAGTCGAAAGAATGAGAGCAAAATAAAAGGTCATGCTCAAGTGCTAGTTGCTGTACTTCTAATATCGACACAACACTTTATATCAATATTAAAGTAAAATTAATCAGGTCTCCAGGGAAAAGTATCTTTTCAAAAACCTTTTTAATCTCAAGCTCTCAGGCATGAACGCCCTTCTACAGGAGAAGACATGGTAGAAGGGTAAACACAAGGTAATGAGACCAAATCCAAATAAATAAATAGTGTGTGACGTTTCGGTAACAATGTTGTTACTATCTTCAGACAATCAACTGAAGATGGTAACAACGCTGTTACCGTCACACACTATTTATTTATTTGGATTTGGTCTCATTACCTTTATAATCTATAATCCAAATTGTGCCTTATCATGGTAGAAGGGTGTTTCTCCTGTAAAAGGGCATTCGTGCCTGCAAGCTAGAGATTAAAAAGATATTTGGAAAAATACTTTTCCCTGGAGACCTGATATTTGTACTCAATAGAATCATAAACACAAGGTAATAAGACCAAATCAAAATAAATAAATAGTGTGTGATGTTTCGGTAACAGCATTGTTACCATCTTCAGACAAAAGTACTGAATGAGAAATTTTACCACAGCATTCTCATTCAGTACTTTTGTCTGAAGATGGTAACAACGCTGTTACCGAAATGTCACACACTATTTATTTATTTGGTCTTATTACCTTGTGTTTATAATCTACTAGCCGAATGACCCGGGCAACGCCCGTGTTTTACCCGATTGAATGTTTTTATTCAAATACTATTTGTTACAATTATAAATTGGAGCCGTGGATGTCACTCTTGTGAAACGTCCCGCTCCAAACTTTACATGTACATTAGGTCAGCTGGTATTACCCCTCATTTTCACCGCTAGAGGCGCGAGCGAATTGACTTTTTGTAAATATAGATAATTATAAAGATAGAAGCTTCTATAGAAGATAATGATAATAATGATGATGCGCGCGCATCCGTGACAGCGATGAGGAATTGAGGAAAGACGGTCGTGAATATATATTAATAACTAGCGGATGTGTACCCGGCTTCGCCCGGGTTTTATCCGAGTGAAAGTTTGCCTAACGAATATTATATATTATGAAGTATAATAAACAATGTTAAAGATTAGTTTTAATTATTAATCAAGATTGTGTGTGAATATGTGAGAAAGATGTAATATCGTTGTTGTTTTCTTGGCCGACTGTTTTACATATGGTGTTATCTTAAAATTGCTTGTTTTGAATATTTTTTTAGATTGAGTTGAATGAATTGCTGAATTTTTTTTTGTATTTATATATAAATAAAATTAACTCTGTTGATTTTTTTTGTATTTAATCGATAACAGCGAAGTTACGCATGTTAATGTTAGGGAAAAATATTTTGATGTTAAGCAAAACCTGCTCCATCTCGTTTTACATAAATGTTGAAAATTTGGTCGAAATTGATGCATTGTAATGAAAGTTTTTAGTGAACAACACTTATGAAATTTGCATTTTATTAATATAAGATAAAATAATAATAATAATATAATAATAATAATTATTATTATTATCATTAGATAATGATAATGATCATAATGATGATGCGCGCGCATCTGTGACATGAGGAATTGAGGAAAGATGGTCGTGACTATATATGTTGATAATCCAAATTGTGCCTTATCAATAGAATCATGTATTGAGCAATTTTTTTATTAAAAGACTAGCTGAATGACCCAAGCTTTGTCTGGGTTCTTCTTGAGTGAATGTTTCCTCAATTTTATATTGTTTTAAAAAGTAACAAGACCAATAATAATTAATTATTAAAATGTTTTTGACGATTCAGTAACAACGCTGTTACCAAAATGTCAAAAGCATTTCAAAAATTTATTTGAATTTGGTCGTCACCTTATGTTTCTAATCTCATTCAGTACTTTTGTCTGATGATCGTAACAACACTGTTACCAAAATGTCAAAGGCATTTCAATAATTTATTTGAATTTGGTCGTCACCTTATGTTTCTAATCTCATTCAGTACTTTTGTCTGATGATCGTAACAACACTGTTACTGAAATGTCAAAGGCATTTCAATAATTTATTTGAATTTGGTCATCACCTTATGTTTCTAATCTCATTCAGTACTTTTGTCTGATGATCGTAACAACACTGTTACTGAAATGTCAAAGGCATTTCAATAATTTATTTGAATTTGGTCGTCACCTTATGTTTCTAATCTCATTCAGTACTTTTGTCTGATGATCGTAACAACACTGTTACTGAAATGTCAAAGGCATTTCAATAATTTATTTGAATTTGGTCGTCACCTTATGTTTCTAAACTTATTCAGTACTTTTGTTTGATGATCGTAACAACACTGTAACCGAAATGTCACAACACTATTTATTTATTTGTATTTGATCTTGTTAACTTGACACTCTCGCTAGAGGACACCTCTCTACATAGGACAGTTTTAATCATCAAAAATGTATTATTTAGTAACTCTCCGGTAAGAGGATACCTCTCCTTAAAGAAAATTTTGGCTCTGCAACTAAGTTCTGTCCTTTAGAGAGAGGTTCTACTGTACGACTAATTAATAATAATAACATCTTTTAACTACAGTAGAACCTCCCTGTAAAGGACACCTAATTACAGAGTCAAAGTGTCCTTTAAGAAGAGGTGTCCTCTTTCAGGAGAGTTTCTAAATACACCTATCCCCTGATTTACACGGTACTTGTTTTACACGTTTTCGCTTTTACATGGTTTTCCAAATAAGTTTTTTTTTGTTTTGTTATCACACTATACTAAATGCTACTGTGATTGAACACATGCGCTGTGTACACATCTCACGAGGAATCCCGAGCTTATGTGCTGACTACATATTTTAACCTGTCAATGCATTTTATTTTTATTTCTGTGTACACCTAACCCCCGATTTACACATTTTTCTCAGGAACGTATCTACCGTGTAAATCGGGGGATAAGTGTACAGTAGAACCTCCCTGTAAAGGACACCTAATTGCAGAGTCAAAGTGTCCTTTAAGATGAGGTGTCCTCTTTCAGGAGAGTTTCTAAATACAGTATAACCTCGTTAATTCGACACACACAAATTCGACACTCTACCTTAATTCGACCATATTTTGATGTCCCAACCTCCGGCCTATCAAATAACAAACCGTAATTCGACAGTATCGATAATACAACAGTTCTGATAGTTCCACCATTTTAAAATTCAAATATCGACAGTTGAATGTCTTTTTACCTACAACTTAATCGCTAAAAAAGTATTACCGCGGCAGAAGCGGCGCCGATAGAATCGCGCCTGCGCACTTTTGGTTTCTGTTAGTTTAAGTTTCACTTTGCAGTGCCGTTGTGCAATGTCGCGAGTGTTATTGTTTTTTTTTTTACGCAGGAATTTAGGCTTCGTGCTCTAATTAATAATAATATTTTCTTTTTAATTTTCACACACAGCATTAAAATACTTTAGTTATTTCAAAATTTACAAATAATTTTCTTTTAAATAAATAAATATTCATGAAATGTAGCCACAATGATTATGATAACATTTTATTTCAATATTCCATCTCCGTGTTATTATAAAAGATTTGAACACAAAATCAATAACACCTGCAGCAGCAGTGGATGCCTTTAATACATTAAAAACTATTTGTTGTTTAAAACACATTCCAGAGGAAGAAAGACATGCATGTTTTTTTTTTTTTAAAGAGCATCTGGAATACATCCTGAATAGGATTTCAGTGCAAAAACTGACATCTATAAAGGAATTTTTAAAAAGATCTTCATGATTATTTTTAAATTTTCTTTTTATTTTCCATATTTATTTCCTTTCAACTGCTATATTCTTCAATTAGAATAAAATATTATTTGTAATTATTTATGTTTCAAAAATATGTATTATTGCCATTTTGTTCCTGATACTAAAAGTTAATCACGAAAATAAAAAAATAAATATAAAAAAAGTACATATAATGTTTTCAATTAATATCATTAATTTATTGATGAGGCACAATTTGGATTGTAGATTATAAACACAAGGTAATAAGACCAAATTTATTTATTTGGATTTGGTCTTATTACCTTGTGTTTATCATTAATTTATATTACAAAGCAATTTAAAAAAAAAATATATTTTAGTGAGTTAGATGATTAGCTAATCATATCTAACCTTAATTCAACACTTCCTTTAATTCAACTGAAAGCTCTGATCCCTTGGGGTGTTGAATTAAAGAGGTTTGACTGTAGTAAAAATGGTAATTTTACAAATGAAAAATCTAACCTTAATTCAACACTTCCTTTATTCAACCGAAAGCTCTGATCCCTTGGGGTGTTGAATTAAAGAGGTTTGACTGTAGTAAAAATGGTAATTTTACAAATGAAAACTGTGTAGAGAGGTGTCCTCTAGCATGAATGTCCTCTCATGGAGGTTCTATTGTACATTAATCTCCCATGAGAGACCATAGCCTTAACACCAGTGTTGGGCAAATATTAATTAAAATGATTTATTAAAGATTAACAATTGATTAATTGTTAATTGTAATTTTCACAATTAACAATTAATTAATTGCACTTTTCTAATTAACAATTAATTAATTGTTAATTGCACTTCAATTTAATTGAAAAATAATTTTTTAATGCCCAACACTGCATTTCAGTACCACTCTCTTCTCGAACATGCTGTCCGACAATTTGTGACTCTTTGGCAGATTTGTCATTGTCGCAAAAGAAAAAAGGCGTTCAACTGCAGCTGACAATGGTAAAGGTGTGTTGTATTTAATAAAAACACTTTTTATCTCAGGCAGTGTTGGGCAAATATTAATTAAAATGATTTATTAAAGATTAACAATTGATTAATTGTTAATTGTAATTTTCACAATTAACAATTAATTAATTGTTAATTGCACTTTTCTAATTAACAATTAATTAATGGTTAATTGCACTTCAATTTAATTGAAAAACAATTTTTTAATGCCCAACACTGCATTTCAGTACCACTCTCTTCTCGAACATGCTGTCCGACAATTTGTGACTCTTTGGCAGATTTGTCATTGTCGCAAAAGAAAAAAGGCGTTCAACTGCAGCTGACAATGGTAAAGGTGTGTTGTATTTAATAAAAACACTTTTTATCTCAGGCAGTGTTGGGCAAATATTAATTAAAATGATTTATTAAAGATTAACAATTGTTAATTGTAATTTTCACAATTAACAATTAATTAATTATAAAAAAGGGGCGTACCTGGATCTGTAAAAGAAAAAAAAAAAAAAAAAAAACAATTTTTTTCTCAAAATATTTCGAGAGATTGCTCCCTCTTTATCAATTTATTGTACAGTGAATTTAATTTACAATTTATTGTACATCATATGGAAACAAATTTGTCATTGGTCAAAAATAATTATTAATAATGATTAAACAAAAAAAAAAAATATATATATATTAATAATAGTAATACAGTCGAACTTGGATAATTCGAACCCCAAGGGACCATAAAAAAATTCGAATTATCCAAAAATTCGAATTAAAAACGGAAATTATATATATAGGAAATTCTAGGGACCAAGATAAATATTCGAATTAAAGAGGTTTTCGAATTAAAGAAGTTCGAATTATCCAAGTTCTACTGTAATATAATAAAATATTTTGAAAATTAAAGGTTTATTTTGTAATGCAGTATTTTTTAATGTTTTTCAAACGAAATTTAAGGAAATAAAAATAAGAAACAAATTAAATTGACTGCGATTATTAGAAAAAAAAAAATTAAGTTAAAAGAGACAAATAATAGTATCGTTTGATGTTTGCAACTTATTCACCTGCCTAGATCACAAATTAGTGCTAACAACTCTAGGAAAAACCTTAACAGATTTCAATCTAGAATTACCTTCAAATACAATCATATATTTGATTGAGATCTGTTTGGAATTTTCCTATTTCTGTTTCAATAACAACATATACCAGCAAGTCAATGGTATCCCAATGGGAAGTCCCCTCTCTCCATTCTTAGCTGATCTCGTCTTAAACTGTCTTGACATCCTGGTAAATGAAAGATTCAATACCACCATTAAGTACTGGGCAAGATATGTTGATGACGTGATGGCTATAGTGGCTACAGACCATATTGATATACAGACTTTGGCATTTTTAAATAGCTTTCACCCCCTCTTAAAATTCACAACTGAAAATGAATCTAATGGCTACCTACCCTTTTTAGATATACTTTTCGAAAATAAATTAAATTATCTTCAAACCACTGTTTTTAGAAAACCTAGTCACTCACTAGTATACCTCCATGCCAACTCCTTTGGTCCTATCTCCCATAAAATTTCCCTTGTAAAAACTCTCACCAAGCGTGCCTTCACACATTGCTCCACTGATAAACTTAAATATATAGAATTGAACACTATCCAGGAAGAATTAATATCGAATGGATATACAAAGGAATTCATCAAAAAACATTCGTATAAAATTAATAGCTTTCATAGTAAAAAAGAATTAAAAAATAAATGTATAATGCCATATGGAGCAGGAGCTGAGAAAATAGCTCATATTTTAAAAAATTCTGAAATAACCACTGTTTTCAAAAATGCACCATCTTTAAAAACTATAGTCCGAAATACAATAACAAAACAGAAAGTGGAGATAGGGAACACAAAGGACGTTGTGTATAGGATCCCATGCAAAAGCTGCAATGTATCCTACATTGGAGAGACAGGCCGTTTCCTTGGGACCAGACTCCAAGAACACAAATCTTCTTGGAAGTATGCAAAAGAAAGATTTGCCATGGTGGAACATGGTCTCCGATCGGGACATCAGCCAGATTGGGAAAATACTTCCACTATTTACAGGGGCATCCAGAACTCGCACCAGAGGAAGTTCCTGGAGGCCATAGCATCAATGAAGGACCCTGCTAGTGTAAATAGATACGAAGAAATCCCCGAACCTTATTTGTCTCTTTTAACTTAATTTTTTTTTTTTTTTTCTAATAATCGCAGTCAATTTAATTTGTTTCTTATTTTTATTTCCTTAAATTTCGTTTGAAAAACATTAAAAAATACTGCATTACAAAATAAACCTTTAATTTTCAAAATATTTTATTATATTATTACTATTATTAATATATATATATATATTTTTTTTGTTTAATCATTATTAATAATTATTTTTGACCAATGACAAATTTGTTTCCATATGATGTACAATAAATTGTAAATTAAATTCACTGTACAATAAATTGATAAAGAGGGAGCAATCTCTCGAAATATTTTGAGAAAAAAATTGTTTTTTTTTTTTTTTTTTTTCTTTTACAGATCCAGGTACGCCCCTTTTTTATAATCTTAATTAATGGATCGCCTTTTGACTCAAAAATTAATTAATTGTTAATTGCACTTTTCTAATTAACAATTAATTAATTGTTAATTGCACTTCAATTTAATTGAAAAATAATTTTTTAATGCCCAACACTGCATTTCAGTACCACTCTCTTCTCGAACATGCTATCCGACAATTTGTGACTCTTTGGCAGATTTGTCATTGTCGCAAAAGAAAAAAGGCGTTCAACTGCAGCTGACGATGGTAAAGGTGTGTTGTATTTAATAAAAACACTTTTTATCTCAGGCAGTGTTGGGCAAATATTAATTAAAATGATTTATTAAAGATTAACAATTGATTAATTGTTAATTGTTAATTGCACTTCAATTTAATTGAAAAATAATTTTTTAATACCCAACACTGCTAAACACATGGATAAATGCAGTCTCTCCTGGAGATGGTCTTTAATCAGAAACTCTGTTTCGGCTGAAAGGCTCCTCATGACTTGGTCTGACATGATATGGTTTAACCATGTTTTTATGCTGTAGTCTGTTCAAGGAAGCCTACTGTGTACTCTTTTGTGGTTCAAGAATTAAGAAATGAATGATAAACACAAGGTGTATAAGACCAAATCCAAATAAATAGTGTGTGACACATTGTTACCGAAACGTCACACACTATTTATTTATTTGGATTTGGTCTTATTACCTTGTTATAACCTCTGTGAAATCTTTAGGACAAAATAATAAAGCCTCCGAGGTTGCGTTTCTTTTTGTAAAAACGTTTAATAATGCTCAAGCTTTCGGGTATGGTGGCCCTTCTACAGGAGCAACGCAAAAGTTTTGCGTTGCTCCTGTAGAAGGGCCACCATACCCGAAAGCTTGAGCATTATTAAACGTTTTTAAAAAAAGAAACGCAACCTCGGAGGCTTTATTATTTTGTCCTAATTATTACCTTGTGTTTACATGATTAACTGTATTGACTCATCCATTGATGAGCTCTACTCCTCCCCGGCAGACACCATCAACAAGCTCTACAAGCTTGATACCTTAATATGATTGAGTAGAGATAAGAAAGAAGAAGAAGAGACCTTGTGTTTATAATCTATAATCCAAATTGTGCCTTATCGAAATGAATGATAGTTGTGCATCAATGTACAAAATGATGTAAAAACACATGTTTGATGTTCATACCACTTACTAAATTATTCTTTGTTAAGGTACAATTTAGATTATAGATTAGAACTACAAGGTAATAAGACCACATCCAAATTAATAGTGTGTGACATTTCAGCAACAAGCATTTTTAACATCATCAGACAAAAGAATAAATAGTTATTTTTATTATTTTTTGTTTTCATTTATTCTTTTGTCTGATGATGGTAACAACACTGTTGACCGAACACCACACAATATTAAATTACAGTAGAACCTCCCTGTAAAAGACAACACCTAATTACAGAGCCAAAGCCAAAGTGTCCTTTAGGGAGAGGTGTCTTCTTACCGGAGAGTTGCTATATAGTAAAAATGGTAATTTTGTAAATGAAAACTGTCCTTTGTAGAGAGATGTCTGCTAGCAGGGTGTCGGTTAAAGGGAGGTTCTACTGTAGTTGGTCTTATTACTTTGTAGTTCTGAGCATTCATTATCCATGAGTCCTGAAATGATATTGGGGGAGGTATGAAGATTTCTTGCCATATTTATCTCCATCAAAATTCAAAACTATTATAGACGTGAATGATTCTTTTTAAAAATAAACAATTTCTACTGCCCTTACTGCAATGGAAAAATTAATGGGAGAGCCTGACTCATCAGTAGTTTCACCAGTTTAAACAGCTGGGAGGGTTCACCACTGATGAACTAGGCTCTCCCATTAATTTTTCCATTGCAGTAAAGGCAGTAGAAATTGTTTATTTTTAAAAAGAATCATTCGCGCGCGTCTATAATAGTTTCGAATTTTGATAACAGCACGCTAATGTATCATATTTATCTCCTCTTCTCAGCATTACACACCTGGTGGAAGTATTTGTCAGTTAGAATGATATCATAACAAGACAGTTTCTTACTTTTCTATCAATATATTCCCTCGTTTTCATCTTTTAAATGAAAGGTCAGTAACAAGAAAGCAGTCCTGCCAAGTATAACAACATCCCTTCATACTGATGTAAAACACTTGTTCTCTTTTCAGTTAGAATTACACCCATACCTCGCTTTGTGTCGGGGTTACGTTCCAAAAAAACACGACGCAAAGTGAAAATATGTGAAGGTGCAATAAAAAACAAAGGTGTTGCCATATTTTAGGAAAAAAAATTCAAAAAAAAAAAAATTAAAGACTCAAATCCAAAACAACGCAACTTCAAAAATCTAACGACGCACAGTGAAAATCAGTAAAAATTAAGCAGCGACGCAACTTCGAAAAAAACGCAAAACGAAACGACGCAAAGCGAGGTATTGGTGTATGTTTGACAGATCAAATTGATATCCTAACCTGAATAGTCTTTAGACTAATACAGTGATGTCTGTATTATAAAAATGATTTATTTTGATTAAATTTTTCTTTCATTAAACTACTTAAGATACAAAAATTGCTTTGTAAAATATTCGTCAATGACATTTAGCACCATTTCCCTCATGAAACCCTGTTCTGAACAATTCTACTGGGTCACCCATTCTATTTACCAAGAAGTGATTTTCGTAAAATTATTCAAATCACGGTAAAATATTTAATAATAATATAAAATATTTGTGTTTTATTTATCGCGTAATATACTTATTGCGATGAAATTATTTTTATTTTACACTAATTTAATATGCCTCTAGTAAGAAATATTTAAGAAAATGTGTTTGTAAATCCACATGGTCAAAAAGCAACTACATTAATATATTATATATAATTCCTTCGCTTACTTATGATCAAATGATCAAATTGTCCATCATCCTTTGTGACATTTGCCTTCATCTTTTGTTTTTAAAATGTGTGTGTGTGTGTGTGTATACACACAATATTTTAAAATATTCTAAAATGCTTTTCCGAAAAACAAAAATTACGCTTCAAAACATTTTTAATTTTAGTCAAATTGTTTTGACAGATTAAAAGTTTGATAAATTTTAATTAAAGCTGAATTTTGATTGATAATATAACATTTATTAATAGAAAATTTCAAAAATAAAATATATTTATAAGTCTATTAAATTTATTTATTTATGATTAATCAATTTTTTTAAATAGTGGGACAAAACTAGCCAAATAAAGTATATAAACATTAAGATAAGACTTAAATATAGAATATATTTAATGTTCTTTTATATATAGTCCGATAATAAGTGTCTAATTTGTCTTAATATCTCTATAGGTTAATATATATAAGGATGTGAGAAAATGTTGGGGCACGTTTTTGTAACCATACCCCAACAGAAGGCGTATGTATAATCAAATCAAATGGATACATGGCTTCCCTCCCACATAGACTTACAGACCATTTTTTTGCCCAGAAACTTAGACACTTGGTGACACCAGACTTCCATGCTGAAAGCTGATGCCTGGTAAAGAAGAAGACATCCAGAGACATCCGAGCTGGAAACTGTTGTTTCATATGTACATATATTCCCCTCACCAAAAATTTAGGTAAAGGTGACCAGAAAAAAAAAAAAAAAAAGGAGAAAAATGGAGAAGGAAGATCTCTAAAGACTGAAACTTATAAAATATCCTTCCAGAGAAAGGAAAGCATCACATTACAGTCCAGGTAAAAAGGGCCTGGGTCAATTTTAGCCAAGACGGGGGCGATATATATACCATCCCGAGAAAAAGGGAGGGTTGTATTTCAACCCATGTGGAAAGACGGGGGCTGGAGTCTGAAATCTTACACTACCGCAGGGGTTGTTTTTCTCTTTAGATTTTTTTTTTGTTTTGGTAATACTATATGTTCTATTTTGAAGGGGAGAGGCCTGGGGCGTCTATGAAATTGATACTGGAGCCGTTGGCCATTTTGATTGGTGTTTCTTTCGGCGAATGAAAATGGAGAATGAGATGATATAAAAGAAGGTTCTTTGCCAAAAGGGAGGATTTTTCGATCGGAGTCGCTCAGTGAGAAGGACGATTTTTAGACGGGCCTGAGACGTAGAGGAGACCAGACCTTTGCCGGCACTTTCGAGAAAAGGTAAGCCATTTGTCATTATGACTTAGCGCCTTCCCCCCCTTTTTGTGTAGTAGCCAACCTAGACTTCGCATGGGCCCTAAAGGGCTATAAAGTAACTTCAGGTCACCTCTATCTAAATTTTACTATGTAAATAGCATATCTCGTCAGTATAGACATGTTCCCAAATTTTAAGATATTTAAATAAATATCTAGAGAAATTTTCTTGTTTCCTCTGTTACCTATTTCATACATAATTTGCTTTATGGTGATATTCCAACTGTTTAAATGAAATGTTGTATGTTTATTACCTATTTGAAGGGAATGTTACTAATAATCAAGTCTCCCATAAATTACCGGCCACATACATTGCCGCGAGTGTCTGTGTTTCAGTGTTTTATAGATTGTCCAATTTAATAACGATTTCGTGGGTTGTCTGATGAAATTGTATAATAGTGTCGCGGCTGTTTTCATCTTTAGACCATTGTACTGACAATATTATATGCTCAATCCTTGCTTTAGCTCAACTCTTAATCAATTACAGAGTTTTTTTCCCCCCCCCCCTTTTTTTTTTTTTTATTTATTTTATTTATCCTGTTTGCACAAATTGTATTACATGTGATGATGTAAAGACATATGCCGATAGTGTATCACTGACAGCTGTGCTGCTAATATACAACATTAAGGTCTTGCTGCGGGTTATATACATGGGGTTGTTGGCCTAAATTGCTATATATATATATACTTAAGTAAGGAAACTTTAATAAGTCACATCGTGTATCCTCCCTTTTCAACTATCCAAACTGGGAACCCATCAATGGCGCCCAACGTGGGGCTCGAATTTAGTATATGTTTCTTCCCCTATACTTTAGAAATATATACCTAATGAAAAGCCATACTATTTTTAAGTATTGGTGAAGTAGTCCACGCATCCTGAGATTAACAGTCTATTATAAATCGTGAATTTTAATTTATGCTTTCCGTTTCACGGGCATTTTATCAGGCAATGAAAGTTATGTTGAGGCGGTGTATACCGCATCCCTCGCCGCTGTCTTTTACGATTCACATTGTTTGTGGCAAAACCTTAATATTATCATTGATTTCTGATATCAAAGTAAAACGTCTATGGGGATGAGTATCTTTTATTCTGGTCTTCTCGAGCTTTCGAGCTTGTCCGCCCTTCTACATGAGAAACATATACAATATATCAAGAAAATATGACGTCGCCTGATGCTAAAACTATTATGATTCTATGTACATATATATATATACATTAGAAAGTTTTGCATATTATTTGTTTTCTTAAGACATATTTTTTTGGATTAAGGTATTACACATATTCTACTATTGTTTGCTATATTCTATGAATTATCTTATAGGTTAGAAATTCTATTATTTAAGTAGTTTTATAATAGTTATTGGCTATTACATATAAGTTACTTATATTATTGTTGATATTATTAGCTGGTACTAGGATATATTGTGTTATATGTTTCGGGCAAATCTATTTCTATTAATGCTATTGTGTTTTCTGAATAATAGAGAATCAATTATAAGCCTTTGATATTTGCTGTTTATGTTATTGTAATGTATTCTAGGTTCTCCTAATGCGAAAGTGTGACCTGTTCCTTTGCAGTATTGGAAAATTAGAGACCTATTGTCTTGATTAATAACGTTGCGTCTATTGCAACCGACCTTTTTTTTTTTTTTTTCATGATGCCGCCAACTGCATATGATCTTAAATATCCTGTATACACTCTGACAAGGGAAGGTTATCCTGAATTGACAAATGTACAATTTTTGTCTATAGTAGAGATTTCCAAGATTCTATTTCTGAAACATTTTTTTTTTGGATGAAGACAAATAAAACCATCTTGATAGTATTGAATTTTACAGTAAATACATTTGCCAGCAGAAGGCATGATGAGATTACATGAAATTTAAACCAGTTATATGCTTAGTATGTTCCTTCAGTTGTAATTTGACACCGTCTTGAAATAAAGAAATTGGACGGTGCGCTATATCTTGATGCTGGATATTTCTGTGTCAGAAAGGTGTAGTTATTCTGTTTAATGAGAATTCCAATAATTATCGAAATTTAGCAGATTATCATTGGGGATTTGAACAACTGTCTTGAAAATTTTTGAACAGCCCGAGTAGATAGAAGAGTCCTAGAGTTAGAGTGGAGAATTAGTAGTACAGACTGACCACTCGACGCAGATAACTCTAGGGAACAATTACTGTGTTAATCCGCCGTAGACAAGAAGAACATTGATTCTCAGGATACTCGATAGGCAGAATTTTGAGAATTGATAAAGTCATAGTTAAAGTTTACACAGGCATGTGGGAGTAAAGACAGTGATTTAAAGAGGCAGCCTTGTGTCTTAAATACTTTTAGTGGAAGCAGATGCCACTGCAAATATTCAGGTCTAATAATTTCCAAATTTGAAGTCATGCATGACGGGTTAGCACGGGATTGACGCCTGGACGGGTTTCCACTGGGATTAATCGAGCTTGCGAAAGAACTAGAAGAAGTGTGACATGTCACGCCACTGTACTAAATTAATAATTGAGAAGATTTATGTTGAGCCAACTGAAATTAGTAAAGAATTAAGAGATTAAGGTCTTATTCTTTGAGTTTTACACTAATTTCAATTACGCGATATGGACGGCGTTATAAGTTGGGTGGAAATGATTCGGCCGCAATGGGATGGTCTCCTGGAGATGGTACGATCAAATAATACTTATTGAATGCCGGGCGGGATCGCATAAAGCATTAAACGATATCGAGAAATGCTTAAAGAAACACCCTAGAAGATTGGGGATCGACAAAATGACGACATGGAAAATGCTCAACATTGTACATTGGCAGCAAAATGATATCTTGCTATTGTATGGACGACCACTCCTTCCTGAAATGTGCAGCGGATGTTAGTCCCAGAATTAGGTCCTTTGAGGCGACACTTTCCTTTGCAGATGACATAAAGACGCATGACAAAACAGCACACGAGCATTTAAACTAGCTTCAATTCCTGCCATTAATTAATTTAGTTGACCAATAGCTATAGAACCGCTGGAGACCTCCATACCCTGTGTGAATATTTTAGTGAGAAATGAGCGATTCAATTCCATGAGCCATGAGGTATCCTGTAAGATCAGAGATGTACCCCATTCAAATTTTTTTATAGTAGCCAGTGCGAGATATTTCCAGAATGTTTTTTTTTTTTAACTGTCATATAATTCGGAAACTAGAAAACTACACTATTTTGATACAGTTTACATCTAGCATCCATGTGAACTCAATATGACTATTGAACGTAGATTGAAGATTAATGAGCGAGCCAACCTAGAGAGAACGAGTTTAATAGGCTTACAATCAATAGTTGAAGCAAACTATTCGCACAAATTTGTTATGTTCTCTCTCTAAATGATCTATGACATTATAGGTTTTCTTAACAAGGTAACTACCCCGCCGAGTGTATATGGAGTTATAAAGCTTAAAGGTCATAGGCTGTTGGAATAGAGTAGTTAAAAATTAAGAGTGATAATAGATCGGGATCCAGATCCCGATGACGGGTTTCGAGGAAACACCAGAGGGATGAAAAGGCAGTGAAATGTGCAGAAAATGATGGAAGAGAGATGAGAGAGAGGTGATGAAAGAAGTGTTGAAAGTGATAAAAAGAGTGAGAAAGCGTTGAATGTTGATGAGAAAGAGATAGAGAGATGCAGAAAGATGTTGAAAGAGAAAGAATTGAAAAAAGTTGGATAAAGGGTTTTGTAAATAGTAGATAAAGATTGATGGAAGGAAGTACATTTAATGTATAAAGCGTAGCTGTCGACCGCAATATCGCCTCGATAGAACTATTTCTTTTAAAATAAGACATATTATGCACTGGGGGTTTGTGTAAGCTGAATTACATAAGTTTCGGCAACAGTATACACTATTTAATATAGATAGGTCTTTATTAATTACAATATTAGGTTATATATTAAATAGCAAATATGTCTTAGTGTTATGGTGAACTTTAAACAGTTTGCAGTTTTTTTTTTTATTTAAACATGTGTTCTAGTGCTAAGTGTTGAAAGGAGCTTTAACACCATGTTTCAGGGTTTGTGTGTTATTTGTCTCAACCTTGTCTTTGTGCAGAATACCGTCTCACAACCTTACTGTAGTGTTTGTTGCCATCTTTAAAGATCTTCACAATTTGTTTTAATATTAGTGTGTCATTTAGAGAAAATTGTCACAACCTTATCCTTGTATAGAACACCGTTTTTACACCGTTTTATTTAATAAGTTATATGAGAGATTTTAGATATAGTATAAGAGTTACTATTTACATGAGCCAAATCGACCCAACAGTTAGAGCAAGAGGGGGGGAACTCAGATATTTCCTCCTTTCACGTGACGCGACTGTTCACCCCGACCGGTCGTGCCAGATAAAAGGGAATACCAGGAAACTCTGTCCTCCTTGCACTTCGGGTTTTGTGATAGGGCTCCATGCTCGCTACAAGGACTACATCTTGGGTTTTCGTGTTCTCCTAGTGTAGAATTGGCTCAGCCTCATTTTTAGTATAGTATATAATTAAGAGTTGTCTCACAACCTTGTTTTAATATGACACACCGTTTTGAAGAGCTTGTACAACCTGTCAGGATATGATTTAGGAAAATTTTAGTTTCTTTTTATTGTTATGTTACAATTTTATCCAACAAGGGGTGACAACCAGAGCGGACTCAGAAGTAATGAGACGAGGGGAAATTGACAGAGTTAGTGTGAACAGTTTAACTTTACGCAGGTCTACAAGGGTGAAAAGGCCCACACAGTGTAAATTCTGCTTAGACTGTCGCCACTAACTAGGATTTTGGAGTGTGTACGGAGAATCAGCTCGATAGAATGAGAAGTTTAGAGATTTCAACCTTTTTTTTTTTTAAACCTTTCTTTTTTTTTTAAAGTAGAACTTCATTAGGATTCCTTTTTTTTTAATACAAACTATTTCTTGTTAAAACCCGAGTTTCAAAGACCAATGAGAATAATGTATACCATTGTGAATTAACTATTTAGTGTAAATCTGAAATTTTAGTTATTATCAGGAGTAATAGGTGAAGGAAGGTGTAGGAAATCACAACTTAGAGGGGGGCTATGTCTAAAACAACAAACCTAATAGGCATCCTATGGCTTGTGTTGGGTAATTCAGAAACCCTATAATCCCTGGCCTTCAGGTAGTAGCTTTGAAATAGGTTTCTAATGAGGACATGAAAGGTCAATCTTTCAGAGTAAAGTTATGAAGTATAGGGACCCTAAGCCAGGGGTAGAAGTTAAGTAGGCCCAGACCGTAGTCGATCCTTGGAAAGCACTTGAGAATGTTAGTGTTGGGTAGTGAATCGTAAACCCTATAAATCCATCTTTCAATAGAGTGCTGAGGTCGGACTACTGCAAAGGGGGCAGACGCACGAGGAAGAAAGTGACTTCACCCACGGTGGCTAGGGGAGTGACTCAATTCCGCTTTTATGAGGTGTCACGCTTAATGGTCCTTTATTCGCCATTATAATTAGTGTATGTCTTTATATAGAATTGTCGTGAAAAGTCGCTTGGTGTCAAGGCAAGGGCAGTTTTTGAAGTTACACTGATTTTTTTTTTAGTAGGTTAGCTTCCAGATTACTTAGAATTGTTAACAATTATTGTTAACAATCATTTATCGAGTATAAAGTATTAGTATATATAGAGCTTGTACAGAGGCATTTCTTTTGAGTAACCTAGGGCTTTAGTTCCCAATTTGTTTTAATTTTATTATTTTATTTGATTTCACATTTTGTCCTGGAAGATTTTCATTATTGTTAAGGCCTATTAATAATGATATTATAGTATTTTGGTTTTTTATGATAGAGTCTAACTCTAGTTTGAATGCGATCGTGAATGAGAGAGTGAATGTAATGATCAATGAATGCGACCACAAAGTTAAAGTCTAACATACTGTTAATCCAAAAATACATTAGAATAGGGTTAAGGATTTCAATAGGATCGATTTTTATTATTTTATTTTTTATTTCGAATTTTGTTAGGACCGAGAAGCCTCAAACAGGACAACTACAACTCTATCTAGATAGGAAAATATTCGCTCCATTTTTGTTAGGTCTCCTTTTGGAAGAGTATAATTTTTTTTAATTTCTATTACTAGGGTAATAAAGTATCTTTGTTATTTATATCAACTTGAATTTTAAGAGTCGTAGATAATGATCATATCTCGATTCTCAGACTGGAAGGTTGTGGGAGGTTATGATCAGACCAGAAAACCCACAAAACTTCTCCTCATTAGAGGAAACGAAGAGGTATAGATTGAATTTTATGCAGGATGGGGGATTTGTTTTAGCCATGCCGTATAGCCTGGGGTATAACGGCGCGACCTTGGGTAACCGATCTGACACCGTAGTTTCGACGCTTTTAGCGTGGCTGGAGCGAGGGTATTCCAGACGGGAGGTCCTGTAAGATTGGCATGTAGGCAGAGATTGCCCAGTTATTCTAGACGAAGTAGTTTCCGTCTATTGAATTTTTTGGTACCAGTTTGATCCCCCATAGCTAGCGGAAGTTTCTTCTAATAAAGGATTCGCCCTGCCATACGTTTTGTTGGAATGAATTCGAGCATAAGACCGATTCGAGAGGCAGAATAAGTAATTATTAGGACCTTCAACGAGTTTAGACTCGTTCCATATTAGGATAAGATTTTAAAGTATTAGTTAACTATAAGGACCGCGAACGAGACGCCAGAACGAGCCAATGAGTCAAAGTTTTTAGAAGTGTTGTATGGAGGACAGTAGAATTAAAAGCAGTTATACAGGAAGTAGAATCCTGAAGGAATTTGTAAAAGGAACCAAAATTTAAGATTGATAAAATTCAAACTTATAAGATGTAGATTTATAGGATTCAGGTCAATGAATAGAGAGTATATTAGTAGATAAAAGTAATATGAATTTCTTGGAAGGGAGAGGTAGCTGAACTGTACACACCCCAGAGGCAAGGTAAACGGAGCCACAAACAAAATAGTAGAAATTGATTAGTCGCTCTGCCAAAACAGAAAAGAAATTCTCTTCATACGGTTGTCACCCTAGATTTAAATGGACTGTGTAGTTTAATAGAGGTCTGGGCTATGTTCCATTTGACCAAGATTCTAAATGACGTTCCCATCTGGGTTGAGAGAGTATTGCAATTTGAGGAATCTAACACACAAGAGAGAACCCACCCTCCAGTAGGATCGGGATAGACGAATATTACCCAGTGACCAACTCGTGATTCCAGACTGGATAAGATTGAAACTTAACTGAGATACTAAACCTTGAACCTTCAGCGCACAAATATATATTATGTTTACATTTTCTTTTTCAATATGCTATTATTTTTATATCATATATATTATATTATAGTCATATACTATTCATTTCAACAATTTTATTTTGACATTCATGATATTAATATTTATATTAAATATTTAATTATATATATTTTGTCACCATATATAATCTTGTAGTAGTTTTCTTTTATCATCTATCATGGGATGATTTTTATCATATTTAATCACTATCTGCATGATACGTGTTTTCTTCAATATATATATTATACCCATCATATAACATGGAAGGATTCATTTTATCATTACATATTTCGTGCCTTATTTAATAATTACTTTCACAATTTGTTTTCTGTAACCTTTTTTTTTTTTATTTAGCAAAAGTCATCATGTCATAGGCTAATCATTATGTACCAAGATATTTCTTTCAGCTAACTATAATTATCCTTTCCTTTGATTGTATATATATATAACTATACCACACGAATGTCTTGATTGGTACGAAAATAAAGATGCTGGCATGTTTTAGGAGTTGGACTAGTCAGTTATTTCTAAACGACTTCTTGGCGCCCAATTTTTTTTATATAATATGTAATAGGGAAATGTCCTAACTGTATTGTTAGCAGAAAGAAGGTAGCAATGAATCCAGTACCCCAAGAGGCAAGGATGGGGTTGAGAGGACTTACCACTAGGAAGGCCTACTCCTCAAGACCAAAGAAGAAAGTGGAAGGGTGGTATATATACCCATGAATGGTAAGACAGATGACCTTGCTTACTTCCATACATATGATATGACTGTCCCCAATAACCTATTTTGATAACAGTGTTCTGACAGAATAATAGCACATAAAAAAACCCTTTGCCAGGATGCACAATGCCCACTAATGTTCGGAATAATAAACATCTAGAATAGCATACCATCATTTTGATTAGCCTTATCTTCCCTATAGGTTTCGGTACACCTGACTTCACCTAGTAATGGAAAATGCATTTTGCTAGAAATGGGCCTGCTTTCATAGTAACTGATGAAAGGCAGATGAATAATGAATAGCACAAACGCATTTGTCCATTACTTGGCAGGGGGAGGATTGTTGGGGCACGTTTTTGTAACCATACCCCAACAGAAGGCGTATGTATAATCAAATCAAATGGATACATGGCTTCCCTCCCACATAGACTTACAGACCATTTTTTTGCCCAGAAACTTAGACACTTGGTGACACCAGACTTCCATGCTGAAAGCTGATGCCTGGTAAAGAAGAAGACATCCAGAGACATCCGAGCTGGAAACTGTTGTTTCATATGTACATATATTCCCCTCACCAAAAATTTAGGTAAAGGTGACCAGAAAAAAAAAAAAAGGAGAAAAATGGAGAAGGAAGATCTCTAAAGACTGAAACTTATAAAATATCCTTCCAGAGAAAGGAAAGCATCACATTACAGTCCAGGTAAAAAGGGCCTGGGTCAATTTTAGCCAAGACGGGGGGGCGATATATATACCATCCCGAGAAAAAGGGAGGGTTGTATTTCAACCCATGTGGAAAGACGGGGGGCTGGAGTCTGAAATCTTACACTACCGCAGGGGTTGTTTTTCTCTTTAGATTTTTTTTTTGTTTTGGTAATACTATATGTTCTATTTTGAAGGGGAGAGGCCTGGGGCGTCTATGAAATTGATACTGGAGCCGTTGGCCATTTTGATTGGTGTTTCTTTCGGCGAATGAAAATGGAGAATGAGATGATATAAAAGAAGGTTCTTTGCCAAAAGGGAGGATTTTTCGATCGGAGTCGCTCAGTGAGAAGGACGATTTTTAGACGGGCCTGAGACGTAGAGGAGACCAGACCTTTGCCGGCACTTTCGAGAAAAGGTAAGCCATTTGTCATTATGACTTAGCGCCTTCCCCCCCATTTTTGTGTAGTAGCCAACCTAGACTTCGCATGGGCCCTAAAGGGCTATAAAGTAACTTCAGGTCACCTCTATCTAAATTTTACTATGTAAATAGCATATCTCGTCAGTATAGACATGTTCCCAAATTTTAAGATATTTAAATAAATATCTAGAGAAATTTTCTTGTTTCCTCTGTTACCTATTTCATACATAATTTGCTTTATGGTGATATTCCAACTGTTTAAATGAAATGTTGTATGTTTATTACCTATTTGAAGGGAATGTTACTAATAATCAAGTCTCCCATAAATTACCGGCCACATACATTGCCGCGAGTGTCTGTGTTTCAGTGTTTTATAGATTGTCCAATTTAATAACGATTTCGTGGGTTGTCTGATGAAATTGTATAATAGTGTCGCGGCTGTTTCCATCTTTAGACCATTGTACTGACAATATTATATGCTCAATCCTTGCTTTAGCTCAACTCTTAATCAATTACAGAGTTTTTTTTTTTTCCCCCCCCTTTTTTTTTTTTTATTTATTTTATTTATCCTGTTTGCACAAATTGTATTACATGTGATGATGTAAAGACATATGCCGATAGTGTATCACTGACAGCTGTGCTGCTAATATACAACATTAAGGTCTTGCTGCGGGTTATATACATGGGGTTGTTGGCCTAAATTGCTATATATATATATACTTAAGTAAGGAAACTTTAATAAGTCACATCGTGTATCCTCCCTTTTCAACTATCCAAACCGGGAACCCATCAAAAATAAATAAATAAGGTCAAGTGTTGGTATTAAAATCAAAAAGGCATATCCTAACCACGAGCACATGAGCTTTTTAGATGGCAGAGTCATATGCCTTATATGCCTTTTTAGATTTTAATTAGATTATTAATTAATCAGATAATTAAATAGAAAGGGGGGTGGGTGTTGGGCAAATATCAGGGAACAGGCTAAATCAAAGTTTAGTTGATTTCTGTTCTACTAGATGGCGCTCTGACATATAAAAAAATGTATGTGCTCATAGTCAGGATGTGTCTTTTTTGATTTTAATACCAACACCTGGCTTTTTATTATATACTAGCGGACCCGGCCACGCCTTGCTGTGGCTAAATTGTAATATGTTAATTTAACATTATACTAAACTATTCAGTACAGTAAAGTCAATATTCACTTATAAAGATAAAAATGTTTTAGCAGATCTAAAGCCCTACGGGATTGAGAATGGAACGTTACGCTAAAATTTGAAAGTGATTTTTATATATATAGATAATATAGCCCTTCATTATAATCATTGATTATAATCACTGCATTAATAAATGTCAGTGAACTCGTTTATATGTATTGTTTTTTGTTTTCGAGATATTCTAATAGAACGTTCTCACATTTTCTGTAAAATATTTATATATGCACAAACACAGAATATAATCACTACATCTTAATTTCGCTATATTTATTGCTATAAATATTATTCTAAAATAATTCGCCAGAAATCGTCCTGATAGTATACTACACAGCGAACCCGGCCACGCGTTGCAGTGGCTAAATTGTAATATGTTGAATTAACATTATACTAAACTATTCAGTACAGTAAAGTTAATATTCACTAATAAAGATAAAAATGTTTTAGCCGATCTAAAGCCCAACGGGATTGAGAATGGAACGTTAGTTAATATTTGAAAGTGATTTTTATATATATAGACAATATAGCCCTTCATTGTAATCATTGATTATAATCACTGCATTAATAAATGTCAGTCTTCCCAGTATTCTTTTACCTATGTATGGATATTTTGGTTTGAATTAGTGAACTACTGCGAATAGACGAATGACCCAGGCAACGCCCGGGTTTACACGATTAAATGTATATTACATATGGAAGATGGACGTAGTAGTTCCCGGAGGGCACCCGAGAGGTCACTCTGCCCCCGCGCAACTGTCCAACCGGGAGCGCCCCGCGCCGTCAAAATCGTCACGCGTTCTAGAGGGCGCTGCTCGGCCGTCAGCCGGGAGATCTCATTTACTCGGTGGGGAGGGGCGGGGGGGGGGGGGGCAGGGAGGTCACGTGCTGCGCCGGCAGCCAATCGTCGCGCGCCGCCATCCCCCATCTGCCGCGAGAGGGGCGCAGATTGCGAGTGAATTTACGTTTTATTGTAAATAAAAATGCAACGAAAGGTTATTTCTAAAGAGTAATTAGCCATAAACCATCCCGGTAGTATACTAAACATCTTCCCAAAGTTTCATCACGATTGGTTGAGCGATGTAGAAGATTATCACTGACAAACGGACGGACAAACAAACATCCATTTTTATATATATATAGAAGATATATCGTATATTTTAAACTGCATGGCACTTTTAGTATATATCACATATCTTCCAATTAGTTAGAGCCTTATAAGATCCTACTCTTCTATTAAAATGTACACCTTTTCTATTTGCTACCACCCCCATATTTTGAATATATGCTATATCTTTATTAATATAACCTGTACACCCTTATTTGTATATAAACTAAAATTGGTGACGTCAAAATAAAGATCCAAAGAGAGAGCGGTCAGCTGGTAGCAGGGACAGAGGGGTGGAAAAAGGCAACGCCCAGCCCATGTGGGGTCCCGAGGGACATTTTTATAGACGACCCCTGAAAAACAGGAGAGCTTTTGGCGGGGGGTCAGCAGCAGATGTTCTAGGAGGTGTCTCTTGGCAGACGGCTTCTGTCTAACACACACACTCTCTCTCCATGTCTCGGTGATAAGCATCCAAGTTTGTGTCATGGCCTCTACCTCTGTCCCGTGGGCTGTCCCTGATCCCTCTCTGTGCTAATATCTAGCCCTGCCTCTGCTTCTTGTTGTCCGCGTATGGAAAGAACATCAACACTCGCCTCACGTACACGACTGCCAGTTCATCCATTCGTTGGCACATTTGCAACAATATTACATATATATACACTGCATAACATTGAAACTGAAACACCAAGAAAGAGAGGCCAGAAAGTGTTTAAACTTAGCAAACAAAGAGAGGTAGGAATAAACAATAAGTGATCTTATTTCAAAATGATAGATATAATACAGAGAGAGAAGGTCGTTGAGTCAGTAGCAAGTAGACCACCGCGGAAGGCGATGCACGCAGCAAAACGTTTAGGTAGAGAATCAATCAGACTACGATGGCGTCCTGAGGGATGGCTCTCCATTCCCTTTTAACCATTTGCCACAGTCTTCTGAACGCGTCTGAGGTAAGGCGTGCAAACGGCGTCCAATAATGTCCCAGACGTGCTCGATTGGTGAGGGGTCTGGAGAGTAGGTGGCCAAGTAAGCATATGTACATCTTGCAGAGTTTGTTGGCTAATGCGAGCAGTATGCAGTGGGTGTTATCCTTCTGATAAAGTGCATTTGGTACCCCCTGAAGGTATGGGGAGTGTCACTGGTCGCAGCACATCTTCAATGTATCGCTGAATCGTTGGGCCGTCATAGTTATCTAAATACGAACCAAAGGTGACCTGATATCATACGCGATTGCGTCCCAAACCATAATTCCGCCTTGTCGCGCGGTGGGGCGTTCCACAAAATCTGCTGGATTGGACTTTTCTCCACGTCGACGCCGCACGCGTACATGGCTACTATCACTGGACAAACAGAAGCGTGACTCATCTGACAACACGACCCTGTGCCATTCCGTCATCCACTTCAATCTAGAGTCGGCACCATTCCAAACGTTGGCGTCTTTTCAGTGGGGTCAATGGCAGTCTTCTTACCAGACGAAATGAATGCAACCAATCGACGGAAAATTGTTCTGGTTGAGATGGAATGAGCTAGAGTGTCTTGCACATTTTGCAGAATGGAGGTACAAGTTACATGTAGGTCCGCCACTGCTTGTCGAAGGATACGCCGATTCATGCGTGCTGACGTCCCTCTCGCTGCACAGGCATTCCTATAAATTATCTCATTTCCTTTTACCAACCATCTTCTCCACAGTCGGTGCAGCGTGGACGCACCCAGGTGTATGTCAGCTGCGATTTGACATATGAACCTGCCTTTTTCAGTCAGATCACCATGCCTTTCGTAAAACATCTGTCTGCTGGAACTGCCTCCGCTGACGACGGCCTGGCATTATTTGCTATTACATGTGTCTTTTTAAAACAAGAACAAAATTTCCACGATGATTTTACTTAAATAAATAACGGAATAAATACTGTCATTTCTGCAAGTTCCTTCCCTTATATCTTAATCCACATGCGTACAAGAGCTGCGCATTTCACATCATTTGCATAACTCGGTGAGACGCGTCTACCTTGAAATTTAGGCCCCTCTCTTTCTTGGTGTTCCATTTTTAATGTCGTGCAGTGTATATATATACTGGCAGACATTACACGTGTGTATGTCAAAAAAGACCCTACCTACCTTCACTGTTCTGAAGAGCTACAGAGAGTTGATGATCTTTTCAGCCGTTTGTTTGGCATTCCTGAGAAATAAGATACAATCAACTAACCTGTTTGGAATGACCCACCTCAACCCTACATCTATGGCCAGCCTTCCAAAGTTAACCTCAGCATGGAACTTCCTCGTCAACTGGTTCAACTCAGCAATCAAAACAGGGTGGAGTAAAAGCGCTTTGCACTAGTCCATACTGGTGAATTGGACTTCCCTGGGTAGTTGGCGTTCTGCGTTTCAGAATCTGGATTATAAATATCTTTCTATCATAATTCTAAGGTGGTTTCATAAAGAATCCTGAGAATTTTATGATTTCTTCCTCCTTTTAGGTAATGGACATTCGCTGGAAAAAAATCAAGTCTCAACTCCCAGCAGTTTCAAGGTGAAATCGTTGAAATCGGGCATCGCATACAGCATTTTTAAAATTCGTACTTATCCATATCAAGAAATTATATATCTTCTTCATTGAAAAAAAAAACAATGGTTGCCTGTAAAGTCGGTTTTACGGGCGAAGATTTTACATGACAACGGTAGAATATTTATTGATATTAATATAATTAAATTGCACAATAGGAACAAGGAATTGAATGAAAATAAGAATTGCACAAATTTTAACTATAGAAATATATTTTGTGTTTACTAAAACATTGTACATGTAAACTTAAACTTAACTAATTCCTATTTGAGTGATTTTGTTGAGGATAGGACGATGATAGGAGAAATATGAAATGAAAGGAAGTGTTTCTGCTGTAATGTGTCTTGCGAAAGTCAAGTCGATAGTTGTTCCTTTTAACGTAGTTGACTTAGAAACGTTTGATACGCCATCAAGATTATACGTATTTTTCATGAAATTAAGAAACGAGTTGTCAGGCTTTACGTTTTTGTTAAAATCACCACACAGAAGAATCGGTATACTAGAATCAACTTGCACGAACGGTACTGGCTGTTGTGAATCCGAGTCCTTGCCATAGTAACATTCCAATATCCTGCATACTAGCTCCTGGATGAATATATACAGCACCGAGTATAAACTTGAAGCTAGTATTAGCGGCGAAGCAAGTAACTTCAGTCATGCACATGTCACCCTTGGTTTTAATGACACGAGTTACGTCTGTAATCGCAACTTGGAACACTTCCGCTGTAGATGTCGATGATAATTTACGATAGATCGCCACTCCACCAGCCGCGTTGGTATTTGAAAATCAAAACACTTATTCAGATCGAAGGTTCAAATTTTTGCTAAATAAATTTGAAATTAAATAAAATTTGTAATTGTAAATGATGAAGTTGAAAATTAAAACATTTACTTAAATTAGATGTTAAAATTCTTGCTCAACACAGTTTAAATAAAGTTTTCTTATATCTGCCACTTTTTGCCACTTTCTTATATCTGCCACTTTCAAATTTTTGCTAAATAAATTTGAAACTATTTAAAATTTGTAAAATAATAATTAATTAATTAATTAATTTTAAACTAATAATTTATTTAACACTATCAACATTTATCAATAGTATGACATAACCTATAAACTCAGTTTCTCAACTTTTGTGTCAATCTAACAATTAATCAATCAATCATAGTTTACGATAATGAAATATCAGTGTACAATTATTTACCTTTATTGTTGTAGTTGTTGTAAATGACGAATCTAAGCACTCCACATTTTCACTACAGACACAGCTGACGATACTTTAACCACACGTGTGAACTTGTATTATGACGCTTTCTTGTTTTTCCAACGCCAAGAACGTTCGAGAAAGACAAAGACAGAGACAAGCATGCGCCGATTCAATGCGCCTAATTCTCTAGCGCTGCGCGCGCAGCTGCGCGCGCAGCACTCTCGTTCGATTCGTAACATACGGGCGTTACACTTTTTCATAAGTGACTCCCAGCCGCAACCTAATTTAAGACGTTGTCACGTCAAAAAACAAACAATTTCATTATCTAAAATGAGATCCAATAAAAATAATTAAAATAAATACATTCTATCGTGAGTGGAAAAGAGGATATCATAAAGGATAACATTATGACAAAGAAATAATTTGTGTTGAAGTTTAAGACTCTCAATCAAGGAAAAGTTTTTTTATTTAATACAGTATAAAGCAAGATGTTAGAATAGCAATAAAGGCATAAAAGAAAAAAAATTAACTATAAGAAGGAAGAATTTGCAAACATGCTTCTTTCAGCGCCTCCATGAGTGTTGATTTGTCAGTCACTCCTTCCAAACTCTTTGAATCCTTTCCAACATTTGATTTTTTTTGGATAACTAATTAATACTTTATCTTGAAGATAGACGTTGTCTGGCCGGCATTCAAATTTCTGTAAAAAAATTGTACTAAATTCGAAAAATCGCGTGAGAACGCCCTTGCAATCTCAGAACAATTTTGAACGCCTTGCCAAATGTTTTATTTTTATTTATTTCAAACGTTGAGAAAAATAAAATTTCAACTGGCCGAAAAGTCTATTTTTTTTTTTACAGAAAAAATAATTAAAATTTTGATAAATTAATTAACAATTTGATAGCTACTTTTAATTATTTATAATTACTGGAACATTAACACGTTATGAACAGCCGAAGCTGAACAAGTTCATCAAATGTTTTCATTGTAAGTGCATGTCTTCTTAGTAAGTAAAAAAATATATTAGTAAATATAAATAGAGTCGCGGCGTCTTGAGCTTTTTTTTTTTTTGTAATTTGTCGAAATCAAGACTTCTGTGATAATGAAAACAGAGCAGTACTACTGAATGAGGATAATCCAAGAATTTTGAAGCCTTCTTTAATCGTGGTATTTGGAATCCTAAAAAAAAAAAAAAAAAAACATTCGCAATTAAAAAAAAGAAACAAATATATTATTCATAGAAAAAATGGTCAGATGAATTTTTATTTTCTAATAATCTGTTTTGAGAGCTCTTATCTAAAAAAAAGTTAAATAATTTGATCGTTTCCAAAAGTAAAAGATAGTTTGCTGGATAAAGCTGGGCTTTGCTTTCCATCAACTATATAAAAGAAACGCATTGCCAGTAAATTTATTTGTGTAAAATTTTAACGATAGATGGCAATTAAATTTAATTTACTAATATATACATATAGTTTGTGTTGAACCGAAATATAATTTTTCTAATTGAAATTTTTAATGATGCACGTTTGAATTAAAGGTAAGTTAAATTTTTTATTTGCTTTATGAAAATATGTTTAAAATATTTGTTTACATTCCTTATTGAAGCGAAGTGTTCAAAATATTTAGATAAAATATTCCAGCGAAAACATGTTGGGACTCAAAGGTAAGTTTTTATTATTTCTTTTATATACGCTTTCTTGAATATTTAGTAAAACACACATTTTAAGAGAGTTTTCGACATTTGGCCCAAAACCGAGACTAAGTCTCTCATTGGTCGTGACGTCAGTGTGACGCTCAATGTAAACAAAGGATATGATTGATTCTTTTTCACGTCACTACCTCGGGTATTGTCTGATTGGCTGGATGGTTCCAACTCATCGATATAGAATTTTTTAAAAATAAAAATAATTGAAATACCTTTTGTTACTTTAATATTTATAAAGGCCGTTTTTTTTCCTATTTAATATTATCTCCAGAATGTATTTTTAATTTTTATATCTCCAGAATTTTTTTCAAATTTTTATATTGGTGTAATGTTCTCAAACGTAAACAAAGAAATAGGGACAAAGTTAGGGAGACACCGTAACATACAATTAAAAATAAAAAAGTACTTATATGCTTACGTAAGCTAAAGCATACAATAAAATTAAATATACTTGTTTTAATTTTAATAATTTTAATAAATGCACGTGTTTTAATTTTAATATATTTTTATATATGCACACAATGACAAAAATATTTAAGATTGCAAATGCATACAAACGTGTTTTAAATTTTATTTAATAAAAATCTAAGCTGACAAATGCTTACGTAAGCTAAAGCATACAATAATATTAATTAAACGTGTTTTAATTTTAATATATTTTTATATATTAAAAGCCTAGGCATACAATTATACAATAAATACAATTATATGAACATAATCGTTAAAAAAAATAACAGATAAATATAAATGACAGATACATTTAAAAAAAAATTTATTATTCAGTGGACCGAATTTTCATTTATTCTTTTCAACTGAAAAAAAAAAAAAAAGGTTATTCGAAGAGTTAATATAGACAAAATAACTACTCACCTAACTAGCCAGGGTATATCTTTCTTATATCCTTGAAAAATTGTTTAATGAGCAGTTGTTGGCTGTTTTTATTTGTTCTTGGATCCACATAATGCTTCCTTCTCCACCAATACTCTGAAAGATAAAATTCAAGAGAATCTTTTACTTTCCTTTTCCCCACGTGTAATTTTTTTGCTGCGCCCCAGGTGGCCTCGATATTATTCGTATGTGCTCCCGTTTCCGGGTCTTTAAAATGTAGTTTGTGGTTAACCACAAGGTGGTCGAAACCTTCTTGATCCAGCTTGTAGTAGGATCGAAACCCATCCGAAATAATGGTGGTGCCAGGCAAAACCTATTTTTTTATAACCGCAATGAGAGTACGGGCCCTACGGTCGGCGACCACCTGGAAAAAAAAATCTTTTGTTTCCACGTCTACACCGCCAAAAACCCAATGTCCTTCGGCAGTTTTGGCACAGTGATTTTTAGTTTTCTTATTGTGGCCAAACAGGCTCTCGTCTATTTGCACCTGTTTGCCTTTACTACCAATTTTCGGAGGGTCGTCCAGATATAGAAGGTAGCAAACCTCCCTGCAGAAGTTAACCCAGTGCGTTACTGCGTCATCAGATACCCCAGACTGCTCTGCAATGGTCTTTATATCAATCTTTACCACCCACAGTGCAGTCATTGTTATAATTTGGTGGAGTTTTAAGGTCGATTTCTCAAACCAAGTTCCGCATCGCAAACTTGTTCTAATACTATGCACTCCAATTTTTTTAGATGTGCTTCTACATCGCCATACTACATGATCTGTGTTTGTATAGGATTTCAGTTCCATATCTCTGCCACAGTGCGGGCATGTCCTCCACATAATGCTTCCTTCTCCACCAATACTCCGAAAGATAAAATTCAAGAGAATCTTTTACTTTCCTTTTCCCCACGTGTAATTTTTTTGCTGCGCCCCAGGTGGCCTCGATATTATTCGTATGTGCTCCCGTTTCCGGGTCTTTAAAATGTAGTTTGTGGTTAACCACAAGGTGGTCGAAACCTTCTTGATCCAGCTTGTAGTAGGATCGAAACCCATCCGAAATAATGGTGGTGCCAGGCAAAACATATTTTTTTATAACCGCAATGAGAGTACGGGCCCTACGGTCGGCGACCACCTGGAAAAAAAAAACTTTTGTTTCCACGTCTACACCGCCAAAAACCCAATGTCCTTCGGCAGTTTTGGCACAGTGATTTTTAGTTTTCTTATTGTGGCCAAACAGGCTCTCGTCTATTTGCACCTGTTTGCCTTTACCACCAATTTTCGGAGGGTCGTCCAGATATAGAAGGTAGCAAACCTCCCTGCAGAAGTTAACCCAGTGCGTTACTGCGTCATCAGATACCCCAGACTGCTCTGCAATGGTCTTTATATCAATCTTTACCACCCACAGTGCAGTCATTGTTATAATTTGGTGGAGTTTTAAGGTCGATTTCTCAAACCAAGTTCCGCATCGCAAACTTGTTCTAATACTATGCACTCCAATTTTTTTAGATGTGCTTCTACATCGCCATACTACATGATCTGTGTTTGTATAGGATTTCAGTTCCATATCTCTGCCACAGTGCGGGCATGTCCTCCACATAATGCTTCCTTCTCCACCAATACTCCGAAAGATAAAATTCAAGAGAATCTTTTACTTTCCTTTTCCCCACGTGTAATTTTTTTGCTGCGCCCCAGGTGGCCTCGATATTATTCGTATGTGCTCCCGTTTCCGGGTCTTTAAAATGTAGTTTGTGGTTAACCACAAGGTGGTCGAAACCTTCTTGATCCAGCTTGTAGTAGGATCGAAACCCATCCGAAATAATGGTGGTGCCAGGCAAAACATATTTTTTTATAACCGCAATGAGAGTACGGGCCCTACGGTCGGCGACCACCTGGAAAAAAAAAACTTTTGTTTCCACGTCTACACCGCCAAAAACCCAATGTCCTTCGGCAGTTTTGGCACAGTGATTTTTAGTTTTCTTATTGTGGCCAAACAGGCTCTCGTCTATTTGCACCTGTTTGCCTTTACCACCAATTTTCGGAGGGTCGTCCAGATATAGAAGGTAGCAAACCTCCCTGCAGAAGTTAACCCAGTGCGTTACTGCGTCATCAGATACCCCAGACTGCTCTGCAATGGTCTTTATATCAATCTTTACCACCCACAGTGCAGTCATTGTTATAATTTGGTGGAGTTTTAAGGTCGATTTCTCAAACCAAGTTCCGCATCGCAAACTTGTTCTAATACTATGCACTCCAATTTTTTTAGATGTGCTTCTACATCGCCATACTACATGATCTGTGTTTGTATAGGATTTCAGTTCCATATCTCTGCCACAGTGCGGGCATGTCCTCCACATAATGCTTCTTCTCCACCAATACTCCGAAAGATAAAATTCAAGAGAATCTTTTACTTTCCTTTTCCCCACGTGTAATTTTTTTGCTGCGCCCCAGGTGGCCTCGATATTATTCGTATGTGCTCCCGTTTCCGGGTCTTTAAAATGTAGTTTGTGGTTAACCACAAGGTGGTCGAAACCTTCTTGATCCAGCTTGTAGTAGGATCGAAACCCATCCGAAATAATGGTGGTGCCAGGCAAAACCTATTTTTTTATAACCGCAATGAGAGTACGGGCCCTACGGTCGGCGACAACCTGAAAAAAAAAAATCTTTTGTTTCCACGTCTACACCGCCAAAAACCCAATGTCCTAAGGCAGTTTTGGCACAGTGATTTTTAGTTTTCTTATTGTGGCCAAACAGGCTCTCGTCTATTTGCACCTGTTTGCCTTTACCACCAATTTTCGGAGGGTCGTCCAGATATAGAAGGTAGCAAACCTCCCTGCAGAAGTTAACCCAGTGCGTTACTGCGTCATCAGATACCCCAGACTGCTCTGCAATGGTCTTTATATCAATCTTTACCACCCACAGTGCAGTCATTGTTATAATTTGGTGGAGTTTTAAGGTCGATTTCTCAAACCAAGTTCCGCATCGCAAACTTGTTCTAATACTATGCACTCCAATTTTTTTAGATGTGCTTCTACATCGCCATACTACATGATCTGTGTTTGTATAGGATTTCAGTTCCATATCTCTGCCACAGTGCGGGCATGTCCTCCACATAATGCTTCCTTCTCCACCAATACTCCGAAAGATAAAATTCAAGAGAATCTTTTACTTTCCTTTTCCCCCACGTGTAATTTTTTTGCTGCGCCCCAGGTGGCCTCGATATTATTCGGGTCTTTAAAATGTAGTTTGTGGTTAACCACAAGGTGGTCGAAACCTTCTTGATCCAGCTTGTAGTAGGATCGAAACCCATCCGAAATAATGGTGGTGCCAGGCAAAACCTATTTTTTTATAACCGCAATGAGAGTACGGGCCCTACGGTCGGCGACCACCTGGAAAAAAAAATCTTTTGTTTCCACGTCTACACCGCCAAAAACCCAATGTCCTTCGGCAGTTTTGGCACAGTGATTTTTAGTTTTCTTATTGTGGCCAAACAGGCTCACGTCTATTTGCACCTGTTTGCCTTTACCACCAATTTTCGGAGGGTCGTCCAGATATAGAAGGTAGCAAACCTCCCTGCAGAAGTTAACCCAGTGCGTTACTGCGTCATCAGATACCCCAGACTGCTCTGCAATGGTCTTTATATCAATCTTTACCACCCACAGTGCAGTCATTGTTATAATTTGGTGGAGTTTTAAGGTCGATTTCTCAAACCAAGTTCCGCATCGCAAACTTGTTCTAATACTATGCACTCCAATTTTTTTAGATGTGCTTCTACATCGCCATACTACATGATCTGTGTTTGTATAGGATTTCAGTTCCATATCTCTGCCACAGTGCGGGCATGTCCTCCACATAATGCTTCCTTCTCCACCAATACTCCGAAAGATAAAATTCAAGAGAATCTTTTACTTTCCTTTTCCCCACGTGTAATTTTTTTGCTGCGCCCCAGGTGGCCTCGATATTATTCGTATGTGCTCCCGTTTCCGGGTCTTTAAAATGTAGTTTGTGGTTAACCACAAGGTGGTCGAAACCTTCTTGATCCAGCTTGTAGTAGGATCGAAACCCATCCGAAATAATGGTGGTGCCAGGCAAAACCTATTTTTTTATAACCGCAATGAGAGTACGGGCCCTACGGTCGGCGACCACCTGGAAAAAAAAAATCTTTTGTTACCACGTCTACACCGCCAAAAACCCAATGTCCTTCGGCAGTTTTGGCACACTGTGATTTTTAGTTTTCTTATTGTGGCCAAACAGGCTCTCGTCTATTTGCACCTGTTTGCCTTTACCACCAATTTTCGGAGGGTCGTCCAGATATAGAAGGTAGCAAACCTCCCTGCAGAAGTTAACCCAGTGCGTTACTGCGTCATCAGATACCCCAGACTGCTCTGCAATGGTCTTTATATCAATCTTTACCACCCACAGTGCAGTCATTGTTATAATTTGGTGGAGTTTTAAGGTCGATTTCTCAAACCAAGTTCCGCATCGCACACTTGTTCTAATACTATGCACTCCAATTTTTTTAGATGTGCTTCTACATCGCCATACTACATGATCTGTGTTTGTATAGGATTTCAGTTCCATATCTCTGCCACAGTGCGGGCATGTCTTCCACATAATGCTTCCTTCTCCACCAATACTCCGAAAGATAAAATTCAAGAGAATCTTTTACTTTCCTTTTCCCCACGTGTAATTTTTTTGCTGCGCCCCAGGTGGCCTCGATATTATTCGTATGTGCTCCCGTTTCCGGGTCTTTAAAATGTAGTTTGTGGTTAACCACAAGGTGGTCGAAACCTTCTTGATCCAGCTTGTAGTAGGATCGAAACCCATCCGAAATAATGGTGGTGCCAGGCAAAACATATTTTTTTATAACCGCAATGAGAGTACGGGCCCTACGGTCGGCGACCACCTGGAAAAAAAACTTTTGTTTCCACGTCTACACCGCCAAAAACCCAATGTCCTTCGGCAGTTTTGGCACAGTGATTTTTAGTTTTCTTATTGTGGCCAAACAGGCTCTCGTCTATTTGCACCTGTTTGCCTTTACCACCAATTTTCGGAGGGTCGTCCAGATATAGAAGGTAGCAAACCTCCCTGCAGAAGTTAACCCAGTGCGTTACTGCGTCATCAGATACCCCAGACTGCTCTGCAATGGTCTTTATATCAATCTTTACCACCCACAGTGCAGTCATGGTTATAATTTGGTGGAGTTTTAAGGTCGATTTCTCAAACCAAGTACCGCATCGCAAACTTGTTCTAATACTATGCACTCCAATTTTTTTAGATGTGCTTCTACATCGTCATACTACATGATCTGTGTTTGTATAGGATTTCAGTTCCATATCTCTGCCACAGTGCGGGCATGTCCTCCACATAATGCTTCCTTCTCCACCAATACTCCGAAAGATAAAATTCAAGAGAATCTTTTACTTTCCTTTTCCCCCACGTGTAATTTTTTTGCTGCGCCCCAGGTGGCCTCGATATTATTCGGGTCTTTAAAATGTAGTTTGTGGTTAACCACAAGGTGGTCGAAACCTTCTTGATCCAGCTTGTAGTAGGATCGAAACCCATCCGAAATAATGGTGGTGCCAGGCAAAACCTATTTTTTTATAACCGCAATGAGAGTACGGGCCCTACGGTCTGCGACCACCTGGAAAAAAAAATCTTTTGTTTCCACGTCTACACCGCCAAAAACCCAATGTCCTTCGGCAGTTTTGGCACAGTGATTTTTAGTTTTCTTATTGTGGCCAAACAGGCTCACGTCTATTTGCACCTGTTTGCCTTTACCACCAATTTTCGGAGGGTCGTCCAGATATAGAAGGTAGCAAACCTCCCTGCAGAAGTTAACCCAGTGCGTTACTGCGTCATCAGATACCCCAGACTGCTCTGCAATGGTCTTTATATCAATCTTTACCACCCACAGTGCAGTCATTGTTATAATTTGGTGGAGTTTTAAGGTCGATTTCTCAAACCAAGTTCCGCATCGCAAACTTGTTCTAATACTATGCACTCCAATTTTTTTAGATGTGCTTCTACATCGTCATACTACATGATCTGTGTTTGTATAGGATTTCAGTTCCATATCTCTGCCACAGTGCGGGCATGTCCTCCACATAATGCTTCCTTCTCCACCAATACTCCGAAAGATAAAATTCAAGAGAATCTTTTACTTTCCTTTTCCCCACGTGTAATTTTTTTGCTGCGCCCCAGGTGGCCTCGATATTATTCGTATGTGCTCCCGTTTCCGGGTCTTTAAAATGTAGTTTGTGGTTAACCACAAGGTGGTCGAAACCTTCTTGATCCAGCTTGTAGTAGGATCGAAACCCATCCGAAATAATGGTGGTGCCAGGCAAAACATATTTTTTTATAACCGCAATGAGAGTACGGGCCCTACGGTCGGCGACCACCTGGAAAAAAAAAATCTTTTGTTTCCACGTCTACACCGCCAAAAACCCAATGTCCTTTCAGATAAATTGCAATTGAAACATTATTATTGGAATTCTCGAATTTCCACTTTTAAACCGGGATACACTAATTTTTGATAGTTCTTTTAAGTTGCTCGTAAGAGTTTCTCCAATTATATCAAATTTAAATATAATGGTTTTAACATCTTTGATAAATATTATTTCGAGATACCATTCGACCTTGTTTAGCGCGATAGTAGAGAAATTTATAGAGTTGCTAGAAATAAAGGACGATTCGCCGCAAATCGGTTATAATGAAACGATATCCATTTTTAATTGTATTCGAATACTCTTTGCGGCTAATCTATATGGAGGCGAACGCGACCCAAGCCAAATAAACGATAAGCAAAAAGTAACCGATACCGAACGGAGTCTTAATTTTACATTGAACCAATTTATTACACACATTTTATTGTCTTGTCCTTATAGGGTCATTTGACATTTTAGCTTTATTTATGGCAAAAACTTTTTAGATAAAAAAGATTAGATAAAAAGTAATATATTTAACGTTTCAAATTAAATTCTTTGGAAACAATATATTATACATGGATATTTATTTATTGTTGGCTACCTCTGGAGAAATAATAATGACACCATAGTAAAAAATGTAGATGGTAGCAAATTGTCCTGATCCTTATAGGGTCATTTGACATTTTACCATTATTATTTATGGCAATGTAAAGCTTTTTAGGTAAAAAAGAATTGAAATTAAATAAATTTCGCCCGAGTGGTCAGGACTGCGACCGTCCGAGTGGTCAAAACTTGCTACATATATTATACTCATTAAAAAAGGTCCCAATGCGTACATTTTTTTAATTCTAATATATATATATATACTATACATTGTTTAGTTTGGTCTTATATCCAAAATATACAAATGAATGTTTTTATATAGCCCATTAAAGTCTCTAGTGTAGAAAAATATATGAAATAATATAAACAGCTATATCCCCTCACCACACTAGTAGAATCTTACTGTATAAAAAGAGATATTTTAGGTATTAAAACTGCCTTTTTTGTTCAAAGATAGCAACGTTTGAACGGGTACAGCTAGGTGGAGAAGATAATCAAATTACCTTACAAAAAAAATTCTCACGATGGCCACATGTCATAAATTACACTCTCATAAAAATAACAACAAAAAGCGAAAAAGCACAAATTCGATAACATTTTATTAAAAAAGATAAATAACACCTGAAGAAGCAGTCTTTAATATAATAGTTACTTATGTAGTTTAAAAGGTTTTTTTTTGTTTAATATATACATATAAATATATATATATATAATGGGTAGATATACAATGGGATAGTATTGGATCAGCATTATGCAAGTTTTTATATATTGTAATAATTTGGCGAACTTTAGAGTCTTGCCTTTTATAAACTTTCAGGTTACGCGGCCATTGGGGCTCAAAAATCATTTATTTTGTTAGCGGCCCCGTAAATAAAGATATTTCCTTTTTGAAAATAGAGCAGGTGAAGAGGTCCACGGTTATAAGAGATGTATATAAATACATAGCAAACAGAGATAAGCAAGATTATGCTGAATTCATCAAAAGAGTAAATAAAATAAATAAAAGAGAAAATGTATATTTTATTTAAAAAAAAAAACACATATACATATTTAGTAGCTTAAACGTTTAGTTAAAATTTTGGTCGATATTTTTCAGGGAGACTTGATATCAAAGCTTGGGTATGAGGGTGAGTTGAAAAATCTCTATATTTCCTAATGTAGTTGTCTCTACCATTTAAATCTATTTCAATTTCTTTAAAGCTATTATTCGAAAAATTATCTAGAATGGGAATAGAGAATCGATTAGTTTTTCTTCTAAATCGACTTAGAGCCTTGACTTCAGCCATATAGTCAATCAATTCAACAACCATGGAACTCCAATTGGTACCATAGAACTTAGGAGAATATTCAGGATCAAAAAGAAGGTCAACGTGACATATGAAATAGCCGTGTAAATTGTGATTTTTGAAATGGCTTAGAATAGTTTCAGCAATTACATTCAATTCACCATCGCCTGTTATATTTAACATTAACTGCGCTACATTATATATTCCAATCTTAATGGCGCAAAACATGTAAAATTCAATGTAAGATTTGAGATTGTCAATTTCTAAAACGAAAAAGGAGCCCTTTGCTTGATGAATATTAATGAAGATTTGTTGGATAATATTGTTAATGGTAGATGCTTGGGAATCTTGGATTAGAATCTTCGACAGGTATAACGCGGTGTCTGGTTTATTCATCTTCAAAAGAATGTTAGATATGGAAAATGTTATTTGAAGGAATTCTCCACCTGAGGATCGGAAACTGTAAATAATTCTTTTAAGAGCAGTTTCATCAACTCGAGCTAGCAGAGTGGATTCGGAGTTTAGGAAAGTTAAAATTGGTGCACAGGTTTTCCCAGCGGCCTTTCCACATTCAACAATGTTGGCATAAAGTCTTAAGGAATATGAAATGATGTCTTCATTATCTAGTTTGATGATATCTGGAAATATACAGAGAATTTCGTTTCCTAGGGAATCGACCTCTTCGGGAGTGGCGGACAAGACCAAGTAATTAAGACATTCGAAGAGGTTGTGCAAATAAATGCCTTCATTAGGTTTAAATAGGTCTTCCTTCACAATATTGAAATTTTCGTCCCGAAATCCATGAGGCTCTTTCATTCTCAGGGAGTTCACGAAATATTACATCCTGCTATATAAATAAGTATAATTTGCATGTATCCTGCGTGCACTGGGGTTAAAAAAAAATAAGACAACTATTTTTTTTTTTATTAAGACTACAAAATATATTTATTTATCTCTTAAAACTGGAAAAACACAAAGATAAGAAATAAAAATAAATAAAATGGGCAATGAGGATAGATTGTGAGAAAATACATGAATATAACTGGTTAAAAACAAATATTATCGAAAGTTACTTAACTCTTAGTGCTTCAGTTGGATGGCTGGGAGATTCCTTCCACTAAATCTTCTAGACTACATTTTTTTTTGGTTAAATTTTCATGAGCCTGACTCTCCTATATCTCTCCAAGACTGGCCTCTCCTATATCTGCTCTCTGGCTGGCTCTAACTGTCCTTTTTTATTTCTCCCCCAGGGTGACCAAAAAAAAATCATGACAAAAATAAAAATAATAATAAATCTTTATCTGGTCATCCTCTGTGAAAAAAAAAAATTGAAAATAAAAAATAAAAAATTATAATAAAAATTATCATTCAACATATTATTTTAATTAACGAATATTATTTTAAAATATTAAAAACCAAATAGCTGCTTATTTAAAAAAAAAAGGAAATTTATTATAGTATTATAAGTTATATACAAAATTAGGAATAAAAGGAGGTGAAGAGATGGGCTGGTTTGACAATGAAGAATGCTCGAAGTCCATTTCTTTCTTGTCGAGGCAGCTTCATCATTGTCCACCAGCTTTCTATTTGGTTCTGTGGGTGAACTTTGTTGAGGCCCCAGGAGTGGCCTCTACACATACTACACCATCTGTGTTGTTATAGGCCTTCAGCTCCATTTGTCTGCCACATTCTGGGCATGTCCTTTCACCTTCGGAGACACACATTGAGAATATAAACCTTTATAACTATTATTGAATATATAATATACATAAGTAGGTTTCGCTCTGGGTGGGTCCTCTTTCGGTCTGGCTAACTCTTCTGTCCTCCCTCCTCTTCCTTCTGTTCCTCTTCTTGCTCGCCTTCTCGCTGTTCCTACTCTGAACAGGCTGTTTAGGGGGAGATGGCAGAACAACCATTTCCGTGTCACCAGTCGGTATTTGGGCCGGGTCTCCCTCTTCTTCAGGGCAGTTACTCCCGGCCCGTGCCCTTGCAGGATCCTCTGTCTTCTCGTGGTGTGGCGTTTCTCATCTTGGGAGGACTGGGGAAGCGTCATTGGGAGGACATACATCAACCTCACCTAGTTTCAGCGACTCTAAGAGAGCCGCCGCCACTCTTCTCTGTATGCCACTCTTCAAGGTAGGGGGGTCGGACTGAGGATCTTTCCCTCTAGGTTCCTCTTTTCCATCCGAAGGAGCTCAAGCTCTAAAAGAGCAGCCCTATGTTTCTTGAGGAGCTTATCCAAAGCATTGCTCGAGGATGTTCGGATGAACATTTCCAATCTTCCTCCCTCGATGTATAGTGTCTAGGGAGTCCTGGAAAGCCTCAGTAAGCTCCTTCAGCTCCGAGCTCTTCTTCTGCGGGGTCAATGCCTGATTTAGAAATTCGTTCATTTCATTCAGTTCGTTGAGGTACCCAGCTTGGGTGGCATCCATCGCTACACCCGACTCCTTGACTAATGGGTCGATTCTAGGGCCTCCAATCCCGGTACATATTTTCAATCCCGGAATTGAAAAACATTTTCGTCTTTCTACGCCAAGAGGTATATTGTTTTGTTCGTTATATTTTTAATTTTTTCTTTTATATAGTGCCAATGACGTGGCACTTACTTCGATGAAAACAACCTGAAAGCCATATATTTTGCGCTTGCTTATGAACTAAATCATTGCTTTTGGGTTACAGTTTGAAATTATCTTTCAATTACTGTACACACATCTGGAAAAAAATACTGTTTTTGGAACTCTTAGACCACATCTCTTAATGCAGTGTTGGGCACTAATCCATTCAAAGTAATACGAGGTGTGTTCAAAAAGTATCGCAACTTTTGTGTTTTTTCAAAAATTATTTACTCATGAATACCTATTTTGTCCCCTTCAAAGTAATCCCCATGAGATATTATACACTTGTGCCAACGGTTTTTCCAATCTTCGAAGCATTTCAAAAAATCATTTTTAAAAATCTTTTTCAGCTCCTCCTTCGATGCCGTCTTTATCTCGTCAAGGGTAGCGTAACGTCGTCCTTTCATGGGCCTCTTCAGTTTAGGGAACAAGAAAAAGTCACAGGGGGCCAGATCTGGGGAATACGGTAGCTGCGGCATCATTAGTGTGTTGTTTTTGGCCAAAAAGTCGCGCACAAGCGGGTTGGTAGGGCACCTTGCCTATCGCTGCCGCTATGGGGTGATGATAACTGGGATGACTGAGACCTTTCTCCCTTCTCCTCGCTTACAAAATGCATCACATCTCTACTGTTGTCCCATTGTTGAGTAAATAAAATTCTAGATATAAAAATCCGGGTGATCCTAAGAAACCACCCAAAAATATAATTCTCCCCAAAAAAATATCTATGCCACTCCTAAAAGGCCTTGTTCGTAAGCTTTTAGAGGGCAGTAGAAGCCTCGACAGCAACAGAGATGCTTACACCAGGAAGCGTCTACCCCTTAACTTGAGGACACGGGTGATAAATGATAACCGGAACATTTATTGTGACGTGTAGTGTATGTATATGTAGGGTATATGTAGTGTATGTATTGATTAGATAGTCACAATAAAAGTTTCAGCCCCGTTCCTGTCTTCGATGGTAACAGGAATGTCTACATCAATAAGCTAATATCCCTCTACCCCGTTACTACAGGTCAATCTTTATCTACTATCAATAAATCTCCTATCGGTCTATCATTACGGGCTGGTAGGGCACCTTGCCTATCGCTGCCGCTACGGGGTGATGACAACTGGGATGACTGAGACCTTTCTCCCTTCTCTTCGCTTACAACGCATTCTAACCTTCTCATCCCACCTCTAAACGTCATTCAACCCTCTTTCATCCCTCTGGGTCTCCTCGAAACCCGTCATCGGGAACCAATCCCAATATTACTCTATCCCGATTGACATCGCAGGAGTCCTTCTACGCCATTCAGCTCCCCTTCTATATCACCTTTCTACAATTCCTCTTGCCGATTTTCGACATGCTCCGCTACCCTTCTAATATATCTTATCTTCTACCATTCAACTCCCTTTTATCGCTCTCAACACACTTCAACGCCTTTTCATCCCTCTGGTGTTTCCCTGAAACCCGTCATCGGGGATTGGATCCCGATCTATTATTATTCTTCATTTTGAAGCTATTCTGGTATACTATCCCCTCCCCCCGCCAGCTTTATGCTAAAGTCTGACATTCGTTCAGGGCGAAAGCTATCGCAAAATCTCTAGGAAATTCCTCAGGACCTGTTTCCACCCCCCTAATCTCCCCTTCGAGGAGATAAGCTCATCTCGACTGTCTTAGAAATCCTGAAGAACGGATCCAACACATGTAGTTCAGTAAGATCTCGTTCTTCAGCGGCGATCATTTGAACAATTTCACAACCACACAAGCTTTTTTCGTCACTTCATTTATATTTTTCTTTGAAAATACTGGAGATTGTGGATAAATTGCTTCAGGGAATGAGGGATGTTCTACCTCTAGGCTAACGCTAAATGGAGAAGTGTCCTCCTTGTCATCCTCGGAAAGGTCAGATTCTGCTTCATTTACTGTTGCGGAAACGAATTCAGGAACAACCCTCTCTTTTTTTCTTAGCATAAAGTACATCCATCACAGCCAGATGGAGACCATGCGCATAGCAGAGCTGTTGCAGTTGTAAAAGGCTATTTTATTGTCGTCGTCTTGCATCTTGTCTGTAGATTCTTGGCACTCGGGTCGGTCGATGCGGGTCGGGCCGTCTTCATTTTGCGTTGATCCAAAAATGGAACTTATGTATATATATATGTATCTCTCTTTTCTCTAACTACTAAAATTTATAATATTATATATATTCTCACTTCTATTATTCTATATATAGGTTAGAGTATGTCTAAATGACGTGTAAAAGCCGATGCAAAAGACGTTACGTTGTTAAATTTTATTGTTATTAATTATAAATATATAATTAACTAGATGATGTTTTAGAAGTAAAGGACTTTTTTTTTTCCTCTCTATCTACACTAAATAATAACAATTTACAAATTTTATAATTTGAATTTAAATAATCAAAATAATGAAGATAATTTTAATACAAAACTTAACTATAAAACTATACAACTATTTATTGTTATAATTAATTTAGATTTAGCTTGCTAATCTAACCAAATCTACTTGATATGATTTATCATTCTTATCAGTTTGCTCCTTGAGTTTTAAATGTGGAATCACTGTTATATTTTTGTTATATAGTTTTTACACTATATATATATAATAAAGAGAGCAAGCAAGAAAGTTGGTCCGTGGTCAAAGTGCAATTTCTCGCCGAACTCTGTTGTTCGATGGCTCACAGAGAGAGTTTAAAATTAATAATAAAAAATTCAAAATCGTGAGCCTTGCTAGTTAAGATAGCAGGCGTGTGTTAGTCACGCCCACGTGTCCGGCGTTCAGGGTCACGCCGTGATTACACAACAATATGCGGTTGCAGTGGGCAAAGCAAAAATTATCTAAAGGTATACATTTAGAAAAGCTATAAAGAAATATAAGTTTTAGGTAGGGTAAAATCAGTTTGAAGGTTACATTGAGGTCGAAGCTGTTATATTGGAGGGGACAAATCTCCCGCTATTATGTGCAAATCTTAGTATTGATTTCCAGAGTTTGTCCTTCCAAAAATGATCTTTCAAGGTTAGAGGTATGTAACCAATGGTCCTGAGGCAGGCTTATAGAGTTGTGATCGTTCAGAATCAAAATTGGGACATTCAAAGAAAATATGTGAAATTGTTTCTGGAGAGGAGAGTCAGTGGTTGCATGTTGGGGCATGTATATGTTTTGTTTTGCCAAAGGACCCTATCCATGTGTGTACAGTACCGAGACCTGTAGTTATTGCACAATCAGGTATGATGTGTTTGTGGGAAGAAGACAAAGAACGAGGAGAGATACCCAGGTTCTGTTGTTGTTGTTGTTTCTTATCCCCTTGTGTAAAGATTACACAAATTCCATGAGTTCATGCTCCTCGAGCTGTTTTATGATGAGCAGCGGCTTCTCCCAAAGGTCCTGTTTAGTGCATCTAATGCAAGCCAAAATGTGTTCTGGAGCTGCAGGTGACAAGCTACATTTTGGGCAAGTGGGGTAGATTTTGTTATTATTTTCTATCTTCAATGGCTTGAGATGGCCTGTTCTAAATCTTGTTAGTGTTGTTTGATGCTGTCTATTTCTGATGTTCAGAGCTCCTCCTGGGTTCACTCCACTGTACCAACTGTGCTTAGGTGGGATCCTCCAGTTCCTATTTATTTTTGTTTTGGCTACTGTTTCTATTTCTTTAAAAGTAAGTTTATTTTTCTGTGGCAAGGGTTCTTTTGTGCCTTTTTTCGCTAGCACATCAGCAGCTTCATTGCCTTCAATTCCAACATGTGAGGGTATCCATTGAAGGTGAATTTTTGAGAGTTTATAGAGATAGCCAATTATGTTCCTGCTTACTTTGTCTCTAAGTTCCCCTGTGTGACTCAAGTGTTGTATGGCACTTCTACTATCAGTAAGAATCCAGATATCTTGATAATTAGTATTTCTGATGGATTTAAGGCTTCATAGATGGCTATAAGTTCTGATCTGAAGACTGAGCAAAAATCTGGGTTTCTTCTGTTCATTTTCTCAATGCCATTTGTGGTTTTGATGAGACAGCCACTGCCAGTGTGTCCTAGCTCGTCTCTACTACCATCGGTATAAATAGTTATTGCATTTTTAGGAATGTTATTAATTATTTCTAATGATAATTGTTTTAAGTATTCTGGATTTTGGCATTGTTTGTTGGTGGGTTCATTTAAAGAGGCATTAAAAATAACATTTTGTAGTGGTTCGCATGGAGAAATTTTTTCTGCTAAATAATTTTTTTCTACTTTATATTTTAAAAATCCATTTCTTTTGGCCAGGTGGAGAGGGCCTTCTTTTTTGAGTCTTAGATTGGATTCCCAATTAAGTATGTAATTGGAAGTTCTGTGTTTGTTTCCATAACTCTTGATTTTGTTTATATATTTTGGCAGATTGTAGCTTCTTCTATCCTTTAAGGGCATAATGTCTGCCTCGTAAAGTACAATATCATTAGGGCAGGTATTTCGAATACCTGTAATAATTCTAGCTGGTTCTTGTAGATTGTAGGGTTGGCGGTGATGAATTCCTCCTCTCATGTGTCCCAGAAGGATTTGCAAAGATGGTTAAAAAGGGTACGGCGTGAGGCTAGTTTCAGGATCTCCATCAGGGAGGTCCTTGTAGCCTAGAACTTGAGAGCCCTAGACTTCAGGATTGGAGAGCTGGAGGCTCTCGCCTCATGTTTGTCAGGAAGGCCCTTGGCACAGCAGTTGGTGCACTTGGAGGTGCGCGGGTTCTCCAGGGAGGAACAGGCACGACCCTCGTGTCCTTCTTCGCCGCAATGGAAGCACTGGAGTCCTGGAGCATTGAGCCGAGTTGTGGTCGAAGCCTCAGCAGCGGACGGACTCCTCGAAGCTGAAGATAACTCCATCAACAACTATCCTCCGTGCACAACAAGGTTCTGAAGGTCCACCTCGATGAAGGCTGTGCAGGTCCCGTTCCTTGTTGCAGAGCGGTGAGCCATACGCACCACCTTGTCACCAGGACTGACGGCAGGAGTTGCCAGGAAGGTTTCTTCAATGGTAAAGTTGGTGTGGAAAGATCTCCTTCTGCTGGCGGACCATCATGCCATCCAACTTACAACTACAATTAATACTTTTTTACAATTTTAAAACCAATGTGTAGATTACTATTTTCAGAATCATGGAATTGATTTAAATCCAATAATTTTTAGGGTTTTCTAAATGGAGTTGTTGAAGGGATGGACTCCCCAAGACTTAACTTCCATTTTTTGGGATTTGTTTGAAGCAATGTCAAGAGAAAGGACTTCTCAAGACAAGAGCTTCAGATATGCTAAATAAAGGAATATTGATGAAACAAAGGCGGGGATGTAATATTCAGATGGTTTATTTGGTGCAGTGCTGGACTGTGGTCCAGTCCAGAAAGGTCATGATGTTCGGGGTCTCATTGTGCCGGTTGTAGGAGGGGTTAGAGCTGTAACTGGACATTTCTAAATCAACAGGTGAAAATCCAAACAGGACAAAGATTAATATATTTCTGGCATGTTGTATTTAACACATTGCTGTGAAACGGTGGTCAATGGTCAAATACAATTTATACCCTTCATCTCAGTGATGCCGTTTCTCTGATAAAAAAAAAAAATAATAATAATTTTTAATGGTCACGTGTACTATTGGTCGGCTACTTGTTGGCACATAACAATATATTAGAATTTTAACAAAGAAATTATACAATAATAGTTGGAATTTTATTAACAAATATATGGGTTGTTGCTATTGAAGTCAGTCAAGGAAAGGACTTCCAAACACTGACCTCTAAAAGAAAATCTTATTACCATATTGGATATTTGACTCTATCATTCAATTTTGATTATTTTGATTTTATGATGCAAATAAAATATAAGTGGAATAGGCCTATTGGGGAACCGCCACTATAAAAAAAGGTAACGCATTCAATATGCAGGTACCTCCTGGGTGAATGTGGAAATCCTGCTGATGATCTCTCTCTCTTTCTGCAACAGCAACCACCCGACCTGCAGGGCTACTGGCTCTTCGGTCAAGGGCTGGATGACAACGCCATCCTCGCATCTGCCAAGTCATCGAAACACAGGTTCTTTCTGAGCCTTGAGATGAGGGGAGAATGTGACTTAATGTCTGGAGGAGGACTCTCTGTCGTTGTTTCCGGGATTTTACTGTATATAGTTTACTCAACAGCAACAACAACAAAAAGGCTTTTATTAGACCCCATTGCCCTGTATGGATTAGCCATACAACAACAAAATAATACAGTAATTTTTTCTCCCTTTCCACATGTGCACGTGAGCCTTTGTTTGAAAAGGGATTTATTTACACATCTGTTCTAGAACTTTCCTCATTACCTATTTCTATTGCTATATTTTTCTTTTCTGAAATAGTTCTCAGCGTCTTCAGTGGGTTGCTAGATCTCCAGAAGGTGTTTTTAAGAGTTTTTTCTCTTTCTTCACCTAAATATTTGCATTCTATGATATAGTGGGAGATTTCATCAGATATAATTTACTCTTTTATCTTTTTCATATACAGTTAAACCTGTCTATATCGCCCCTTATTAGGACTCACCAAAATAGGGTGTTATATAGAGGGGGTGCTATAGACAGGTCACTTTTAATGTAAAATGTTTACATTTCAATGTTTAAAATCGGGTGCTATAGAGAGGAAGGCGCTATTTAGAGGGGGCGCTATAGACAGGTTTAACTGTATATATATTTTAATTTTCTTTCTTTTTTATAATACAACCATTAACTTGTGTATGATGTGAATAAAATATTTTTAAATCTCAAATCTCTCTCTCTCTTTACAGAAGGTTGAGGATATGTTTAAGGTACTAGACGCTGACTCCTTCTGGAACCCCTATTGTTAAGAATGGTTGGGGAAATCGGCTCTAGATGGCGTGCGCCATGGGATGCGCCTCAGAGTACACCACAGAGTGCACCCACGTGACATTTTTCGACTATATAAAAGAGGGTATTTGAACGGAAAGGAGGATATAGTAGCGGAGAGGACAGGGCATAGTCTCGACGTGGAGAAGGTATCAGATCGGAGTTGGGTGTGTGGCTGAAGGTGGATCAAGGATAGTTTTTTTTTTTTGCTTATCCCTAGTACACGTGGTACAGGCCATGATAATCATGGTGGGTAGTTAGCAACTGCTTTTTTACTGTAAGCGCACCACATGTCTACACATGTGAAAAGCAGTTCGACTTTGCACTTACAAATGTGCCAGAGCCCCGTTTGGTTACTTGCACTCGCTGGTGGGGTTGGACTTTTGCAAGAATCGGGGGGCCATTGGAGCATTTTTTTTTTTTTTTTTTTTAAACAGAAAAAAGTGTCCAATGCGGGATACGAACCCGGGTCGTAGTGGTCGAAAACTAAACAGTTTAACCAGCCTTCCACCGACCCCCCAAGGATAAAGTTAAAGTTTGAAGAAGAAGAAGTTAAAGTTTAAAAGAAGAAGAAGTTAAAGAGAGTTTGAATAAGAAGTTAAATTTTAAAAGAAGTTCTCAAAGAAGTTAAAGTCAAAGAAGATAGTCAAAGAAGATAAAGTCAACGAAGATAAAGTCAAAGAGGCATAGTGGAATGTACATATGTAAATAAACCATTTTAAGATTTGCAAATAAGAAAATAAAAGTTCAATATTATTAGAAAGGCTGAGAGTGATCTTTCTCTAGGATTTTAATGACTGGTAGTCATTCTTAGAAACAACACAAAATACTTAACACCTATATAGGGATTTTTATAGGTGCGAAATAGAGTTGGCTGTTGTATGTCTAACTAAGAGGGAGGATGTTCTCGAATTTCTCTCACCCTATTGATTTAGGTAATACAGTAGAACCTCCCTTTAGCGGACACCTCTCTACAAAGGACAGTTTTTCACATTTGCAAAATTAACATTTTTACAATTTAGCAACTCTCCGGTAAGAGGACACCTCCTCCTAAAGGACACTTTGGGTCTGAAATTAGGTCCTTTACAGGGAGATTCTACTGTATAATCTTTTTTCCAGAGCAGAATATGTAAATTAGCCCATTGAGTTAATTTGCATATTAAAAGAATCAGGACATTGAGATCTTCTCTAAACCTAACTTGGCAGTTTTATAAAGAATATATAAAATATTGTAGAGAAAAGTATAGAAAACAAATAAAAACACACAAATTAAACCCACATTTTATTTAATAGATAATTGCATATTTCAAATAACAATTAAATGATAATTGTCAAAGCAAATCATAGCTATTTTTGGTAGCCAGTAGCAGTGCTTTTGTCAATAGTTTATTTAGTCCTCTTTTTTCATGATCTTCAAAACAAGCTGCTATCAAAGTAGAATACAGTAGAACCTCCATGAGAGGACACCCCTCTCTATAAAGGCCAGTTTTTATCACCAAAATGACCATTTTTACTATTTAGAAACTTTCTGGTAAGAGGACACCTCTCTCTAAAGGACACTGCAACTTGGTGCTGTCCTTTACAGAGAGGTTCAATTGTATTAAAGAAAATAGAGTCTGCTTGATTAGGTAATTCCTTGGGGTCTCAGGTGGAGATTTAACTCCAATGATATTCACTGCAGCTAGAAGCCAAGGTTGGTCAGATTTCTTCACCACTCTTCCTTTCTTTTTCAAGTTAAATTAAACCATCTTATAAGCCCTTAGTCTTTCCTATCAGCCCAGTTTGGGGCTCTAGTTTCAGATTTATTGAGCATAAACTTTGATCCACTTAAGGCTGAAAATGAATTTTCTCTCAGTTAAAAAAAAAATTCATTTTTATACACTTTCAGGTAGAAGATTTCAATATCCACTTCACTACCCACCATGATTTTCATGGCATGTACCACGTGTACTAGGGATAAACCAAAAAAATATTTCATGCTAATTGCCATCAATTTCAGTAAGATTGGCACAAGTAGCTTCCTTGTGTAAAGGATAATCATTCAGTAACCTGAAGAGGTCAGATTCTTCAAATGTATCACCTTTAAAGTGTAGCTTGCATATTATATGGCCGGACAGCTGAAAGAGATATGCACCATTATTTATTGAAAATAAATTGATATCTGAAAAAAAAAAACATTTTTTTTTATGCTCAATAAATTAGGCTTTTTATTAAAGGCAAAGTGCATTGATTAAAGAATTGATGCTTCTTAAAGGATTAAAACATCTGTCTGTGTATGAATACTTGCATACCATATGGGCGGAAGCTGAAAGAAATATTCATTGTCATTTATAAAAAATAAATTGGTACCTTAAAAAAACATTTTGATGCTCAATAAAAATAGGCTTTTTATTAAGGGCAAAGTGCATTGATTTAAAGAATTGATATTTCTCGAAGGGTTAAAACATCCGCAGCACCTGAGTGTCAAGAGATTGTTTCAATATTAGACTATCATTATTATATCCTTCATATCTATGCTAACCTAAAATCCAGCTGTTGAAGCCAGCTGTAAAAAGCAACACCTAACATGGTATATATATAGAATGCCATAGTAAAACCAAGCTGCAGTGCTATTCTAAAAGAACAACCGTATGAAGGCTCTGTGTGCTCAACATTGTGAAGTTGCAGCAAAGTCTCAGGTTTCAACCAGGAGTTGGGCGGCTGCAGTCTGGCCTGATTGGAAGGCCCCGTGGGTAGTGGAGTAGAACTTGGGGTGAGTGGCTTCCCCGGCAAATATCAACATGGGCTGTAACACCCATCTCACATTAGACATAGACCACCATACCTACCTATTAGACAATTAACATGTTGTTTCTTATCCCCTTGTGTATAGATTACACAAATTCCATAAATTCATGCTCCTTGAGCTGTTTTATGATAAGCAGTGGCTTCTCCCAAAGGTCCTGTTTAGTACATCTAATGCAAGTCAAAATGTGTTCTGGAGTTGCAGGTGCCAAGCTACATTTTGGGCAAGTGGGGTAGATTTTGTTATTATTTTCTATCTTTAATGGCTTGAGATGGCCTGTTGACAATTAACATATTTTTATTGGCATCTTGTCAATACATACAAAAGTACACAGTCTGTACTGTTTTAAAGAAGATAATTATATATAAATAAAAAAAAAAGCATATATTGGATCTATAAATTTATTATTCAACCAATATTTCTAGAGGCAAAATGCCTCTCTTTATCAAGGTTTTTCTTTGATTTAAACTAAATCACGTGGGTATGTAATCCACTCATGCTATAAAATAATTATATATATATGCATGATACTATGTACAATGAACATGGCGCCTCTGTCACCGCTGCAGAGTTTGGTGAAGAATCGTCAGCGGGTCTCCAGCGACACCACACCTATTAGAGCGGCCACATTTTTATTAAAATTCTACATTTTGATCTGATATTTAGTCCATATAGTTTTCTCAGCAGTACTTGACACAGAAGTGGATTTGATCCAAATTACAATAGAAGGAATCGCAGGATATCATTGTTGGAAGAGACCAAAGGTAGACACGACGTGTCCTTCACAAATGATTTGCTTAATGACCAGTTGAAGGACGTCATTGTCCAAAACCTTGCAGCCTTCTGAATAAAGAAACTCATCGCGTCTACCTTTGGTCTCTTTTACACAGAAGTGGTTTTCCAGTAATGCCTTCTTTTGTCTATGCCATTTGCCAAATAATGCCTTCCTTCTTTTGAGGTGATTTCTCCCCTAAGGACAAAAGAATGCCTTAATTACAAAAATGAAGTCGAAAGATTATCATTGCATTTATTCTGTCTCCTTTTGTGTTAGCCATCTCATTAGGATGTTGCCCGTCTTCTACCAGTGTTGAACTCACACTGGGAAGGTACAAATAGGAGTTTTCTATTCATTGGGATTGAGACCAAATGGCAATTCTCAAAACTCTCTAGGACTTTTTAATTATGATATTAAAACTAGGTTTCTATAATAGCCATGGTCATTATTATTTTTTGCCTATCCCTAGTACACGTGGTACAGGTCATGGTAATCATGATGGGTAGAAGGCGACTGCTTTTACTGTAAGCGCACCACATGTCTACACATGTGAAAAGCAGTTCAACTTTGCACTTACAAATGGGACATAGCTCGGTTTGGTTACTTGCACTTGCTGGTGGGGTTGGACTTTTGCAAGAATCGAGGGCCATTGGAGCATTTTTTTTTTAAATCAGAAAAAAGTATCCAATGCGGGAATCAAACCCGGGTCGTAGTGGTCAAAACCAACGGTTTAGACAAACCTTCCACTGACCCTCTCAGCCATGGTGCTGTTATAAAAGAGGTTGTTATAAAGAGGATCTACTGAATTGTCTTTCTTGCATATGATGATGACAAGAACATATTTCTTGTAGCCAATTATGAAGTAAACTTCAATCACTTCAATCTTTTACTGAGAATAAACTTTTTTATTATGTAAGACTTTTGTCTTCATTATTTTGTAGCGGTGCATCTCCCATAAGGAGGTTGTGAAACACCATTTCACACTGTTCTTAGCAATTCTCATCAATTCTTTGTATCTTCTACTTCCAAACAATTTTTGGAGATTATCAAACCAATCCTTTCTTGGTCTATCTCTTCCTTTAAAGTCTATCTTTCCAATATGGCTAATAGACAATCTTGAGACTTTTTTTTTTTATGAAACAAATTCTATTCCTCAATATGATTAATTAAAAAAAAAAAGGATTTGAGTCATAAGAATTTGTACATACAAAGGTGCACCTGCAGCTCCAGAACACATTTTGGCTTGCATTAGATGCACTAAACAGGACCTTTGGGAGAGGCCGCTGCTCATCATAAAACAGCTCGAGGAGCATGAACTCATGGAATTCATGTAATCTTTACACAAGGGGATAAGAAACAACAACAACAACAACAGAATTAATAAAAAAAGAGATAAACCCAATTAAAATTGTGAAGGTCTAGTGAAGTTGGGCTATTAAATGCTAATGCAAGTGGAGAATACACAAAGCATGGTAATAAAGGATTTAAAATGTTGTATTTTAATAATCTCACCATTTATAAAAAGACTCAAATTGAGGGTTCATTACCTATGCAGATCCTATTTTAACACAAAGCAATAACATGCTGTATATATACATAAAATGAAAGAATTTAAACACAAATGTTTCTTTTGTATACAATACAAACTTCTACTGTTTCCATTTATCATTATTCTTCACAATTCATCCTTTCATACTTCAAAGTGGGGGGTCGGTGGAAGGCTGGTTAAACCGTTTGGTTTTCGACCACTAGGACCCGGGTTCGATTCCCGCATTGGACACTTTTTTCTGTTTAAAAAAAATGCTCCAATGGCCCCCGATTCTTGCAAAAGTCCAACCCCACCAGCGAGTGCAAGTAACCAAACGGGGCTCTGGCATTTGTAAGTGCAAAGTCGAACTGCTTTTCACATGTGTAGACATGTGGTGCGCTTACAGTAAAAGCAGTCGCTAACTACCCACCATGATTATCATGGCCTGTACCACGTGTACTAGGGATAAGCAAAAAAAAAAATCCCTAAGGTTAGAAATAATCGATATTTCTCCTTAAAATAAATTTTGATTTTTCGTTTAAAAGAAATGCATGCTGGATAATTTTCAAATGTCGTTCTACAAACTTCTACTGTTCTTACTGCGATGAAAAAATATATTTGGGAGGGCTTGGCTTATCAGTGGTGAACCCTCCCGGGAGTTTCGGCAATTTAGATATTATTGTTTGGGAGTTAAAAAAAAGGGATTCAGAGGTGCCTATAACTAACCTTGGACTGATAAGGATCTCTGTAAATGGGAGAAGCCAACCTCTGGATATCCTTGTGGCTGGCTCTAGACGGAATGAAGGAATAGGATCCTTGGACATGGGGATCCTGTCTCCATCTGCTCCTGGAATCACAAGTGTCGGGATTAGCAGGGCAGCAGCCATTGAATGATTCAATCTTGTCTCTATATTATACAGTAGAACCTCCATGAGAGGACACTCGTGATAGAGAACACCTCTCTATAAAGGACAGTTTTCATTTGTAAAATTACCATTTTTACAATTTAGCAACTCTCCGGTAAGAGGACACCTCTCTCTAAAGGACATTTTGGCTCTGCAATTAGGTGTTGTCCTTTACAGGGAGGTTTTACTGTATCTTATCTTCTTCTTCTTTCTTATCTCCACTCAAATCACACTAAGGTATCAAGCTTGTAAAGCTTGAGACTTTTGATGGTGTCTGCCGGGGAAGAGTAGAGCTGTATCTTATTACAACCATCATTCGTGATTCCTTGTTACTAAGAGAAAGATTTAGCTAGATGAGATATCACTGGTGGATTCCAAAGATGCTAATATCATTTGTCTACAAGAAACCAAGCTTAAACCCAACCACCTTTTTAAGGTAAAGGGCTTCAAAATACAGAGAAAAGACAGGTCAGATGGAGGAGGAGGGTTCCCAACCCTCACCTAGGACCTTTCTTTTGAAGAAATTGCTTTGAGATAAGAATGAAGATATATTATTACACTGATGCACACACATATAACACAATAAACATGAACACAAGATAAAATTTGATGAACAAACAATAAAATTATAATTATTTTTAAATTACAGAAAAATTATTAAAGGATATTTGTTATGAATATTCGAAACTATTATATTCGTTTGAAAATTAAACAATTTCTACTGCCCTTACTGCAATGGAATAAAGGATATTTGTGTATACACCCATACCTCGCTTTGCGTCGGGGTTACGTTCCAAAAAAACACGGCGCAAATTGAAATGACGCAAAGTGAAAATAAAATTTTGATGACATGGCGCAATCAAAAACAAAGGTGTTGCCATATTTTAGGAAAAAAAATTAAAGACTCGAATCCAAAACAACGCAACTTCGAAAATCTAACGACGCACAGTGAAAATCAGTAAAAATTAAGCAGCGACGCAACTTCAAAAAAAACGCAAAATGAAACGACGCAAAGCGAGGTATTGGTGTATATTACATTGAGCTAGTATTCAATTCTAATAAAGTTACTATAAGTGCTAAAAACAAACAAAAAAAAACAGGAACACTCTCCAGTACCTGGTGTTACCAAGTGGTAGTCATCCTCCCAAATAATAACTGAGCCTAACATAACTTCTGTGATTGGACAAGAACCAAGGTTTTCCATGTGGTATGATCATAGGCACATATAAAGGAAAAAAAATGGTTGCCTGTAAAGTCGGTTTTACGGGCGAAGATTTTACGTGACAACGGTAGAATATTTATTGATATGAATATAATTAAATTGCACAATAGGAACAAGGAATTGAATGAAAATAGGAATTGCACAAATTTTAACTATAGAAATATATTTTGTTTACTAAAACATTGTACATGTAAACTTAACTAATTCCTATTTGAGTGATTTTGTTGAGGATAGGACGATGATAGGAGAAATATGAAATGAAAGGAAGTGTTTCTGCTGTAATGTGTCTTGCGAAAGTCAAGTCGATAGTTGTTCCTTTTAACGTAGTTGATTTAGAAACGTTTGATACGCAATCAAGAATATACGTATTTTTCATGATATTAAGAAACGAGTTGTCAGGCTTTACGTTTTTGTTAAAATCACCACACAGAAGAATCGGTATACTAGAATCAACTTGCACGAAAGGTGGCACGTACTGGCTGTTGTGAATGTACGGACCGAGTCCTTGCCATAGTAACATTCCAATATCCTGCATACTAGCTCCTGGATGAATATATACAGCACCGAGTATTGAAGCTAGTATTAGCGGCGAAGCAAGTAACTTCAGTCATGCACATGTCACCCTTGGTTTTAATGACACGAGTTACGTCTGTAATCGCAACTTGGAACACTTCCGCCGTAGATGTCGATGATAATTTACGATAGATCGCCACTCCACCAGCCGCGTTGGTATTTGAAGATCGAAGGTTCAAATTTTTGCTAAATAAATTTGAAATTAAATAAAATTTGTAATTGTAAATGATGAAGTTGAAAATTAAAACATTTACTTAAATTAGATGTTAAAATTCTTGCTCAACACAGTTTAAATAAAGTTTTCTTATATCTGCCACTTTTTCTTAATATTTGTAATTTTAAAGAATCAATTCGAAAATCAAAACATTTATTCAGATAGAAGGTTCAAATTTTTGCTAAATAAATTTGAAACTATTTAAAATTTGTAAAATAATAATTAATTAATTAATTAATTTTAAACTAATAATTTACTTAACACTATCAACATTTATCAATAGTATGACATAACCTATAAACTCAGTTTCTCAACTTTTGTGTCAATCTAACAATTAATCAATCAATCATAGTTTACGATAATGAAATATCAGTGTACAATTATTTACCTTTATTGTTGTAGTTGTTGTAAATGACGAATCTAAGCACTCCACATTTTCACTACAGACACAGCTGACGATACTTTAACCACACGTGTGAACTTGTATTATGACGCTTTCTTGTTTTTCCAACGCCAAGAACGTTCGAGAAAGACAAAGACAGAGACAAGCATGCGCCGATTCAATGCGCCTAATTCTCTAGCGCTGCGCGCGCAGCACTCTCGTTCGGTGACTCATCGTAACGTTACCGGGCGTTACACTTTTTCATAAGTGACTCCCAGCCGCAACCTAATTTAAGACGTTGTCACGTCAAAAAGAGCATTATGTAAAGATAAAAGAAAGAGAAAAAACACAAGGTAATAAGACCAAATCCAAATAAATAAATAGTATGTGACGTTAAAACATGCTGTGGTAAAATTTCTCATTCAGTACTTTTGTCTGAAGATGGTAACAATGCTGTTACCAAAACGTCACACACTATTTATTTATTTGGATTTGGTCTTATTACCTTGTGTTTATAATCTGTAATCCAAAATTGTGCTTTATCTCCATTGTTGCTTAACTTGTTCCATAACTATATTCATACATGTGTGCTCACCTGACCACAGAGCAAGGCAGGGGGATACAGGGGTCTGCTAGGAACCTCTGAAGAACAGAAGTACAGCACTCCGCCACTTCAGAATCTGTCAGAGTCTCCATGTGCTCTGCCTCCTGTCCTGACAGCCAGGCCACCAGCAGGGTCTCCCGTTCTCTCAGGAAGGAGAAGATCTTGGAGTACCAGGGACTAGGACCTTCCATACCCCACAGGAGGATCACCTCCCGGACCTCCGGATTGAGGAAAGGCCTTTCATAATAGAGATAGATCTTGTCCACTACTCCGAACCCCAAGTTGGAGATGGCCTCTACTTTATCCTCTGGCAGGTTGGGATGGAAGAGATCTTCATGGCAGGATTTAAGGACTCCCAGTGGAATAGTGACAATCACATGGTTGGTAGAGAAAGTAGCACCGTTGGTACAACTGACTGTGATATGGTCATTTGTCTTGGTCCAGTCAATATGGCTGACTTGGTGGTGTGTGCTGATGCACTCTGGTGGGAAGGCACTGCTGAGATAATGGATGATGGCTTCATATGGGGCAGAAAGGCTAACATTACCCCCTGGGAGGTCCTCAAAACTCCCAAAGTCCACCAGAGAGACCTCTGTCATAGAATGGCAGCCAGTGATACAGGTCTCCTTGGTTATGAGATGCTGGAAGATGAGCTTCCGCAGGCCATTCTCAGCATCATCAGTGAGATAATGCTGGATATCCAATGCAAGATGGCGGCCCACACTGTTCCCAGTCTCTGCTGGCGGCTGATCTGCTCCAGAAGCATGGAGTTCTGCGCAGCGCCGGATAAACCAGAAATAAGCATGATGCACCTCTTCTAACAAGGCAAGTGGAATGCGGACACCTTGTTCTGTGGCTGCAATTACAGATTGCCGTTCCCCTGATTGTTCTGGTAGGGTCACCAATCCTGCGGAGACTGCTAGCTCATACAGTGGATTCCCCAACACACCATGGATCCATCGGGCTCCTAGCTCCAATGGAATGTTCTCTGGACAGCCCCATAGAACAGATTGGTATATTGACGAGAGATATTTATAACTCAGGTTCCTGGAACGCAGAGCGTCAACTACCCGGGGATATTGACAGTATTGTAGCAAAGTATTTATTCTATTTTATTTACAGATTATTAATTTTTTTATATTTACAGTTAAACCTGTCTATAGCGCCCCATCTAAATAGCGCCTTCCTCTCTATAGCGCCCAATTTGAAACATTAAAATGTAAACATTTTACATTAAAAGTGACCTGTCTATAGCAGCCTATTTTGGTGAGTCCCTAGAGGGGGCGCTATAGACATGTTTAACTGTATATTATTCATGTTTTGTTACTCTGGAAACTTCCTCATTGTTTATCTCATGAATGTTGATTTTGTTTGTGTGCTTGCATTAAATAAATTGCCATGTCATCCTGAAGTTTGTCTTTCCTATCATTATCTACATGACCATATAACTCTCTCTTCTTCTATGTAAGATCTTATCTAGAAAGGATGAAAAAAGAGGTATCGAAGAATGGGATTTGTTCTACAGAAATAGTGTCTCACATAGACACAAGGTAATAAGAACAAATTCAATTGGATTTGGTCTTATTACCTTGTGTTTACAATCTACAATATGGCTGCAGCCTTGCAGAAAATTGACTTAGACCCAGAGCAGCAGCTTTACACAACCAAGATAGTGGATATTGCTGCTGCTGTGATGGAGATGTATGGAGACATCTGAGGCTCTTCATTGGACATGACAACAACAACAATACAGTATACCCACCCAAGATAGTGGACATTGCTGCTGCTGTGATGGAGATGCATGGAGACATCTGAGGCTCTTCATTGGACATAACAACAACAACAATACAGTATACACACCCAAGATAGTGGACATTGCTGCTGCTGTGATGGAGATGTATGGAGACATCTGAGGCTCTTCATTGGACACAACAACAATACAGTATACACACCCAAGATAGTGGACATTGCTGCTGCTGTGATGGAGATGCATGGAGACATCTGAGGCTCTTCATTGGACATGACAACAACAACAATACAGTATACACACCCAAGATAGTGGACATTGCTGTGATAGAGATACATGGAGACATCTGAGGCTCTTCGTTGGACATGACAACAACAATCTACAATCCAAATTGTGCCTTATCTGTCTCACATAGAAAAAAATGAGAGAAGACAAGGCTATTTATTTTGATCAAAAACCACAACTTATTTACATACAAAAGAGAGGCAATGAGAGAAAGATACTGAGGAACAAAATTTGTAAACGAATTCTGATGATTAAATTTAAAATATCCCCCATCAAAATATAAATTCAAAAATGGAGGTAACCTAAACACAAGGTAATAAGACTAAATCCAAATAAATAGTATGTGACATTTTAGTAACAGTGTTGTTACTGAAACTTCACACACTATTTATTTAGATTGGCTCTTATTACCTTGTTGTTGTTGTGTCCAATTAAGAGCTTCAGATGTCCCTGGATGAAAAAGGAGGGGGGGGGAGCAGTAACAAACTCACTAAAAAACCTGGGCTCAGCTGGCCCTGTTGATAGTACCTTGTAAGGACTCCTAATCCAGGGATACAGGATGAGCAGTGTTTGTACTCCATGTTAGGAGCGGCTGCACATGGCACCTGTTCCTCATGTCAGAGGCGGCCATTTCTTTTGGAGATTAGTCGACCTGCCACTGAGTAGTGTTCCCAGTCTTAATGACTAAGGGAGACGCCTTCTACTTCACCCAGTCATGATGGTTGTCAAGCAGACACCATCAAAGGTCACAACTTGATGCCCAAATATGATTGAGTGGAGATAAGAAAGAAGATGTCCCTGTGCATCTCTATCACAGCAGTCACATTATTATCTTGTGTTTCTAACATAAAGTTTATAAAGACTCATAAATAAAATATTTGATCTTATAAATAAGTGTTATTTGCTTAATTCATTACATTACATTCTGGTGAAGATGCTGGGTAGATTAGGAAAGACAAATTGAAGATCGCAGAGCAGACCTTGAAGCTATGGTAATGCTGTGATCTATATTTTAAGCTACTGACTCCAGGATTCCACCACTTCAGGTTGGGCTCGGTGGCGTGGAGGACCCGCTCATCGCCTGGAGGAGAACACTCGCACGCCGAGGATGCCTCCCCTCATCCTCTATTATATAACTTTTTGTACATATTTTAATTTTCCTATTTATTATTATATTATTTTACTACTATAACTCTCTTTGAGTGTAAATATTGACAAGATGTCAATAAAAGTTATTTTAATTGTCAATTGTCACTATGTCAAAACCAAGACTTCCCTCCAAGACGACAATGTGCCTATAGACAATATGACGACTGCTGCTTTTTATGCCACAAGGATGTCAAAATACAAGGGACAAAGTTCCAAGACTCAGAGGGAATCCTTGGAAAAACATGTCAGATCCATGTCAGTAGCAACAAAATTGCAAGCAGTGAGTCATAGCTCTCATAGGGAATGTAGCGAAACTTTTATCATTTTATAAACATTTTATTCATTTTGATATTTATATTTAGCTACTCTGTATAATTGATAAGGCACAATTTGGATTATAGATTATAAAACAAGGTAATAAGACCAAATCCAAATAAATAATGTGTGACGTTTCGGTAACAATGCTGTTACCATCTTCAGACAAAAGTATTGAATGAGAAATTTTACTACTGGTACTTTTGTCTGAAGATGGTAACAATGCTGTTACCGAAACGTCACACACTATTTATTTATTTGGATTTGGTCTTATTACCTTGGGCTTATAATCTATAATCCAAATTGTGCCTTATCAATCACTGATTTTATTCGCAATTTTGTTATTTATCAATTTGAAGTTTAAACAACAGGCTAAATTACCCTTTTCTCTCTAACCAGTTCAATTATTATACCAGAACAGCAGGGTACATTCTAGGAGCAATAGTTCCCCAGGCCTCAAAGGCCCATAAACAGGGTACAGTGGAGTGAACCCAGGAGGAGCTCTGAACCTTAGAAATAGACAGCATCAAACAACACTAACAAGATTTAGAACAGGCCATTTCAAGCCATTGAAGATAGAAAATAACAACAAAATCTACCTCACTTGCCCAAAATATAGCTTGGCACCTGCAGCTCCAGAACACATTTTGGTTTGCATTAGATGCACTAAACAGGACCTTTGAGAGAGGCTGCTGCTTATCATAAAACAGCTCGAGGAGCATGAACTAATGGAATTCGTGTAATCTTTACACAAGGGGATAAGAAACAACAACAACAGCATGGGGAGCCAGCTTGGAGACTTATGTACTTCAAATATTGATATAAATGCTACCATGTCTGGGGAAGCCAACGTGACCTATGTTCCAGGGATGACAAAACAGTTGAGAAATATGATAGTAACTCCAAACATCATTATTGGGATTCTTCACATGTGTTACTTGTGCATGTAGTTAAGAGCCTACATTTATTGTCTCCTTTATAACTCCGCCTTTGCCAGTCTCAAGCCCGGATGAAAAAGGAGGAAGGGGAGCAGTAAAAAGCTCACTAAAAAAACCTGGGCTCAGTTGGCCCGGCTGATAGTACCCTGTAAGGGCTCCTAATCCAGAGATACAGGATGAGCAGTGTTTGTACTCCATGTTAGGAGCGGCTGCACATGGCATCTGTTCCTCATGTCAGAGGTAGCCATTTTTTTTTGGAGCTAAGTATGACTGCCACCCAGTCATGATAGTTGTCAACAGATACCATCAACAAGCTTTACAACCTTGACACCCTAATATGATTGAGTGGAGATAAGAAAGAAGAAGATATAAATGCTACCATGTCTGGAGAAGCCAACGTGACCTATGTTCCAGGGATGAGAACACGGTTGAGAAATATGCTAGTCACCCCAAACATCAATATTGGGATTCTTCACATGTGTTACTTGTGCATGTAGTTAAGAGCCTACATTTATTGTCTCCTGTAGACAGTGATTTATGTCACACAACAACATCTACAGAACCATCATGTAGTTTTAAAAAAATGAGATCATTTACCTCCTTTGACATGCGGCCATTGGCTTTCTCAAAGAACTCATTGGTGGCCTTGCTTAGAGCCGGGTTGTTGAGGTACTCCAGGAGGATCTTCTCGGCCACCTCAGGGGAACAGTCTTTGAGGGCAGTGGACAGGTCTGTTACCTCTGTAACATCCCATGTGATGTGAGAGTTATGTGACAGCAGCATATACTGAGAACATATTTCTATAATTCAGAGAGAATCATTGTCAATAAAATAATCCTTTATGTTGTGTGTGTGTGTGTGTGTGTGTGTGTATGTAAATAGATTTGCATTCTTCAAGGCGTCCATTATGTAAATTTTTATGTGTATATATAAATCGGACATTAGTTGTTGTCAGTTAGTCGAAAGAATGAGAGCAAAATAAAAGGTCATGCTCAAGTGCTAGTTGCTGTACTTCTAATATCGACACAACACTTTATATCAATATTAAAGTAAAATTAATCAGGTCTCCAGGGAAAAGTATCTTTTCAAAAACCTTTTTAATCTCAAGCTCTCAGGCATGAACGCCCTTCTACAGGAGAAGACATGGTAGAAGGGTAAACACAAGGTAATGAGACCAAATCCAAATAAATAAATAGTGTGTGACGTTTCGGTAACAATGTTGTTACTATCTTCAGACAATCAACTGAAGATGGTAACAACGCTGTTACCGTCACACACTATTTATTTATTTGGATTTGGTCTCATTACCTTTATAATCTATAATCCAAATTGTGCCTTATCATGGTAGAAGGGTGTTTCTCCTGTAAAAGGGCATTCGTGCCTGCAAGCTAGAGATTAAAAAGATATTTGGAAAAATACTTTTCCCTGGAGACCTGATATTTGTACTCAATAGAATCATAAACACAAGGTAATAAGACCAAATCAAAATAAATAAATAGTGTGTGATGTTTCGGTAACAGCATTGTTACCATCTTCAGACAAAAGTACTGAATGAGAAATTTTACCACAGCATTCTCATTCAGTACTTTTGTCTGAAGATGGTAACAACGCTGTTACCGAAATGTCACACACTATTTATTTATTTGGTCTTATTACCTTGTGTTTATAATCTACTAGCCGAATGACCCGGGCAACGCCCGTGTTTTACCCGATTGAATGTTTTTATTCAAATACTATTTGTTACAATTATAAATTGGAGCCGTGGATGTCACTCTTGTGAAACGTCCCGCTCCAAACTTTACATGTACATTAGGTCAGCTGGTATTACCCCTCATTTTCACCGCTAGAGGCGCGAGCGAATTGACTTTTTGTAAATATAGATAATTATAAAGATAGAAGCTTCTATAGAAGATAATGATAATAATGATGATGCGCGCGCATCCGTGACAGCGATGAGGAATTGAGGAAAGACGGTCGTGAATATATATTAATAACTAGCGGATGTGTACCCGGCTTCGCCCGGGTTTTATCCGAGTGAAAGTTTGCCTAACGAATATTATATATTATGAAGTATAATAAACAATGTTAAAGTTTAGTTTTAATTATTAATCAAGATTGTGTGTGAATATGTGAGAAAGATGTAATATCGTTGTTGTTTTCTTGGCCGACTGTTTTACATATGGTGTTATCTTAAAATTGCTTGTTTTGAATATTTTTTTAGATTGAGTTGAATGAATTGCTGAATTTTTTTTTGTATTTATATATAAATAAAATTAACTCTGTTGATTTTTTTTGTATTTAATCGATAACAGCGAAGTTACGCATGTTAATGTTAGGGAAAAATATTTTGATGTTAAGCAAAACCTGCTCCATCTCGTTTTACATAAATGTTGAAAATTTGGTCGAAATTGATGCATTGTAATGAAAGTTTTTAGTGAACAACACTTATGAAATTTGCATTTTATTAATATAAGATAAAATAATAATAATAATATAATAATAATTATTATTATTATTATCATTAGATAATGATAATGATCATAATGATGATGCGCGCGCATCTGTGACATGAGGAATTGAGGAAAGATGGTCGTGACTATATATGTTGATAATCCAAATTGTGCCTTATCAATAGAATCATGTATTGAGCAATTTTTTTATTAAAAGACTAGCTGAATGACCCAAGCTTTGTCTGGGTTCTTCTTGAGTGAATGTTTCCTCAATTTTATATTGTTTTAAAAAGTAACAAGACCAATAATAATTAATTATTAAAATGTTTTTGACGATTCAGTAACAACGCTGTTACCAAAATGTCAAAAGCATTTCAAAAATTTATTTGAATTTGGTCGTCACCTTATGTTTCTAATCTCATTCAGTACTTTTGTCTGATGATCGTAACAACACTGTTACCAAAATGTCAAAGGCATTTCAATAATTTATTTGAATTTGGTCGTCACCTTATGTTTCTAATCTCATTCAGTACTTTTGTCTGATGATCGTAACAACACTGTTACTGAAATGTCAAAGGCATTTCAATAATTTATTTGAATTTGGTCGTCACCTTATGTTTCTAATCTCATTCAGTACTTTTGTCTGATGATCGTAACAACACTGTTACTGAAATGTCAAAGGCATTTCAATAATTTATTTGAATTTGGTCGTCACCTTATGTTTCTAAACTTATTCAGTACTTTTGTTTGATGATCGTAACAACACTGTAACCGAAATGTCACAACACTATTTATTTATTTGTATTTGATCTTGTTAACTTGACACTCTCGCTAGAGGACACCTCTCTACATAGGACAGTTTTAATCATCAAAAATGTATTATTTAGTAACTCTCCGGTAAGAGGATACCTCTCCTTAAAGAAAATTTTGGCTCTGCAACTAAGTTCTGTCCTTTAGAGAGAGGTTCTACTGTACGACTAATTAATAATAATAACATCTTTTAACTACAGTAGAACCTCCCTGTAAAGGACACCTAATTACAGAGTCAAAGTGTCCTTTAAGAAGAGGTGTCCTCTTTCAGGAGAGTTTCTAAATACACCTATCCCCTGATTTACACGGTACTTGTTTTACACGTTTTCGCTTTTACATGGTTTTCCAAATAAGTTTTTTTTTGTTTTGTTATCACACTATACTAAATGCTACTGTGATTGAACACATGCGCTGTGTACACATCTCACGAGGAATCCCGAGCTTATGTGCTGACTACATATTTTAACCTGTCAATGCATTTTATTTTTATTTCTGTGTACACCTAACCCCCGATTTACACATTTTTCTCAGGAACGTATCTACCGTGTAAATCGGGGGATAAGTGTACAGTAGAACCTCCCTGTAAAGGACACCTAATTGCAGAGTCAAAGTGTCCTTTAAGATGAGGTGTCCTCTTTCAGGAGAGTTTCTAAATACAGTATAACCTCGTTAATTCAACACACACAAATTCGACACTCTACCTTAATTCGACCATATTTTGATGTCCCAACCTCCGGCCTATCAAATAACAAACCGTAATTCAACAGTATCGATAATACAACAGTTCTGATAGTTCCACCATTTTAAAATTCGAATATCGACAGTTGAATGTCTTTTTACCTACAACTTAATCGCTAAAAAAGTATTACCGCGGCAGAAGCGGCGCCGATAGAATCGCGCCTGCGCACTTTTGGTTTCTGTTAGTTTAAGTTTCACTTTGCAGTGCCGTTGTGCAATGTCGCGAGTGTTATTGTTTTTTTTTTTTTACGCAGGAATTTAGGCTTCGTGCTCTAATTAATAATAATATTTTCTTTTTAATTTTCACACACAGCATTAAAATACTTTAGTTATTTCAAAATTTACAAATAATTTTCTTTTAAATAAATAAATATTCATGAAATGTAGCCACAATGATTATGATAACATTTTATTTCAATATTCCATCTCCGTGTTATTATAAAAGATTTGAACACAAAATCAATAACACCTGCAGCAGCAGTGGATGCCTTTAATACATTAAAAACTATTTGTTGTTTAAAACACATTCCAGAGGAAGAAAGACATGCATGTTTTTTTTTTTTAAAAGAGCATCTGGAATACATCCTGAATAGGATTTCAGTGCAAAAACTGACATCTATAAAGGAATTTTTAAAAAGATCTTCATGATTATTTTTAAATTTTCTTTTTATTTTCCATATTTATTTCCTTTCAACTGCTATATTCTTCAATTAAAATAAAATATTATTTGTAATTATTTATGTTTCAAAAATATGTATTATTGCCATTTTGTTCCTGATACTAAAAGTTAATCACGAAAATAAAAAAATAAATATAAAAAAAGTACATATAATGTTTTCAATTAATATCATTAATTTATTGATGAGGCACAATTTGGATTGTAGATTATAAACACAAGGTAATAAGACCAAATTTATTTATTTGGATTTGGTCTTATTACCTTGTGTTTATCATTAATTTATATTACAAAGCAATTTAAAAAAAAAAAATATTTTAGTGAGTTAGATGATTAGCTAATCATATCTAACCTTAATTCAACACTTCCTTTAATTCAACTGAAAGCTCTGATCCCTTGGGGTGTTGAATTAAAGAGGTTTGACTGTAGTAAAAATGGTAATTTTACAAATGAAAAATCTAACCTTAATTCAACACTTCCTTTATTCAACCGAAAGCTCTGATCCCTTGGGGTGTTGAATTAAAGAGGTTTGACTGTAGTAAAAATGGTAATTTTACAAATGAAAACTGTGTAGAGAGGTGTCCTCTAGCATGAGTGTCCTCTCATGGAGGTTCTATTGTACATTAATCTCCCATGAGAGACCATAGCCTTAACACCAGTGTTGGGCAAATATTAATTAAAATGATTTATTAAAGATTAACAATTGATTAATTGTTAATTGTAATTTTCACAATTAACAATTAATTAATTGCACTTTTCTAATTAACAATTAATTAATTGTTAATTGCACTTCAATTTAATTGAAAAATAATTTTTTAATGCCCAACACTGCATTTCAGTACCACTCTCTTCTCGAACATGCTGTCCGACAATTTGTGACTCTTTGGCAGATTTGTCATTGTCGCAAAAGAAAAAAGGCGTTCAACTGCAGCTGACAATGGTAAAGGTGTGTTGTATTTAATAAAAACACTTTTTATCTCAGGCAGTGTTGGGCAAATATTAATTAAAATGATTTATTAAAGATTAACAATTGATTAATTGTTAATTGTAATTTTCACAATTGTCGCGCGGTGGGGCGTTCCACAAAATCTGCTGGATTGGACTTTTCTCCACGTCGACGCCGCACGCGTACATGGCTACTATCACTGGACAAACAGAAGCGTGACTCATCTGACAACACGACCCTGTGCCATTCCGTCATCCACGTCAATCTAGAGTCGGCACCATTCCAAACGTTGGCATCTTTTCAGTGGGGTCAATGGCAGTCTTCTTACCAGACGAAATGAATGCAACCAATCGACGGAAAATTGTTCTGGTTGAGATGGAATGAGCTAGAGTGTCTTGCACATTTTGCAGAATGGAGGTACAAGTTACATGTAGGTCCGCCACTTCTTGTCGAAGGATACGCCGATTCATGCGTGCTGACGTCCCTCTCGCTGCACAGGCATTCCTATAAATTATCTCATTTCCTTTTACCAACCATCTTCTCCACAGTCGGTGCAGCGTGGACGCACCCAGGTGTATGTCAGCTGCGATTTGACGTATGAACCTGCCTTTTTCAGTCAGATCACCATGCCTTTCGTAAAACATCTGTCTGCTGGAACTGCCTCCGCTGACGACGGCCTGGCATTATTTGCTATTACACGTGTCTTTTTAAAACAAGAACAAAATTTCCACGATGATTTTACTTAAATAAATAACGGAATAAATACTGTCATTTCTGCAAGTTCCTTCCCCTATATCTTAATCCACATGCGTACAAGAGCTGCGCATTTCACATCATTTGCATAACTCGGTGAGACGCGTCTACCTTGAAATTTGGCCCCTCTCTTTCTTGGTGTTCCATTTTTAATGTCGTGCAGTGTATATATATACTGGCAGACATTACACGTGTGTATGTCAAAAAAGACCCTACCTACCTTCACTGTTCTGAAGAGCTACAGAGAGTTGATCATCTTTTCAGCCGTTTGTTTGGCATTCCTGAGAAATAAGATATAATCAACTAACCTGTTTGGAATGACCCACCTCAACCCTACATCTATGGCCAGCCTTCCAAAGTTAACCTCAGCATGGAACTTCCTCGTCAACTGGTTCAACTCAGCAATCAAAACAGGGTGGAGTAAAAGCGCTTTGCACTAGTCCATACTGGTGAATTGGACTTCCCTGGGTAGTTGGCGTTCTGCGTTTCAGAATCTGGATTATAAATATCTTTCTATCATAATTCTAAGGTGGTTTCATAAAGAACCCTGAGAATTTTATGATTTCTTCCTCCTTTTAGGTAATGGACATTCGCTGGAAAAAATTCAAGTCTCAACTCCCAGCAGTTTCAAGGTGAAATCGTTGAAATCGGGCATCGCATACAGCATTTTTAAAATTCGTACTTATCCATATCAAGAAATTATATATCTTCTTCATTGAAAAAAAAAAACAATTTCATTATCTAAAATGAGATCCAATAAAAATAATTAAAATAAATACATTCTATCGTGAGTGGAAAAGAGGATATCATAAAGGATAACATTATGACAAAGAAATAATTTGTGTTGAAGTTTAAGACTCTCAATCAAGGAAAAGTTTTTTATTTAATACAGTATAAAGCAAGATGTTAGAATAGCAATAAAGGCATAAAAGAAAAAAAAATTAACTATAAGAAGGAAGAATTTACAAACATGCTTCTTTCAGCGCCTCCATGAGTGTTGATTTGTCAGTCACTCCTTCCAAACTCTTTGAATCCTTTCCAACATTTGATTTTTTTTGGATAACTAATTAATACTTTATCTTGAAGATAGAGGTTGTCTGGCCGGCATTCAAATTTCTGTAAAAAAAATTGTACTAAATTCGAAAAATCGCGTGAGAACGCCCTTGCAATCTCAGAACAATTTTGAACGCCTTGCCAAATGTTTTATTTTTATTTATTTCAAACGTTGAGAAAAATAAAATTTTAACTGGACGAAAAGTCTATTTTTTTTTACAGAAAAAATAATTAAAGTTTTGATATATTAATTAACAATTTGATAGCTAATTTTAATTATTTAATTACTGGAACATTAACACGTTATGAACAGCCGAAGCTGAACAAGTTCATCAAATGTTTTCATTGTAAGTGCATGTCTTCTTAGTAAGTAAAAAAATATATTAGTAAATATAAATAGAGTCGCGGCGCCTTGAGCTTTTTTTTTTTTTGTAATTTGTCGAAATCAAGACTTCTGTGATAATGAAAACAGAGCAGTACTACTGAATGAGGATAATCCAAGAATTTTGAAGCCTTCTTTAATCGTGGTATTTGGAATCCTAAAAAAAAAAAAAAAACATTCGCAATTAAAAAAAAAAAAGAAACAAATATATTATTCATAGAAAAAATGGTCAGATGAATTTTTATTTTCTAATAATCTGTTTTGAGAGCTCTTATCTAAAAAGAGTTAAATAATTTGATCGTTTCCAAAAGTAAAAGATAGTTTGCTGGATAAAGCTGGGCTTTGCTTTCCATCAACTATATAAAAGAAACGCATTGCCAGTAAATTTATCTGTGTAAAATTTTAACGATAGATGGCAATTAAATTTAATTTACTAATATATATATATAGTTTGTAATAACGAAAAGATTCAAAAGTTTGTGTTGAACCGAAATATAATTTTTCTAATTGAAATTTTTAATGATGCACGTTTGAATTAAAGGTAAGTTAAATTTTTTATTTGCTTTATGAAAATATGTTTAAAATATTTGTTTACATTCCTTATTGAAGCGAAGTGTTCAAAATTTTTAGATAAAATATTCCAGCGAAAACATGTTGGGACTCAAAGGTAAGTTTTTATTATTTCTTTTATATACGCTTTCTTGAATATTTAGTAAAACACACACATTTTAAGAGAGTTTTCGACATTTGGCCCAAAACCGAGACTAAGTCTCTCATTGGTCGTGACGTCAGTGTGACGCTCAATGTAAACAAAGGATATGATTGATTCTTTTTCACGTCACTACCTCGGGTATTGTCTGATTGGCTGGATGGTTCCAACTCATCGATATAGAATTTTTTAAAAATAAAAATAATTGAAATACCTTTTGTTACTTTAATATTTATAAAGGCCGTTTTTTTCCTATTTAATATTATCTCCAGAATGTATTTTTAATTTTTATATCTCCAGAATTTTTTTCAAATTTTTATATTGGTGTAATGTTCTCAAACTTAAAAAAAAAATAGGGACAAAGTTAGGGAGACACAGTAACATACAATTAAAAATAAAAAAGTACTTATATGCTTACGTAAGCTAAAGCATACAATAAAATTAAATATACGTGTTTTAATTTTAATAATTTTAATAAATGCACGTGTTTTAATTTTAATATATTTTTATATATGCACACAATGACAAAAATATTTAAGATTGCAAATGCATACAAACGTGTTTTAAATTTTATTTAATAAAAATCTAAGCTGACAAATTCTTACGTAAGCTAAAGCATACAATAATATTCATTAAACGTGTTTTAATTTTAATATATTTTTATATATGCACACAATGACAAAAATATTTAAGATTGCAAATGCATACAAACGTGTTTTAAATTTTATTTGATAAAAATCTAAGCTGACAAATGCTTACGTAAGCTAAAGCATACAATAATATTAATTAAACGTGTTTTAATTTTAATATATTTTTATATATTAAAAGCCTAGGCATACAATTATACAAAAATACAATTATATGAACATAATCGTTAAAAAAAATAACAGATAAATATAAATGACAGATTCATTTAAAAAAAAAATTATTATTCAGTGGGCCGAATTTTCATTTATTCTTTTCATCTGAAAAAAAAAAAAAAAGGTTATTCGAAGAGTTAATATAGACAAAATAACTACTCACCTAACTAGCCAGGGTATATCTTTCTTATATCCTTGAAAAATTGTTTAATGAGCAGTTGTTGGCTGTTTTTATTTGTTCTTGGATCCACATAATGCTTCCTTCTCCACCAATACTCCGAAAGATAAAATTCAAGAGAATCTTTTACTTTCCTTTTCCCCACGTGTAATTTTTTTGCTGCGCCCCAGGTGGCCTCGATATTATTCGTATGTGCTCCCGTTTCCGGGTCTTTAAAATGTAGTTTGTGGTTAACCACAAGGTGGTCGAAACCTTCTTGATCCAGCTTGTAGTAGGATCGAAACCCATCCGAAATAATGGTGGTGCCAGGCAAAACATATTTTTTTATAACCGCAATGAGAGTACGGCCCTACGGTCGGCGACCACCTGGAAAAAAAAATCTTTTGTTTCCACGTCTACACCGCCAAAAACCCAATGTCCTTCGGCAGTTTTGGCACAGTGATTTTTAGTTTTCTTATTGTGGCCAAACAGGCTCTCGTCTATTTGCACCTGTTTGCCTTTACCACCAATTTTCGGAGGGTCGTCCAGATATAGAAGGTAGCAAACCTCCCTGCAGAAGTTAACCCAGTGCGTTACTGCGTCATCAGATACCCCAGACTGCTCTGCAATGGTCTTTATATCAATCTTTACCACCCACAGTGCAGTCATTGTTATAATTTGGTGGAGTTTTAAGGTCGATTTCTCAAACCAAGTTCCGCATCGCAAACTTGTTCTAATACTATGCACTCCAATTTTTTTAGATGTGCTTCTACATCGCCATACTACATGATCTGTGTTTGTATAGGATTTCAGTTCCATATCTCTGCCACAGTGCGGGCATGTCCTCCACATAATGCTTCCTTCTCCACCAATACTCCGAAAGATAAAATTCAAGAGAATCTTTTACTTTCCTTTTCCCCACGTGTAATTTTTTTGCTGCGCCCCAGGTGGCCTCGATATTATTCGTATGTGCTCCCGTTTCCGGGTCTTTAAAATGTAGTTTGTGGTTAACCACAAGGTGGTCGAAACCTTCTTGATCCAGCTTGTAGTAGGATCGAAACCCATCCGAAATAATGGTGGTGCCAGGCAAAACATATTTTTTTATAACCGCAATGAGAGTACGGGCCCTACGGTCGGCGACCACCTGGAAAAAAAAATCTTTTGTTTCCACGTCTACACCGCCAAAAACCCAATGTCCTTCGGCAGTTTTGGCACAGTGATTTTTAGTTTTCTTATTGTGGCCAAACAGGCACTCGTCTATTTGCACCTGTTTGCCTTTACCACCAATTTTCGGAGGGTCGTCCAGATATAGAAGGTAGCAAACCTCCCTGCAGAAGTTAACCCAGTGCGTTACTGCGTCATCAGATACTCCAGACTGCTCTGCAATGGTCTTTATATCAATCTTTACCACCCACAGTGCAGTCATTGTTATAATTTGGTGGAGTTTTAAGGTCGATTTCTCAAACCAAGTTCCGCATCGCAAACTTGTTCTAATACTATGCACTCCAATTTTTTTAGATGTGCTTCTACATCGCCATACTACATGATCTGTGTTTGTATAGGATATCAGTTTCATATCTCTGCCACAGTGCGGGCATGTCCTCCACATAATGCTTCCTTCTCCACCAATACTCCGAAAGATAAAATTCAAGAGAATCTTTTACTTTCCTTTTCCCCACGTGTAATTTTTTTGCTGCGCCCCAGGTGGCCTCGATATTATTCGTATGTGCTCCCGTTTCCGGGTCTTTAAAATGTAGTTTGTGGTTAACCACAAGGTGGTCGAAACCTTCTTGATCCAGCTTGTAGTAGGATCGAAACCCATCCGAAATAATGGTGGTGCCAGGCAAAACATATTTTTTTATAACCGCAATGAGAGTACGGGCCCTACGGTCGGCGACCACCTGGAAAAAAAAAATCTTTTGTTTCCACGTCTACACCGCCAAAAACCCAATGTCCTTCGGCAGTTTTGGCAGTGATTTTTAGTTTTCTTATTGTGGCCAAACAGGCTCTCGTCTATTTGCACCTGTTTGCCTTTACCACCAATTTTCGGAGGGTCGTCCAGATATAGAAGGTAGCAAACCTCCCTGCAGAAGTTAACCCAGTGCGTTACTGCGTCATCAGATACCCCAGACTGCTCTGCAATGGTCTTTATATCAATCTTTACCACCCACAGTGCAGTCATTGTTATAATTTGGTGGAGTTTTAAGGTCGATTTCTCAAACCAAGTTCCGCATCGCAAACTTGTTCTAATACTATGCACTCCAATTTTTTTAGATGTGCTTCTACATCGCCATACTACATGATCTGTGTTTGTATAGGATTTCAGTTCCATATCTCTGCCACAGTGCGGGCATGTCCTCCACATAATGCTTCCTTCTCCACCAATACTCCGAAAGATAAAATTCAAGAGAATCTTTTACTTTCCTTTTCCCCACGTGTAATTTTTTTGCTGCGCCCCAGGTGGCCTCGATATTATTCGTATGTGCTCCCGTTTCCGGGTCTTTAAAATGTAGTTTGTGGTTAACCACAAGGTGGTCGAAACCTTCTTGATCCAGCTTGTAGTAGGATCGAAACCCATCCGAAATAATGGTGGTGCCAGGCAAAACATATTTTTTTATAACCGCAATGAGAGTACGGGCCCTACGGTCGGCGACCACCTGGAAAAAAAAATCTTTTGTTTCCACGTCTACACCGCCAAAAACCCAATGTCCTTCGGCAGTTTTGGCACAGTGATTTTTAGTTTTCTTATTGTGGCCAAACAGGCTCTCGTCTATTTGCACCTGTTTGCCTTTACCACCAATTTTCGGAGGGTCGTCCAGATATAGAAGGTAGCAAACCTCCCTGCAGAAGTTAACCCAGTGCGTTACTGCGTCATCAGATACCCCAGACTGCTCTGCAATGGTCTTTATATCAATCTTTACCACCCACAGTGCAGTCATTGTTATAATTTGGTGGAGTTTTAAGGTCGATTTCTCAAACCAAGTTCCGCATCGCAAACTTGTTCTAATACTATGCACTCCAATTTTTTTAGATGTGCTTCTACATCGCCATACTACATGATCTGTGTTTGTATAGGATTTCAGTTCCATATCTCTGCCACAGTGCTGGCATGTCCTCCACATAATGCTTCCTTCTCCACCAATACTCCGAAAGATAAAATTCAAGAGAATCTTTTACTTTCCTTTTCCCCCACGTGTAATTTTTTTGCTGCGCCCCAGGTGGCCTCGATATTATTCGTATGTGCTCCCGTTTCCGGGTCTTTAAAATGTAGTTTGTGGTTAACCACAAGGTGGTCGAAACCTTCTTGATCCAGCTTGTAGTAGGATCGAAACCCATCCGAAATAATGGTGGTGCCAGGCAAAACCTATTTTTTTATAACCGCAATGAGAGTACGGGCCCTACGGTCGGCGACCACCTGGAAAAAAAAACTTTTGTTTCCACGTCTACACCGCCAAAAACCCAATGTCCTTCGGCAGTTTTGGCACAGTGATTTTTAGTTTTCTTATTGTGGCCAAACAGGCTCTCGTCTATTTGCACCTGTTTGCCTTTACCACCAATTTTCGGAGGGTCGTCCAGATATAGAAGGTAGCAAACCTCCCTGCAGAAGTTAACCCAGTGCGTTACTGCGTCATCAGATACCCCAGACTGCTCTGCAATGGTCTTTATATCAATCTTTACCACCCACAGTGCAGCAGTCATTGTTATAATTTGGTGGAGTTTTAAGGTCGATTTCTCAAACCAAGTTCTGCATCGCAAACTTGTTCTAATACTATGCACTCCAATTTTTTTAGATGTGCTTCTACATCGCCATACTACATGATCTGTGTTTGTATAGGATTTCAGTTCCATATCTCTGCCACAGTGCGGGCATGTCCTCCACATAATGCTTCCTTCTCCACCAATACTCCGAAAGATAAAATTCAAGAGAATCTTTTACTTTCCTTTTTCCCCCACGTGTAATTTTTTTGCTGCGCCCCAGGTGGCCTCGATATTATTCGTATGTGCTCCCGTTTCCGGGTCTTTAAAATGTAGTTTGTGGTTAACCACAAGGTGGTCGAAACCTTCTTGATCCAGCTTGTAGTAGGATCGAAACCCATCCGAAATAATGGTGGTGCCTGGCAAAACCTATTTTTTTATAACCGCAATGAGAGTACGGGCCCTACGGTCGGCGACCACCTGGAAAAAAAAATCTTTTGTTTCCACGTCTACACCGCCAAAAACCCAATGTCCTTCGGCAGTTTTGGCACAGTGATTTTTAGTTTTCTTATTGTGGCCAAACAGGCTCTCGTCTATTTGCACCTGTTTGCCTTTACCACCAATTTTCGGAGGGTCGTCCAGATATAGAAGGTAGCAAACCTCCCTGCAGAAGTTAACCCAGTGCGTTACTGCGTCATCAGATACCCCAGACTGCTCTGCAATGGTCTTTATATCAATCTTTACCACCCACAGTGCAGTCATTGTTATAATTTGGTGGAGTTTTAAGGTCGATTTCTCAAACCAAGTTCCGCATCGCAAACTTGTTCTAATACTATGCACTCCAATTTTTTTAGATGTGCTTCTACATCGCCATACTACATGATCTGTGTTTGTATAGGATTTCAGTTCCATATCTCTGCCACAGTGCGGGCATGTCCTCCACATAATGCTTCCTTCTCCACCAATACTCCGAAAGATAAAATTCAAGAGAATCTTTTACTTTCCTTTTCCCCCACGTGTAATTTTTTTGCTGCGCCCCAGGTGGCCTCGATATTATTCGGGTCTTTAAAATGTAGTTTGTGGTTAACCACAAGGTGGTCGAAACCTTCTTGATCCAGCTTGTAGTAGGATCGAAACCCATCCGAAATAATGGTGGTGCCTGGCAAAACCTATTTTTTTATAACCGCAATGAGAGTACGGGCCCTACGGTCGGCGACCACCTGGAAAAAAAATCTTTTGTTTCCACGTCTACACCGCCAAAAACCCAAAGTCCTTCGGCAGTTTTGGCACAGTGATTTTTAGTTTTCTTATTGTGGCCAAACAGGCTCTCGTCTATTTGCACCTGTTTGCCTTTACCACCAATTTTCGGAGGGTCGTCCAGATATAGAAGGTAGCAAACCTCCCTGCAGAAGTTAACCCAGTGCGTTACTGCGTCATCAGATACCCCAGACTGCTCTGCAATGGTCTTTATATCAATCTTTACCACCCACAGTGCAGTCATTGTTATAATTTGGTGGAGTTTTAAGGTCGATTTCTCAAACCAAGTTCCGCATCGCAAACTTGTTCTAATACTATGCACTCCAATTTTTTTAGATGTGCTTCTACATCGCCATACTACATGATCTGTGTTTGTATAGGATTTCAGTTCCATATCTCTGCCACAGTGCGGGCATGTCCTCCACATAATGCTTCCTTCTCCACCAATACTCCGAAAGATAAAATTCAAGAGAATCTTTTACTTTCCTTTTCCCCCACGTGTAATTTTTTTGCTGCGCCCCAGGTGGCCTCGATATTATTCGTATGTGCTCCCGTTTCCGGGTCTTTAAAATGTAGTTTGTGGTTAACCACAAGGTGGTCGAAACCTTCTTGATCCAGCTTGTAGTAGGATCGAAACCCATCCGAAATAATGGTGGTGCCAGGCAAAACCTATTTTTTTATAACCGCAATGAGAGTACGGGCCCTACGGTCGGCGACCACCTGGAAAAAAAAATCTTGTTTCCACGTCTACACCGCCAAAAACCCAATGTCCTTCGGCAGTTTTGGCAGAGTGATTTTTAGTTTTCTTATTGTGGCCAAACAGGCTCTCGTCTATTTGCACCTGTTTGCCTTTACCACCAATTTTCGGAGGGTCGTCCAGATATAGAAGGTAGCAAACCTCCCTGCAGAAGTTAACCCAGTGCGTTACTGCGTCATCAGATACCCCAGACTGCTCTGCAATGGTCTTTATATTGTTGCACCAGGTTGCGGCTTGGCAGACTCTTCAGCCTTGATTCTCTCCTGTGCTGGGTCTTGCATCTTACCAGAGCGTGTTTCAACCATCCTACAAATTTATAAAAGGGAATAATGAGATAAGTCTACTTTATGTAGCCACCAGAATCATTTATTTATTTTCTCACATCAAAGAGAGCAGTGAAGTCACAGTGTACCTAAATACAAATGATGATAATCTAAAAATAATCTGTTTTAAATAAATATCATAGAATATAAAAATAAATAAATATATAATTTAAATTTCAAATATATTAAAAATAATATAATAAATACGCCATTAATCATGATGTAACAATATCAATCTTTACCACCCACAGTGCAGTCATTGTTATAATTTGGTGGAGTTTTAAGGTCGATTTCTCAAACCAAGTTCCGCATCGCAAACTTGTTCTAATACTATGCACTCCAATTTTTTTAGATGTGCTTCTACATCGCCATACTACATGATCTGTGTTTGTATAGGATTTCAGTTTCATATCTCTGCCACAGTGCGGGCATGTCCTCCACATAATGCTTCCTTCTCCACCAATACTCCGAAAGATAAAATTCAAGAGAATCTTTTACTTTCCTTTTCCCCCACGTAATTTTTTTGCTGCGCCCCAGGTGGCCTCGATATTATTCGGGTCTTTAAAATGTAGTTTGTGGTTAACCACAAGGTGGTCGAAACCTTCTTGATCCAGCTTGTAGTAGGATCGAAACCCATCCGAAATAATGGTGGTGCCAGGCAAAACCTATTTTTTTATAACCGCAATGAGAGTACGGGCCCTACGGTCGGCGACCACCTGGAAAAAAAAATCTTTTGTTTCCACGTCTACACCGCCAAAAACCCAATGTCCTTCGGCAGTTTTGGCACAGTGATTTTTAGTTTTCTTATTGTGGCCAAACAGGCTCTCGTCTATTTGCACCTGTTTGCCTTTACCACCAATTTTCGGAGGGTCGTCCAGATATAGAAGGTAGCAAACCTCCCTGCAGAAGTTAACCCAGTGCGTTACTGCGTCATCAGATACCCCAGACTGCTCTGCAATGGTCTTTATATCAATCTTTACCACCCACAGTGCAGTCATTGTTATAATTTGGTGGAGTTTTAAGGTCGATTTCTCAAACCAAGTTCCGCATCGCAAACTTGTTCTAATACTATGCACTCCAATTTTTTTAGATGTGCTTCTACATCGCCATACTACATGATCTGTGTTTGTATAGGATTTCAGTTCCATATCTCTGCCACAGTGCGGGCATGTCCTCCACATAATGCTTCCTTCTCCACCAATACTCCGAAAGATAAAATTCAAGAGAATCTTTTACTTTCCTTTTCCCCCACGTGTAATTTTTTTGCTGCGCCCCAGGTGGCCTCGATATTATTCGTATGTGCTCCCGTTTCCGGGTCTTTAAAATGTAGTTTGTGGTTAACCACAAGGTGGTCGAAACCTTCTTGATCCAGCTTGTAGTAGGATCGAAACCCATCCGAAATAATGGTGGTGCCAGGCAAAACCTATTTTTTTATAACCGCAATGAGAGTACGGGCCCTACGGTCGGCGACCACCTGGAAAAAAAAATCTTTTGTTTCCACGTCTACACCGCCAAAAACCCAATGTCCTTCGGCAGTTTTGGCACAGTGATTTTTAGTTTTCTTATTGTGGCCAAACAGGCTCTCGTCTATTTGCACCTGTTTGCCTTTACCACCAATTTTCGGAGGGTCGTCCAGATATAGAAGGTAGCAAACCTCCCTGCAGAAGTTAACCCAGTGCGTTACTGCGTCATCAGATACCCCAGACTGCTCTGCAATGGTCTTTATATCAATCTTTACCACCCACAGTGCAGTCATTGTTATAATTTGGTGGAGTTTTAAGGTCGATTTCTCAAACCAAGTTCCGCATCGCAAACTTGTTCTAATACTATGCACTCCAATTTTTTTAGATGTGCTTCTACATCGCCATACTACATGATCTGTGTTTGTATAGGATTTCAGTTCCATATCTCTGCCACAGTGCGGGCATGTCCTCCACATAATGCTTCCTTCTCCACCAATACTCCGAAAGATAAAATTCAAGAGAATCTTTTACTTTCCTTTTCCCCCACGTGTAATTTTTTTGCTGCGCCCCAGGTGGCCTCGATATTATTCGTATGTGCTCCCGTTTCCGGGTCTTTAAAATGTAGTTTGTGGTTAACCACAAGGTGGTCGAAACCTTCTTGATCCAGCTTGTAGTAGGATCGAAACCCATCCGAAATAATGGTGGTGCCAGGCAAAACCTATTTTTTTATAACCGCAATGAGAGTACGGGCCCTACGGTCGGCGACCACCTGGAAAAAAAAACTTTTGTTTCCACGTCTACACCGCCAAAAACCCAATGTCCTTCGGCAGTTTTGGCACAGTGATTTTTAGTTTTCTTATTGTGGCCAAACAGGCTCTCGTCTATTTGCACCTGTTTGCCTTTACCACCAATTTTCGGAGGGTCGTCCAGATATAGAAGGTAGCAAACCTCCCTGCAGAAGTTAACCCAGTGCGTTACTGCGTCATCAGATACCCCAGACTGCTCTGCAATGGTCTTTATATCAATCTTTACCACCCACAGTGCAGCAGTCATTGTTATAATTTGGTGGAGTTTTAAGGTCGATTTCTCAAACCAAGTTCTGCATCGCAAACTTGTTCTAATACTATGCACTCCAATTTTTTTAGATGTGCTTCTACATCGCCATACTACATGATCTGTGTTTGTATAGGATTTCAGTTCCATATCTCTGCCACAGTGCGGGCATGTCCTCCACATAATGCTTCCTTCTCCACCAATACTCCGAAAGATAAAATTCAAGAGAATCTTTTACTTTCCTTTTTCCCCCACGTGTAATTTTTTTGCTGCGCCCCAGGTGGCCTCGATATTATTCGTATGTGCTCCCGTTTCCGGGTCTTTAAAATGTAGTTTGTGGTTAACCACAAGGTGGTCGAAACCTTCTTGATCCAGCTTGTAGTAGGATCGAAACCCATCCGAAATAATGGTGGTGCCTGGCAAAACCTATTTTTTTATAACCGCAATGAGAGTACGGGCCCTACGGTCGGCGACCACCTGGAAAAAAAAATCTTTTGTTTCCACGTCTACACCGCCAAAAACCCAATGTCCTTCGGCAGTTTTGGCACAGTGATTTTTAGTTTTCTTATTGTGGCCAAACAGGCTCTCGTCTATTTGCACCTGTTTGCCTTTACCACCAATTTTCGGAGGGTCGTCCAGATATAGAAGGTAGCAAACCTCCCTGCAGAAGTTAACCCAGTGCGTTACTGCGTCATCAGATACCCCAGACTGCTCTGCAATGGTCTTTATATCAATCTTTACCACCCACAGTGCAGTCATTGTTATAATTTGGTGGAGTTTTAAGGTCGATTTCTCAAACCAAGTTCCGCATCGCAAACTTGTTCTAATACTATGCACTCCAATTTTTTTAGATGTGCTTCTACATCGCCATACTACATGATCTGTGTTTGTATAGGATTTCAGTTCCATATCTCTGCCACAGTGCGGGCATGTCCTCCACATAATGCTTCCTTCTCCACCAATACTCCGAAAGATAAAATTCAAGAGAATCTTTTACTTTCCTTTTCCCCCACGTGTAATTTTTTTGCTGCGCCCCAGGTGGCCTCGATATTATTCGTATGTGCTCCCGTTTCCGGGTCTTTAAAATGTAGTTTGTGGTTAACCACAAGGTGGTCGAAACCTTCTTGATCCAGCTTGTAGTAGGATCGAAACCCATCCGAAATAATGGTGGTGCCAGGCAAAACCTATTTTTTTATAACCGCAATGAGAGTACGGGCCCTACGGTCGGCGACCACCTGGAAAAAAAAATCTTTTGTTTCCACGTCTACACCGCCAAAAACCCAATGTCCTTCGGCAGTTTTGGCACAGTGATTTTTAGTTTTCTTATTGTGGCCAAACAGGCTCTCGTCTATTTGCACCTGTTTGCCTTTACCACCAATTTTCGGAGGGTCGTCCAGATATAGAAGGTAGCAAACCTCCCTGCAGAAGTTAACCCAGTGCGTTACTGCGTCATCAGATACCCCAGACTGCTCTACAATGGTCTTTATATCAATCTTTACCACCCACAGTGCAGCAGTCATTGTTATAATTTGGTGGAGTTTTAAGGTCGATTTCTCAAACCAAGTTCTGCATCGCAAACTTGTTCTAATACTATGCACTCCAATTTTTTTAGATGTGCTTCTACATCGCCATACTACATGATCTGTGTTTGTATAGGATTTCAGTTCCATATCTCTGCCACAGTGCGGGCATGTCCTCCACATAATGCTTCCTTCTCCACCAATACTCCGAAAGATAAAATTCAAGAGAATCTTTTACTTTCCTTTTTCCCCCACGTGTAATTTTTTTGCTGCGCCCCAGGTGGCCTCGATATTATTCGTATGTGCTCCCGTTTCCGGGTCTTTAAAATGTAGTTTGTGGTTAACCACAAGGTGGTCGAAACCTTCTTGATCCAGCTTGTAGTAGGATCGAAACCCATCCGAAATAATGGTGGTGCCTGGCAAAACCTATTTTTTTATAACCGCAATGAGAGTACGGGCCCTACGGTCGGCGACCACCTGGAAAAAAAAATCTTTTGTTTCCACGTCTACACCGCCAAAAACCCAATGTCCTTCGGCAGTTTTGGCACAGTGATTTTTAGTTTTCTTATTGTGGCCAAACAGGCTCTCGTCTATTTGCACCTGTTTGCCTTTACCACCAATTTTCGGAGGGTCGTCCAGATATAGAAGGTAGCAAACCTCCCTGCAGAAGTTAACCCAGTGCGTTACTGCGTCATCAGATACCCCAGACTGCTCTGCATTGGTCTTTATATCAATCTTTACCACCCACAGTGCAGTCATTGTTATAATTTGGTGGAGTTTTAAGGTCGATTTCTCAAACCAAGTTCCGCATCGCAAACTTGTTCTAATACTATGCACTCCAATTTTTTTAGATGTGCTTCTACATCGCCATACTACATGATCTGTGTTTGTATAGGATTTCAGTTCCATATCTCTGCCACAGTGCGGGCATGTCCTCCACATAATGCTTCCTTCTCCACCAATACTCCGAAAGATAAAATTCAAGAGAATCTTTTACTTTCCTTTTCCCCCACGTGTAATTTTTTTGCTGCGCCCCAGGTGGCCTCGATATTATTCGGGTCTTTAAAATGTAGTTTGTGGTTAACCACAAGGTGGTCGAAACCTTCTTGATCCAGCTTGTAGTAGGATCGAAACCCATCCGAAATAATGGTGGTGCCAGGCAAAACATATTTTTTTATAACCGCAATGAGAGTACGGGCCCTACGGTCGGCGACCACCTCAAAGAAAAAATATTTGGTTTCGATGTCTACACCGCCAAAAACCAATGACCAGTAGCAGTGTTGGCAAAATAATTCTTTTTTTTTTTTATTATGCCCAAACAGGCTCTCATCGATCTGTACCTGTTTTCCAACACCACCAATTTTTGGAGGGTCGCCATTATAAAGAAGGTAGCAAACCTTCCTACTTGGGCGGCCGCAGGCTTGGAGACGCGGGAAGGTGCAGGTTTTGAAGGACCATTCAGGTTTGTCCTCTTTGCAGGCGGGTTGGGAGCCTCAGACTGCTTCCTTTTGGTTGGAGCAGGAGCAGGCAAGGTAGAGGCAGGCTTCTTGGCAGGGATGGCAGCAGGAGCAGGAGTGGCTGGTTTGATGGGGTCAGTCTGGGAGCTGGTTTCCTTGCAGGAAGGAGCAGGGCAGGTTTGGGTGCTGTGGCAGGCAGTCTGGGGCTTGTTAGCCTCCATAACTTCGTCCAGCTCCGCGAAGGACTGGAGGGTGCCTGAGAGGTTCTTTACTTCAGCAGTGAGGGCCTTGATCAGTTCAGACCGCCTGGCGATGAAATGGACGAGGTCCTCATGCAGAGTCATTAGGGCGGGATGGCCAATGGCATGCAGGATGTCATGGTTGCATTGGATCACCATTTCGTCCTCCCTCTCCATGTTGTCGAGGTTCACGATGAGCCTCTTGGCATTCTTCTTCTTGGCAGGGTTCATGGCAAGAATAGGAGAGCAAAGATGTGACCAGGTAGAGAGCTATCTGGCAACTGAGAAATTTTACCACAACATGTAACCCAGCAGAGCTGTACGTTTAAATAGTTTAGGCTCCAATAACCAATCAAGATATATGTACAATGAATATTACAAAAGGAATGAAACTATAAAAAAGAATGATGATAATCTAAATATTCTATTTAAATAGATATTAAATATCTTAGAATATTTTGAATAAATGTAAGGCGCATTAAAATTGATGTAGCAATATTTTAGCAACGTATTTTTTCTATATATTTTATTTTTACAAATATTAATGCATACGTAGGCATACAAATAAATTTTATTTTTAAAATTACAAATGCTTATGTAAGCTTAAGCATACATATGTTATATTTTATAAATACCATTAATAATTTTTTTTTTTTTTTTACTTTTTAATCTAAATTAGACAAGATCTTGGAGGTCGTGCTCGTAAAGAAGCTCAAGAACTCTTCTTGGTTCTCTGTACAGGGATCTTTTGTCCTTTCCAATGCAATTTAGTAAATGTTGGGGAGTGGCCTCTTCGGTTTTGCACCTAGTGCACATGGGGAAGCTTTTGGCTCCCTCTTTATAGACTAGAGGGCGCAGGTGACCAGATTTCCATCTGGCCAACTGTGTCGATTCCCTTCTGTTTAGTTGGAGGGTCTGTTTTTTTGGGTTTTCTACCTGGTACCAAGGATGATGGAAACTATATCTATGGTTCCTTATTAGTTGTAGTTTCAGTTTGTTAATATGGTCTCTTGCTGAAAGGTAGGTCTCGGAGTTCACCGCATCAGGATGTCCAGCTGCTCCTTCCTTTGCCAATCTGTCGGCCTCCTCATTTCCAGGGACTCGCACATGTGATGGAATCCATTGTAGACTTATTTTGGTATTTTTATTCAGTTTGTTGATTTCTGTAGCAATGTTTTTGAGGAGTCTGTCTTGTGAATAGTAGCAGTTTTTAATTGCAAAAATGGCGGCTTTTGAATCTGTATAAATTATTGTTTTTAGTCTCATTTTTCTCTACGAGTTTTAGAGCTTGTAGTATGGCTGTTAGTTCAGATCTGAAAACTGACAAGTTCTTTGGGTTTTTGATTTTTCTTTTTATTTCCATACTATCTTTAAGGATGAGAACTCCACTGCCAGAGGAGCCATTATCCACCAGTGAGCCATCAGGGTATATCTGTATGGTCTCTGTCTGCTTTTTCAATCCTCTCCATAGCGAGGCTCCTGAGTAGTCCAGGGTGGTCGGCCCTTTTGGAGCATTCTTGCTCTAGATCCAGGTTGTAGGAGATTTCTGGTCTTTCTTTATATGGCGCATATTGGTTCTATAATAATAATAAATATAATAAATAATAAACATTATAAAATATCAGATACATTTTTAAGCATACAAATATATTTTTAATATTACAAATGCGTAAGCTTAAGCATACAAAAATATTTTATATTAAATAATACAAATCTATGCATACAATTATGTTATACGTATTTGATTAATAATTTACGTAGGTTACGAACTAACGTACTGTAAATAGGGTTACTGAGATTGATCCAGTGACCAATCAGCTTGTAAAAATACTTTCTGGGTATAGGACAAGGCGGCAAAATTACTGGAGAATTCGTATAAATGACTAAATCGAATAAAATTGCAAATATATCAACGTTTTCTACAAGAAAGATTTTGGATTTCTTAATTTTGTCACAGAATTCATTATTTAGAGATTGTAAGGTTTTAATTAAAATGTTATTTTTAGGGTAAGTACGAATTGAGAGCAAGAATTTTTCTAACTTCTCAACTTGAATCGTACTAGTTTCTTCTGCTTCCTTTCGATCGGTACACACAGACAGACATTCAATTATATATATATATAGATAGAATAGATTGTATCTAGAGGTTGAATGTAAGTGTTTCTTCCAAAGAGATTCTTCTGTTTTCATCCTCCATGCTGAATTCTAACGCTGGATCCCCAGAATTTCTCTTCTGTTGGTTTTGGAGTAAATTAATGAAGGAAAGCCTATTTATCTTCTTTTTTATTTATCTCCGATCCAATTAAACCTGGGCTCAATTGATGGAAATTTGTGGAAGTTTTTTTTATTTTCTGGCCTTTATTTCTCTTTGGTGGTGAAATATATTTTGTATATGATATAATTCCACATTTACATATAGCACACAGACAGAAATATTGTATTGAGATTTAATATGGAGTCGTATACATGCTTTCTACTCGAAGCCAAGGAGCAAAATAGGAAAAAGAAAATATATGATTCTATATATTATAATAATTACTAATCTTCAAGGAGATAGAGTGACACAATAAGTTTCTTTTCATACATGGTATATTCGGGCAATCCCAGTGTTTGTGCCCCGTCTGGAAACAGGTGAAGCATCTAGGCGTCCCGTCCGGCAGCATGAATCTTCTTGCTTTCTCCGTGGGCGTTTCGGTCCTTGGGTTTTGTCCTTGTTTTTGTTCCCACTCTTCCGCCGTCCTCGTAGTTGTTTCCGAACTCGTCGTTGTCCCTGCTTCCTTCCATCCCTTGTTCCATTTGTCCGCCTCGTTGAGGAATTTCGCCGCCTGTAGGAAGTCGGCCTCTTCTGGGTTCCGCGTGGTACTCCCTGAGGCTGCCAGTAGTAGGCAGTCTTTTGGAGCCAATGCCCACAATGCCTCCTTGTTTGAATCGAACGGCGAAAACTCACCTGCCGTCGCATGGGCCGTAATGAGGTTCATTAACTATTTCCCCGTAGCTTCCGTGGACTGGAGCCGTCTCATTTTCTTCAGTTCGTTACCCCTACTACGTGCCCGGCCGTCGTTCCTTGGGTAGCAAAGTTTCAGTGCTTCCAAGACGTCTTCAAGTGCGGCTGAAGGTTCAAACCTGCACTTGATAAATTCGCGGCCGTCAAGTGGACGCCGCCGTACTAAGGGCCTTCGTCCAGTCTCCCTTCGGTACCTTGCTCACCGTCAGCCACGTTTTGAACTCCTCCACGTAATCTTCGATATCTTCCTCCTCCGGGTTGAAACAAGGCGTCTCTCCGTAGCCGATACTTATGTTTGCGGCTTGAGGTGCTAGGCCGACACTGCTCTCCACCATGTGATGAGGCTGAAGTGGGAATGTAAATCTCAGTTTATTTGATGGTGGTAGGGCGTTGTCCTGGTGGGCTATGGTCACCAGGGTCTGTTCCAAGGCTGGGTTCGGGGTCCGGTTGCGGAGGGTCGTTCTCCGGTGCAGTCGTAGGCATTGTTGTTTCTGATACCAGACATCTTGCGGTCGCGGGTCAAGGAAGGAGAGATAAAAAAAAAATATATATATATATATATAAAAAGAATGTGTCGAAGCTCCTAGTGATAACTACCACGTTGTATCTTTTTTAGCCTTCCGCGAAAAAGGTGGTCAGTGGTCAAATACAACTTGTACCTGTTATCTCTGTGGTGCCGTTTCACTGATAAATAATAAATAAACAAAATTTAAAATAATTTTGTAACGGTCACGTGTATTTCCGGTTGGTTGCTTGTTGACACACAACAATATATATTACCTGGAATTATCCCTTCTTGAATGCATAATTACCTCACTCTTTCGTTGTCCATTCTCGCAAGGGCAAAAAGGTCCTCAAATCTATAAAACGGCATTTTTTAATGTAGAGTTGACTTGGGGATCTCCGGGATTCTCCTTCGCTGTTGCTTTGGACTCTTCAGATTCGTATGTCGCATGAAGGAGCTGTTGCGGCGGTACTCACCAGTAGGTGTTTGCACTTTATATGATCTTGGAGCTACTTCTTGGTATATCTGTGTAATTGTTTGACAGGTGTTTACTCGCTTGACAAGACCTAAATTGGAACAGGTTTGTCTGCCTAGGATGGGACAAGTGTTATCTCTGGATATGATGAAACGTATGTAGGCAGTTGTGTTTTTCACCATGCACATTGCTAGACTATGTCCTTCGACAGGAATTCAATGTCCTGAAAAGGAAATTAAACTTTTTACTGGAGACACCTTTGGATTTCCAGATTTAATCTCCCTGCCAGGCTGAGTGGCAACACGTTACACTGTGCACCTGTGTCTAGTTTCATGTTTACCTTTCTGCCTTTAATTTTGACTTCCTCGTACCAATCTTCGGTCAGGTTTGTGTTTTCAACTGACTGGATTACAAATTCTTGAATCAGTTCAGGTTCTGGTGACCCAACTATTTGTCTGACTTTGAATGAATTTGTGTTCTGGGATCTGCAAAGATTTGCAAAATGGTTGAGTTTCTTGCATTTGTTGCATCTCTTTTGATATGCCGGACATTTGTTGATTTTGTGGGATCTACCACAATTTCTGCAGTTTTCTATTATTTTGTGACTCTGGTTAGTGGTGTTTTCTTTTCTCAGCTCTTTTCTATTTTCCCCACTTCTTACTGTTCATCTTTGTCACAGCAACTTGTTTTCTGAGTCGGATAGTACATGTTTCATTTGGTTTGTGGCATTTTCACATGCTATGCAAATTTGTGTAGCTTTTTCCAGATTAAGGTCAGCCTCACTAAGAAGTCTTTCTCTTATTTCATTGTTGATAATTCCTACAACTATTCGATCTTTAAGTATTAAGTCCTCGTATTTGTTGGTTGACGTTAATCAGCAAGAAGTACTTGGAAGTTTAAAAAGAAAAGTCTTATTTCTTTTAGGCTAACATCAGACATGACAGCATATTTGCAGTTTGCTATCTTTAATTTGATCCTAGTCGATGAGATTCAGATTTTTCGACAGGGATGCCGAAAATTGCCAACCTGGGCCTGAATATCGGGTTTGGTAGGACTTTAAGTCCGTCAATGTTGGCGGTCTTAATTCCGTCCACAAACCGCTTTGATTCTGCAGAATTGGGAAAGTGAAGGGCAAGTTTTTTGTCCTTCCCAGTTACCGCCGTCACATCACAACTTTTCAATTGTGGAGTCTTGGCAATTTTGGCTCTGATGGCCTCGAAAGATAGGTTGTCCGAGGCAATTTTTACATGGTTTACACTGTTCTTTTACGTCTGCGCGTAGGTTGAGCGCACTGGCACTCTAGAGTGTACAGGTGTGGGTTGGTTGAACCTAAGTTGGATGGTAGAAGTATCTGGTTGGGGGATCATTTTAACGGGGTTAGGAAGGGGGGGAGGCTTGGCCAACCTTTACCTAAGTTGGGTGACCTCATTTTCAACTATTTTAAAATTTTTTTAAAGATTCTTAACACTTCAGTTTGTAAAGCGTTAAAAATACGTCTTACATCGTCTTTCACTGAGTCAGATAACCCAGTGCGGGTGGTAGCAGGAAGGTTAGAGGCAGCGATATCCGCTACCTCATGAAAATTTTTGTTGAAAAGAGAATCTATCTCTTCCCGGTAATGGATATGAGAATTTTTCGGTTACGTTGTTAACTTTTCTATAGTCCACACAAAACCTATAGGATCCGTCTGATTTTTTAACCAAAACGACCGGGCTCGCCCATGGAGATGTTGATTTCATAATAACTCCTTTTTCACACATTTCTTTAACCTGTTCCTCTATAATATCACGTTCCTTAGGACTGCGGCGATAGGCTTTTTGTCGAATTGGTTCCGTGTTCGCTTTAAGTTTAATGTGGTACGGTTCGATATCTGCCGCCTTATTCCACTCTTCTGAGAAAAGTTCCCGATACCTGTACAATACGTCCAGTACGTCGATTTTTTCGCTGTCCGATAGCTCCGGGTTTATATCGAACTTCTGTGGTTCGTATTTGCACGTGGCCGTCGTACTGTATCCCACCTGTTCACTTAGGAAAGAAACATTCGCTATTTCCCCGCCGGATCGTAACAAGCACGAGTTTGCTACCAACCGCACCGGCTCGTTCTTAGTATTTATGACATCAATGAATATCTCGGATACCGCTTCGGAAACGTGTACTGATGGTATTAGTAGCCCCGTTCTTCTTACGCAGTCGGGGTGGGGTTCTAAAATGCCCGCCATTACTGTTGGCCCTTTTAACTTAACCCTCGTTTTACAACGTGGTGCAATTTCAAGGTCGTCTAGTATGCAGTACTTTTGTTTGGGGTTTTTCTGATCGCTCGTAATTGTGCCTAACCTCTCGAGTTCCCGTTCTTCGTTTAGTTCTACCACGTGGTCGTCCCTGCCTATTTTTGGCCTATACAATTCTACCGATTCGTCTCTAAACATAATTTTGCAATGATAGTTTGTTAGAATATCGACGCCGAAAATAATCTTTTCCCCATTTCCTGGAATTATGGTGAACCTGCCACATATGTCGAAACCATCAATGTTGACCTCCAAGTATGTGCACGTGTTTGAGACTACTGACCCACTTATTCCCCGTATAAGTAATTTTGAAGGCATTCTAGCACATCCTAGTGCGTTGGCTATTCCTTCGTCTATGCAGCTAACATTTGCCCCTGAATCGAAAATCAGTTTGCCTACATGTGTCTCATTGATATACGTGATTAAACAGAAATTTGTCATACCTGTCCAACGGAATTTTTCCATTGCTGTACCCCCTATTTCTAAAGTGGATTTTTCTATTGGTACCTTATTTAATGTCTGTTTCTCGTTAACCCCCGGTTGTCCTTTTACCCTGAAGATTATGCGATTGGTGTTACCAGTAACCTCGGAAAATACACGTGGTACGCTCTCTACACTGTTTGAAACTTCCACCACAGGATTAGAGGCAAAATTGTACTTACCACGTGGCCTCCTTTTCGGGCAATCCCAGTGTTTGTGCCCCGTCTGGTAACAAGTGAAGCATCTTGGCGTCCCGTCCGGTAGCATAAATCTTCTTGCTTTTTCCATGGGCGTTTCGGTCCTTGGATTTCATCCTTGTTTTTGTTCCCACTCTTCCGCCGTCCTCGTAGTTGTTTCCCAACTCGTCGTTGTACCTGCCTCCGTCCGTTCATTGTTCCATTTATCCGCCTCGTCGAGGAATTTCGCCGCCTGTAGGAAGTCGGCCTCTTCTGGGTTCCGCGTGGTGCTCCACGAGGCTGCCAGTAGTAGGCAGTCTTTTGGAGCCAATGCCCACAATGCCTCCTTGCTTGAATCAAACGGCGAAAACTCACCTGCCGTCGCGTGGGCCGTAATCAGGTTCATCAAATATCTCCCCGTATCTTCCGTGGACTGGGGCCGTCTCGTTTTCTTTAATTCGTTACCCCTACTACGTGCCCGGCCGTCGTTCCTTGGGTAGCAAAGTTTCAGTGCTTCCAAGACGTCTTCAAGTGCGGCTGAAGGGTCAAACCTGCACTTGATAAATTCGCGGCCGTCAAGTGGAAGCCGCCGTACTAGGGCCTTCGTCCAGTCTCCCTTCGGTACCTTGCTCGCCGTCAGCCACGTCTTGAATTCCTCCACGTGGTCCTCGATGTCTTCCTCCTCCGGGTTGAAACACGGCGTCTCTCCGTAGCCGATATTTATGTTCGCTGCTTGAGGTGCTGGGCCGACACTGCTCTCCACCATGTGATGAGGCTGAAGTGGGGATATAAAACTCAATTTATTGGTAGGTTGCAGTACATTGTCCTGGTGGGCTATGGTCACCATGGCCCGTTCCAGGGCTGGGCTTGTGGTCCGGTTCTGGAGGGTTGTTGAGGTCCGATTCTCTGCGGTATAGCCGTTGGGAGGGTTAGATCTGGTACAAGACATCTTTCGTTCTCCGGGCAAGGATAAAAAGAAAAAAAATAAATAAAATGCACGAAGGTCCAACGATAATTGGCACGTTGTATTTGTAAGCATTCCGCGAAAACGGTGGTCCGTGGTCAAATACAACTTGTGCCTGTTATCTCTGTGGTGCCGTTTCTCTGATAAATAAATAAAATAAACAAAATTTAAGATAATTTTGCAACGTCACGTGTATTTCCGGTCGGTTGCTTGTTGACACAACAATATCTTGAAGGAGGTCTCCGATTTCTTGGTGGGTTTCTTCTTGGGATGGGTCCTTCATTACTGGCTTCGGGATCCGGTGAACGAGACGACTCCCCTGAAATGCCTCCATCATTCTGGTCCACGAGTCCAGAGTCCCGCTGCTGTCTGGCTGTTTCTATAGGCGGCGATTCACTTCTGCCTCTGTTGGGCATATCAGCCTCAGGAACGATGATATCAGTTTCCTCTCTTTGGCGTCCATATTGTCGATCTTCATCTCCACCATTCTCCCACCTCTTCCTTATTTGATCTCGATGATAACTTTTGACCTGTCCGTGTATTACAACTGTATAGACTCGGGATCCTTTTCTCCCCACTATTCTGCCTGGAATCCATCGATCACCGCCTCTAAAATTTCGACACCAAACCATGTCATCTATTCCAAACTCATCTTGTTGAAATCCGTGGTCGTATTTCATTTGCCTGGCCTGCTGCTCTTTTACTATTGATTCCAGATTTGGATGTATAATTGATAGTCGGGTTCGAAGGGAACGCCCAATAAAGAGTTCTGACGGAGCCTTCTTGGTTGTTTCATGAGGGGTGCTACGATATGCCAGCAAAATTTTTGATAGCGTGTCCTGAATGGTATCCCCAGGTTTTTTTTATTTTTGTCTAATGCCATTTTTATCATCTTGACAGCTCTCTCTGCCAGGCCATTGCTCTGAGGATGGTACGCAGGAATCAGTGTTTGTTTTATTCCATTATTTTTCAAAAAAATTTTCATATCACTACCCGTAAACTGAGGGCCATTATCTGATACTATTTCTTCTGGCAAACCATAAGATGAAAAAAGTAGTCTTAATTGCTCAATTGTTTTTGCTGAGGTTATTTCTCTCATTGGGAATGCCTCGACCCACTTAGAATGACTATCCACGACAATTAGCAAATTGATGTTATCTTTGTTTGCATAATCAATATGGATCCGCTGCCAAGGTCTAACTGCCCAAATCCAAGGTTGCCACTTCACTCTATTTGGGCCATCCTGAACCTGTTGGCAGTTTCTACACCTGTTTACCAGGAACTCAATTTCATTGTCTAGATTCGGCCACCAGAAATGAGACCTTGCCACAGACTTCATTTTGCTCATCCCTGAATGGGTCTCGTGTAAGCAACTCAACAAGTTCGGTCTGAGAGAGGAAGGAATAATGACCCGCATCCCCCACAATAGACACTCTCCGTCCACAGTCAGCTCCAGTTTTCTCTGAAAGTAAGGTCTGAGGTGGTCTGGCACCCTCTCAGGCCAGCCATGCTGGGTATAGCACTTCACTATTGATAGCACTTCATCCTTTTGAGTTTCAATTCTAATTTCTTCAGCCGTGATTGGCAAATCCTTCATGTAGGACAGTGCATAAATGTTATCCAGTCTCGAAGTTTCCTCACTCTCAACTGGAAGACGTGACAGAAGATCTGCATTTCCATGATCTTGAGTTTTTTTAAACTTGATATCGTAGGTATAAGCCGACAGAATTATCGCCCATCTCTGTAATCTCGAAGTTGATAAAGTAGGAATTCCCGATTTTGGGCCTAAAATAGACACTAGCGGCTTATGATCCGTTATCAGGGTAAAGCGTCTCCCATAAATAAACTGATGGAATTTGGTCACTCCATAAATTATTGCGAGAGCTTCCCTCTCAATCTGAGAATAGTTGCGCTCAGCTCCTGATAGGGTCCGAGAGGCAAACATGATCGGTCTTTCCTGGCCTCCGATGACATGAGACAGAACCGCGCCAATTCCAATCTGGGATGCATCCGTGGCCAAAAACAAAGGCAATGTGGTGTCGTACGGAACTAAGACCCTCTCAGAGGTAATGCTACTCTTGCACTTTTCAATAGCCTCTTCACACTCCTTGGTCCAGCTCCAGCAATTCTTTTTATGAAGCAGCTCGTGAAGAGGCCTCAATAGATCCGGTAGATTTGGAATAAATTTTCCATAATAATTCACCAATCCAAGAAATTACCTCAACTCAGAGATGTTTGTCGGACTCTTGGCCTTCTGTAAAGCTTGCACCTTGTGATCCAAAGGTCGGATGCCATCTTCCTTGATAAGATGGCCCAAATACTCGATTTCTCTTTGCACAAATTTACATTTATCCTTCTTCAGTTTAATGTTGTATTTTTCCAAACGCAGAAACACAGTTTTCAATACAGCCAAGTGTTTCTCCACTGAAACTGTAGCTATGAGGACATCATCAATATAGCAAATAACGCCCTCTATTCCAGCCAGAACCCTATCCATCACAGATTGGAAATAACTAGGGGCATTAGCCAGCCCAAAAGGCATTCTCCTAAACCTGAAAAGTCCCTTATGTGTGTTGATAGTTAAAAATGGCTGGGTGCTCGTTGCCACCTCTAGTTGCAGGTAAGCGCTGCTCAAATCTAATTTTGAGAAATATTTCCCCTTGGCCAAGATAGCAAACAAGTCTTGCTGAGTGGGGAGCGGATAAGCTGCTGTATCCAAGAATCTGTTCAAAGTTACCTTAAAATCACAACAAATTCTCATTTCCTTATTTTTTTTTGGTACCACTACTACTGGAGTTGCCCACTGGCTACTCCTCACCCTATATAAGTATCCCTTTGTCACCATATTTTCTAAAGCTTCTGTAACCGCCGTTCTAATCGCAAAAGGCACCGGTCAAGCCTTATGAAATATTGGGCTTACGTCACGAATATTCATTGAAAATGTGAATCCTTTTATGGGCTCTGCTGTGTCATTGAACAAAACTTGGTGCTCTTTGAAAAATTCAGCAATAGCAATTTCCGAAGGTATCTGGTTCACCGCAAAATATAGCCTTTATATAGCCCATTAAAGTTTCTAGTGTAGAAAAATATATGTAATAATATAAACAGCTATATCCCCTCACCACACTAGTAGAATCTTACTGTATAAAAAGTGATATTTTAGGTATTAAAACTGCCTTTTTTGTTTAAAGATAGCAACGTTTGAACGGGTACAGCTAGGTGATAATCAAACATAATCTTTCCGAGTAAAGATTTAGTAGGGATTGGATGTTTGCTAGAATTGTTTTAATAAATGTTCGTTACTCATGCAAAAAACGGGCGCTAGTATTTTCATAAAGAAAACTGCCATGTCATCATGATTGCTCCATTATTTTTACAATCATGACATGTAAAAGTTATTCTAAAACATACGCCAGATCTTGTTAAAATATCAGCCGGAAACTGTAAATACTTATAGTGTCCCTAATATTTTTAGGACAGTTCTTATAAATTTTAGTAAAGTAGTAAAAAAAGTAATATTTATTGAAAAAAAGTATGTTTTACAATATAACTTGCTACATACATTATACTCATAAATATTTATATGGCCATATTTTTATATGAATGCATTTAGATACAATCGATTTGTGCATAATTTTACGACTAGACTAAATTTACGCAAATCAAGATATTTTAAAAAGTAATATATTTAACGTTTCAAATTAAATTCTTTCTTCAGCAATGGTCTTATATGGTCTCTCCCGGAAGACTCCTGTACTCCTGGTTTCTCAATAGAGGTGGAACACGATAATTTTTGACAAAACAAATTCTCACGATGGCCACATGTCATAAATCACACTCTCATAAAAATAACAACAAAAAGCGAAAAAGCACAAATTCGATAACATTTTATTAAAAAAGATAAATAACACCTGCAGAAGCAGTCTTTAATATAATAGTTACTTATGTAGTTTAAAAGGTTTTTTTTTTTTTTTTAAATATATACATATAAATATATATATATATATAATTCTGGCCGCAATTCGTCAACAATTTTGCCTAGGGTATCATCGATGTCCGTTTCTTCATTCCTTATTGAAACCATATTTTCCGTTTGTGCGCTCGAGGAACCTGGGTAAGTTAAATAATTCAAAAGACATTCTCTATTTAAATTTGCCGTTGAATATGTTCTAGCGGCCCTTGAATTGGAAGCTCTGATTTGTTCATTTTCCAATTCTGTGCGTCCACGTTCGGGTGCTGCGGCAGGTCTTGAGGTAGACGCTTCGACTCGAACACCTCTGGGACGTGTGTCTCGCTCCTCGGGTGATTCAGCAGCTCTCCCGACTGCCGCCTGCCGCGGCGATTTTCCGGGTGCTCTTCCAACGTTTTTCCTTCTTCGTGGCATTTCGGTGGCAGATGAATCTTCCGAAGATAGAACCTGCAACGAAACAAAAATAACATATTAATACTATTCTATTCACATCTAGGTAAATATATGTCATTATATTTGCTACAAGTTTTACACTTGAAATAATTTGAATTTTACCTAATTAGAATTTTTAAAAATGAATTAACAGTTTATAAAGAAATACATTTTTACGTGACAACGTCTTTAAATAGGTTGCGGCTGGGAGTCACTTACGAAAAAGTGTAACGCCCGGTAACGATGAGGCACCGAACGTCTGTCAGAATAAAAAAAAAAAATATATATCAACAAATTTTTGGTTTTTTTATTTCGGTTATACTATCGATTAATGTTGATAGAATTAAGTAAATTAATAGTTTAAAATTAAATAATTATTATTTTAGAAATTTTTAATAGTTTCTTATTTATCTAGCAAATTATAAAGAAAAAAAAAAAAAAAAAAGTAAATGCTTTAATGTAAAATGAACATTAACTTCCTTTCATTTCATATTTCTACTATCATCGTCCTATCCTCAACAAAATCACTGATATAGGAATTAGTTAAGTTTGAGTTTAAATGTACAACGTTTTATGAAACAAAATATAATTCTAATAGTTAAAATTTGAAAAATTCTTATTTTCATTCCTTGTTCATATTGTGCAATTTATTTATATTCGTATCAATAAATACGTTGTCACGTAAAATATTCGCCCGTTAAACCGACTTTACATTGTTTTTTAATAAATAATACCTTTATTCCTTGATTCAATCTCAAACTTCAACAGGTTATGGGCCCAGCACGCTTCCGCTGCGCCTAAAAGGAATAACCGCCAACAAGCCTTTGCTCGAAGTTTAGGCGTCAACCATAACCCTATTTTTAAAATAAAATATTGAAATAATTTCTCTAAACATTATTTTTTTATGAAATATCTGAAACTAACCTAAGTCAACTTATCTTAAACCAACCTTAAATAGAGATTAAACAGAGAACATATTTTTTGATAGCCGCGATGAGAGTATGCGCCCTACGGTCATGAGTTACTGAGTCCTCTGATACACCGGACTGCTCTGAAATGGTCTTTATGTCGCTCTTGACCACCCACAGAGCAGTCATTATAATTTTGTGTAGTTTCAATCTGGATTGCTCAAACCAAGTTTCCTTTCGGATACTTGTTCGAACACTATGCACCCCAACTTTTTTAGAAGTACTAATGCATCTCCATACTACACCATCTGTGTTGTTATAGGCCTTCAGCTCCATTTGTCTGCCACATTCTGGGCATGTCCTTTCACCTGCGGAGACACACACGTTGAGAATATAAACCGTTATAACTATTATTGAATATATAATATACATAAGTAGGTTGCGCTCTGGGTGGGTCCTCTTTCGGTCTGGCTAACTCTTCTGTCCTCCCTCCTCTTCCTTCTGTTCCTCTTCTTGCTCGCCTTCTCGCTGTTCCTACTCTGAACAGGCTGTTTAGGGGGAGATGGCAGAACAACCATTTCCGTGTCACCAGTAGGTATTTGGGCCGGGTCTCCCTCTTCTTCAGGGCAGTTACTCCCGGCCCGTGCCCTTGCAGGATCCTCTTTCTTCTCGTGGTGTGGCGTTTCTCGTCTTGGGAGGACTGGGGAAGCGTCATTGGGAGGACATACCTCAACCTCAGCTAGTTTCAGCGACTCTAAGAGAGCCGCCGCCACTCTTCTGTATGCCACTCTTCAAGGTTGTCGAGCTAATGCGTAGGCATACAAATATATTTTATTTTTAATATTACAAATGCTTATGTAAGCTAAAGCATACATATGTTATATTTTATAAATGCCATTAATAATAATAAACATTATAAAAAGTGCCCAATGCGGGAATCGAACCCGGGTCGTAGCGGTCGAAAAGCAACGGCTTAGACCATCCTTCCACCAACCCCCAGTAAAACAAGTAAATAAAAAGAAGACCAAAAATAATTGATAATAGTTTATTGAATAACAAATAAACAAAAAAATCTTTCAGGTGAAAAATTATAGGCATTGGTAAAAAAGTAAACAAGAGAAATAGCAATTGGGGTTTTGTTCCTGCGGCGAGTCATATTAGCACGCCTAGCGGTTAGGGGAGTGAGTCTTCCACAGCCTTTTCGAGGCATGACAGAAGACGTTGAAAAAAAAAAGGTAAAATAAGAATCAAGCAGAGGAAAACTATAAAACTGAATGCCAGGACAGGCATAAAAAGAAAATCACAAGCATGTGAGGAAACAATTGATGAAAAAAAAAAAGAATCCAAAAAAAATACTGCAAAAAAGAAACCAGACACAAAAAGCAACAATTGATTACACAAATACAGCATCAGCCTAATTATGAGAAGAAAAAAAATGACAGACACAAAAATGGAGCTAAATTCAAATGAAAAACTATAACAGATCAAGTAATCAAATCAGGCATTATGAAAGATACTGCAAAAAAGAAAATCAGACACAAAAATGGAGCTAAATTCAAATGAAAACTATAACAGAGCAAGTAATCAAAGCAGGCATTATGAAAGATACTGCAAAAAAGAAAATCAGACACAAAAATGGAGCTAAATTCAAATGAAAACTATAACAGATCAAGTAATCAAATCAGGCATTATGAAAGATATTGCAAAAAAGTAAATCAGACACAAAAATGGAGCTAAATTCAAATAAAAAACTATAACAAATTAACACAAGAAAATAAGACCTAATCCAAATAATTTAATAGTGTGTGATGTTTTGGCAACAGCAATGTCACCATCATCAGACAAAAGAATAAATGAGATTTTATTCTTTTGGCTGATGCTGTTGCTGAAACGTCACACATTATTAAATTATTTGGATTAGGTCTTATTAATGACAAAAAAAAAAGATGCCAAAGAGAGATGAAAAGATGCCAAAAAAGATAACCAGATAAAAAAATTGTGCTAAACTCAAATGAAAAACTATAACAAACACTTACAAAATATAAGAAAAACTATAACAAAGTACTTACAAATTATAATCATAATCAAATGAATCAGAAATACGAAATATATATTATAAATTAGTAAAAGGTAATAAAACAAAAGAGCGCATTTCAAAACAAAGGAATTGATGATGATAAATGCAAAAAATCTACGATTGTAAAATAGATTAAATTAAAAAATAAAAATAACTGTTAACATTAGGAAAATAAAAACAGACCTATCATACGAAGAAAAAAATAACGAAAATTTTGGTATATAGATCGTTATGTGTAGTTCAGAATCTTCGGAGGAGATAGCTTAGGACTTTACAATGGAAAACTCTGTTACGGTATTATCTATATAATATATAGATATAGATATAGAAGATAGATAGATAGATAGATAGATAGAAGAATTTTAATATTACAAATGCGTAAGCTTAAGCATACAAAAATATTTTTTTATATTAAATAATACAAATCTATGCATACAATTATGTTATATTTTATAAATACCATTAATAATAAGAAACATTAAAAAATAACAGATACATATTGATGAGGCTGAAGTGGGGATGTAAATCTCAGTTTATTTTATGGTGGTAGGGCGTTGTCCTGGTGGGCTATGGTCACCAGGGCCCGTTCCAAGGCTGGGTTCGGGGTCTGGTCTCGGAGGGTCGTTCTCCGGTTCTCGTCGGTGCAGTCGTAGGCGTTGTTGTTTCTGATACCAGACATCTTGCGGTCGCGGGTCAAGGAAGGAGAGATAAAAAATAAAAAAATATATATAAAAAAATGTGACGAAGCTCCTAGTGATAACTCTCACGTTGTATCTTTTTAGCCTTCCGCGAAAAAGGTGGTCAGTGGTCAAATACAGCTTGTACCTGTTATCTCTGTGGTGCCGTTTCACTGATAAATAATAAATAAACAAAATTTAAAATAATTTTGTAACGGTCACGTGTATTTCCGGTCGGTTGCTTGTTGACACACAACAATATATATATAACAGATAAATTTAAAAATATATATATATTATCCAGTGGGCAGTATTTTCGTTTATTCTTTTCAACTGAAAAAAAAAAAGGTTTTTCGAAGAGTTAATATAGACAAAATAACTACTCACCTAACTAGCCAGGGTACATCTTTATTATATCCTTGAAAAATTATTTAATCAGGAGTTGTTGGCTGTTTCTATTCTCTCTTGGATTCACATAATTCAACCTTCGCCACAATACTCTGAAAGATAAAATTCAGGTGAATCTTTAACTTGATTTTGTCCAGTTCCTTAAAGGACGCGAGGGTGCCAGAGAGGTTCTCTACCTCGGCAATGAGGGCCTTGATCTGCTCAGACTGTAAGTTGATGAATTCCATTAGGCTTTGGAGCAGGTAAAATCGGGAGGTAGTGTGAGGATTCTGTATTTTCTGCTCGAAGTTCTGCTTCACCTCTTCGTTCTCCATCTCCAGTTGGGCGAGGGTTACGATGGGCTTCTCGGCATTCTTCTTCTTCTTCCTAGAGGGAGCCATGACTGGTGCGTCAATCGTTGTAAGAAAAATATATATATATATATATTCTGAATATAGAGCAATCCATAATACATTTATATTTTTAAAATAAGGCCTATTTTGGATTTAAATACAATTATTTATTAATCCGATATTTCGATGGATCAATCTTCCATCTTTTACAAGGTGTTTTGCAGTGAAGCACGCAGCAGGTCGCGCGCCCCAGGTGAGCCACTAGACGTCTTCCAAGCTTATTGGGCGATAAACCATCTAATATATACATTCTAGACAGAGTAAATATAATCAAAAGAAAAAAGTGATATATGTAAATAACTATTGAAAATTAAGAGATATTGAATTAATTAAACAAATAAAATATCATAAAAATTGAAATAACTGTAAAATAAATATACAAATAAAAGTAATAAATATCCGATTAAAATTGAAATAAAATAACCATGTAAATAGCATAATCATCTAAGAGGTTCTAAACTGAGTATATACATCTGGCAAGTCAATCTTTCTATTGATACTATTTTTATTTTCTAATGAGCTCCAGCTTTCTAAAAATAAACGGCAATGTTTTTCTTTGATGTTTTGATGTATTATAGATGTGTGATCAAAGTCTGGAGTGTGACTATTGTTGAATGCATGATCTACCAGTAGGGATGTCGGGTTATGGTGCTTTAGTGCGGATTTGTGTTGGTTAATTCTTTCAGATAAAGGTTTGCTGGTTTCTCCTATGTATATTGCCTGGCAGGATTTGCATGGTATTTTATAAACCACATTCGCTCTATCTTCTGGCTTGTAGATTTGTTTTGTATCAGGGTGATGGAAGATGCTTCTTAAATTCTGGTTGGGTTGATATCTGGTTGTAATATTGAGTTTTTTTAAACTTCTGGCTATTCTTTCACAGCCATAGCTGTAAGGTAGGGAGCAAAACATGTTCGGGGTTGAGATCTGTCTATTGTTCGTGGATGGCTCACCTGGGGCGCACGACCTGCTGCGTGCTTCACTGCAAAACACCTCGTAAAAGATGGAAGATTGATCCATCGAAATATCGGATTAATAAATAATCGTATTTAAATCCAAAATAGGCCTTATTTTAAAAATATATATATATATTAATTTTTTTAATTTCTAAATAGATAAATGAATATAATTTTATAATATGGCCATTATATCAGACATAAGTTTACATGTGATATATATTATAATAAGTCAAAAGGCAACTGCACAGAGTACCATCAGTGATAATAATGTGCTCACTGATAATTTACTATATAGGCATGCCAGCTGCAGTTACAGTATTTTCTTTTGGCGACATAATACTCGGACAGATAAAATTCGAGTGAATTTTTCACTTTTCTTTTGCCCGAGTATAATTTTTTGGCTGCCGACCAGGTGTCCTCGATGTTATTTGTATGCACTCCTGTTGCTGGATCCTTAAAGTGTAATTTATGGTTCACAACAAGATGGTCAAAACTTTCTTGATCTAGCCTGTAGTACGAGCGGAACCGATCGAAAACAATGGTGGTGCCAGGCAGAACATACTTTTTAATGACCTTGATGAGTGTTTTGGTCCTACGGTCAGCGACAACCTCAAAGAAAAATCTTTGATTTCAATATCTACTCAGCCAAAAACTCAATGGCCAGTAGCAGTTTTGGCACAATGATGCTTTGTTTTTTTATGCCCAAACAGGCTCTCATCGATCTGTACCTGTTTTCCAACACCACCAATTTTTGGAGGGTCGCCATTATAAAGAAGGTAGCAAACCTCCCTACAAAAATCACCCAGTGAGTGACTGAGTCTTCTGAGACACCTGACTGTTCTGAAATAGTCTTTATATCGCACTTGACCACCCACAGAGAAGTTATTATTAAGAACTTTTGGAGTGTCAATCTCGATTGCTCGAACTAAGTTCCCTTTCGGAAACTTTGTCTAACACAATTAACCCCAATTTTCTTAGAAGTGCTTCTGCACCTCAATATTACACCATCTGTGTTCTTATAGGGCTTCAGCTCCATTTGTTTCCCACATTCTGGGCATGTCCTTTCACCTGTAAAGACACTGGTTGAGGATGTAAACCTTTTTCAATATTGCCACGTGGAAAATTAGGGAAGACAAAAACTTCAGGAGGAAACAAAATTTATTTCAGGGAAGAACAAACTATGAAAGGTAAACAAAAGATAAGCTGCAATAACTTTAGTGAAATGAAGAAATAAAACTTTCATTGTTATATATTTTTATTATTATCTATATATATATTTATTTATATATATTTGAATATTTAATCAAAAGAAATAAACACAAACATATTAAATTAAATGAATGCAATAAAGAAGAAAATAATGCGAATTATATGCATTCAAAACAACAACAATGATGATGACCACTTAAGAATTACAGAAGCAATAAAATGTTCACAGAATATTTCACGCTGATATATTACACCATCTTCCCGCTACATTCAAATATATCTTGAAGGAGGTCTCCGATTTCTTGGTGGGTTTCTTCTTGGGATGGGTCCTTCATTACTGGCTTCGGGATCCGGTGAACGAGACGACTCCCCTGAAATGCCTCCATCATTCTGGTCCACGAGTCCAGAGTCCCGCTGCTGTCTGGCTGTTTCTATAGGCGGCGATTCACTTCTGCCTCTGTTGGGCATATCAGCCTCAGGAGCGATGATATCAGTTTCCTCTCTTTGGCGTCCATATTGTCGATCTTCATCTCCACCATTCTCCCACCTCTTCCTTATTTGATCTCGATGATAACTTTTGACCTGTCCGTGTATTAAAACTGTATAGACTCGGGATCCTTTTCTCCCCACTATTCTGCCTGGAATCCATCGATCCCCGCCTCTAAAATTTCGACACCAAACCATGTCATCTATTCCAAACTCATCTTGTTGAAATCCGTGGTCGTATTTCATTTGCCTGCCTGCTGCTCTTTTACTATTGATTCCAGATTTGGATGTATAATTGATAGTCGGGTTCGAAGGGAACGCCCAATAAAGAGTTCTGACGGAGCCTTCTTGGTTGTTTCATGAGGGGTGCTACGATATGCCAGCAAAATTTTTGATAGCGTGTCCTGAATGGTATCCCCAGGTTTTCTTTTATTTTTGTCTAATGCCATTTTTATCATCTTGACAGCTCTCTCTGCCAGGCCATTGCTCTGAGGATGGTACGCAGGAATCAGTGTTTGTTTTATTCCATTATTTTTCAAAAAAATTTTCATATCACTACCCGTAAACTGAGGGCCATTATCTGATACTATTTCTTCTGGCAAACCATAAGATTAAAAAAGTCGTCTTAATTGCTCAATTGTTTTTGCTGAGGTTATCTCTCTCATTGGGAATGCCTCGACCCACTTAGAATGACTATCCACGACAATTAGCAAATTGATGTTATCTTTGTTTGCATAATCAATATGGATCCGCTGCCAAGGTCTAACTGCCCAAATCCAAGGTTGCCACTTCACTCTATTTGGGCCATCCTGAACCTGTTGGCAGTTTCCACACCTGTTTACCAGGAACTCAATTTCATTGTCTAGATTCGGCCACCAGAAATGAGACCTTGCCACAGACTTCATTTTGCTCATCCCTGAATGGGTCTCGTGTTGGCAACTCAACAAGTTCGGTCTGAGAGAGGAAGGAATAATGACCCGCATCTCCCACAATAGACACTCTCCGTCCACAGTCAGCTCCAGTTTTCTCTGAAAGTAAGGTCTGAGGTGGTCTGGCACCCTCTCAGGCCAGCCATGCTGGGTATAGCACTTCACTATTGATAGCACTTCATCCTTTTGAGTTTCAATTCTAATTTCTTCAGCCGTGATTGGCAAATCCTCCATGTAGGACAGTGCATAAATGTTATCCAGTCTCGAAGTTTCCTCACTCTCAACTGGAAGACGTGACAGAAGATCTGCATTTCCATGATCTTGAGTTTTTTTAAACTTGATATCGTAGGTATAAGCCGACAGAATTATCGCCCATCTCTGTAATCTCGAAGTTGATAAAGTAGGAATTCCCGATTTTGGGCCTAAAATAGACACTAGCGGCTTATGATCCGTTATCAGGGTAAAGCGTCTCCCATAAATAAACTGATGGAATTTGGTCACTCCATAAATTATTGCGAGAGCTTCCCTCTCAATCTGAGAATAGTTGCGCTCAGCTCCTGATAGGGTCCGAGAGGCAAACATGATCGGTCTTTCCTGGCCTCCGATGACATGAGACAGAACCGCGCCAATTCCAATCTGGGATGCATCCGTGGCCAAAAACAAAGGCAATGTGGTGTCGTACGGAACTAAGACCCTCTCAGAGGTAATGCTACTCTTGCACTTTTCAATAGCCTCTTCACACTCCTTGGTCCAGCTCCAGCAATTCTTTTTATGAAGCAGCTCGTGAAGAGGCCTCAATAGATCCGGTAGATTTGGAATAAATTTTCCATAATAATTCACCAATCCAAGAAATTACCTCAACTCAGAGATGTTTGTCGGACTCTTGGCCTTCTGTAAAGCTTGCACCTTGTGATCCAAAGGTCGGATGCCATCTTCCTTGATAAGATGGCCCAAATACTCTATTTCTCTTTGCACAAATTTACATTTATCCTTCTTCAGTTTAATGTATTTTTCCAAACGCAGAAACACAGTTTTCAATACAGCCAAGTGTTTCTCCACTGAAACTCCAAGATTTAGGTGTTTTTCTAAGAAATCCTTGTATAACAATGGTTAAGTTTAGTGTTTCTTGACGCAAGCATCCCTCGTGGTGATATCGCATCTAATTTGATGATAAATAAATAAATTACATAGGCCATTTTAACTTTACGTTTTAACATACATATTTTCTTTTAGTCCTCTTAAAACAAAAGTATGTATCCACCCATTTTATTTTGAATATGTTGTTACTTATTCACTTTAAATTTTCTTGGAAAGTCCCGTTATTTAGGTGTTTCTTTAGAAAATCATTGTATAACAATGGTTTCAGGCCTATTCTGGGAGGAGTATGGTTTATGCCTTCAATTATTTTCACATCAGATGTGCCCTCTTGGCTGTGTGAGAGTGCATTTGAAGATGAGGAGAATAATTTCGAAACTAGCTGATCCGATGGTTCTCTCTATAGAACATTTGGTGAATGGGAAAGGGGTTTGTATGGTCATGGTCTTCTTTAGTTCAGGTACTTTTCCTTTTATCTAACCATTTAACTTGAAATACGTTTTCATCAACCCACTTCAATTTGTCACCATATGTCCCAAGATTTAGGTGTTTTTCTAAGAAATCCTTGTATAACAATGGTTAAGTTTAGTGTTTCTTGACGCAAGCATCCCTCGTGGTGATATCGCGTCTAATTTGATGATAAATAAATAAATTACATAGGGGCCATTTTAACTTTACGTTTTAACATACATATTTTCTTTTAGTCCTCTTAAAACAAAAGTATGTATCCACCCATTTTATTTTGAATATATTGTTACTTATCCACTTTAAATTTTCTTGGAAAGTCCCGTTATTTAGGTGTTTCTTTAGAAAATCATTGTATAACAATGGTTTCGGGCCTATTCTGGGAGGAGTATGGTTTATGCCTTCAATTATTTTCACATCAGATGTGCCCTCTTGGCTGTGTGAGAGTGCATTTGAAGATGAGGAGAAGAATTTCGAAACTAGCTGATCCGATGGTTCTCTCTATAGAACATTTGCTCGCCTTCTCGCTGTTCCTACTCTGAACAGGCTGTTTAGGGGGAGATGGCAGAACAACCATTTCCGTGTCACCAGTCGGTATTTGGGCCAGGTCTCCCTCTTCTTCAGGGCAGTTACTCCCGGCCCGTGCCCATGCAGGATCCTCTGTCTTCTCGTGGTGTGGCGTTTCTCGTCTTGGGAGGACTGGGGAAGCGTCATTGGGAGGACATACCTCAACCTCAGCTAGTTTCAGCGACTCTAAGAGAGCCGCCGCCACTCTTCTCTGTATGCCACTCTTCAAGGTAGGGGGGTCGGACTGAGTTTCTTTCCCTCTAGGTTCCTCTTTTCCATCCGAAGGAGCTCAAGCTCTAAAAGAGCAGCCCTATGTTTCTTGAGGAGCTTATCCAAAGCATTGCTCGAGGATGTTCGGATGAACATTTCCATTCTTCCTCCCTCGATGTATAGTGTCTAGGGAGTCCTGGAAAGCCTCAGTAAGCTCCTTCAGCTCCGAGCTCTTCTTCTGCGGGGTCAATGCCTGATTTAGAAATTCGTTCATTTCATTCAGTTCGTTGAGGTATCCAGCTTGGGTGGCATCCATCGCTACCCCCGACTCCTTGACTAATGGGTCGATTCTAGGGCCTCCAATCCCGGTACATATTTTCAATCCCGGGATTGAAAAACATTTTAGTCTTTCTACGCCAAGAGGTATATTGTTTTGTTCGTTATATTTTTAATTTTTTCTTTTATATAGTGCCAAAGACGTGGCACTTACTTCGATGAAAACAACCTGAAAGCCATATATTTTGCGCTTGCTTATGAACTAAATCATTGCTTTTGGGTTACAGTTTGAAATTATCTGTCAATTACTGTACACACATCTGGAAAAAAATACTGTTCTTGGAACTCTTAGACCACATCTCTTAATGCAGTGTTGGGCAGTAATCCATTCAAAGTAATACATTACCTTGTAATTACGATTACTTTGCAAAAAAAATAATTGCATTAGAATGTAAACATAATTACTCATAATTCTATATATAATGATAGCAATTGTGATTAAAATCACTTGTAATTGTAATTATAGCAAATGTAATCATGATTATTTGCAATTGTTATTATAGAAAATGTAATCATTATTGCATTTTGCCCAACTATGTATTAATGTTTAGAAAGACAGCACCATTTTAAAAACCATGAATTACTTTATTTTAAGGATAAAAATTCAATTTTGAGAAAGATTTGAGCGTAGGAAAGATAATTTGTCAAGAGTGTCATCGTGCAAACTAGAATGTATCTTATTGCATAGGTATCCAGAGGAGAAGAAGACTCTTTCCGATTCCACAGACGTTGGAGGATGTATATTGGAGGATACATATGTACATACGTGGTAAGGACAAAATACTCAGGAGATAAGTTTCTTCATTAATTTATTAAGACATCAAGCTTTCGGGCACAGCGTGGCCCTTCTACAGGATCAATTGTATAAGAAAAATGATACACTATATAAACGAAGAATAAATCTGCATATGTATTATTAGAAATTAGTTGTAAAATTTTGAAATAATCGGTAATACTTAGGATTTTTGTTTAAAACGAACATCGAGACATAAGCAAATTAATGAAATTTGTAAGAAGAATAATATACGAATATTACAAGGTATTATGATAAAAGTGTAATAAGACTGAAAGGACGCTCCTACGATTCGACGGAAACTGTGATAAAATTATGAGTATTTATAAAGTAAAACAGTTTAAAAGGATATTAAAATAAAATGAACAAAACAGGGAAATTCATGGGGTACATCAATGGCTATTTATGTAATAAGCTTATATACGGCTCAGGTACATCGATATGTCTGTTTATACTATTATATCTCAGAGATAGCAAGGCCTCGACAACCAATCTTTTGTGTTTATGTGGTATATTAGAATAATGTGATCTTGGATCAGTTGTGTTGAAACTATGTCCTGTCTGTGAAATGTGCTGGACAATAAGTGATTTCGGATCGTTATGTCTGATGTTTCTGTCGTGTTCCTGTATTCTGTCTTTAATGTAACGGCTAGTTTCACCTACATAAACACTGTCGCAATCGTTGCATTTTATGGAATAAACAGCATTGTTTCTTTGAGCAGTGTTCCGAGGCGTGTTGTTTTTAGTGATTGGGTTCCTTAAGATAGTGCCTATACTAGGGGTGTTGGAAAAGTAAGTGCGGATGCCGAAGTTCTTTAGTTCTCTAGCTATTTTTACGCTTTGCAAGGAATACGGTATTGTGCAGATGGATTTATAGTTGTCATATATCTTGGTGCGGGATGGGTTATGGAAATGCCTTAATATAAAGTTTTTAGGATAACCAGAGGACATTAAATTTGAAATTATGTTATTTGTTTCCTTTTGCTTTGACTCCTCAGTGTAACAGTGGGTATATATTCTCTTGGACAAGGTTCTTACCGTATTGATTTTATGGCTTAATGGGCAGAAAGATGAGAAATTTATATACATTGGGTGAAAGGATCCCCTAGTCGCCAGCTCCAGGGGATCTCGTGGCTGCTTCCTCAGCTCTGCTAGTGGACTTTTAGGGTACTCCCACTGTGTTAGATTCTCCTTCTGGACAGCAAAACTTCGGAAAGGTTACTGGGCATATTATATATGATGTTTACATCATTGTTGGGTTGTTATGGTAAAATGGACCCAACAAAGATAAAGAACGAGGAGAGATACCCAGGTTCTTGTAGATTGTAGGGTTCGCGGTGATGAATTCCTCCTCTCATGTGTCCCAGAAGGATTTGCAAAGATGGTTAAAAAGGGTATGGCGTGAGGCTAGTTTCAGGATCTCCATCAGGGAGGTCCTTGTAGCCTAGCACTTTAGCGGGTTCTCCAGGGAGAGGAGCAGGCACGACCCTCGTGTCCTTCTTGGCACAGCAGTTGGTGCACTTGGAGATGCGCAGGTTCTCCAGGGAGAGGAGGAGGCACGACCCTTGTGTCCTTCTTGGCCCAGCAGTTGGCGCACTTGGAGGTGCGCGGGTTCTCCAGGGAGAGGAGCAGGCACAACCCTCGTGTCCTTCTTGGCACAGCATTTGGTGCACTTGAAGGTGCGCGGGTTCTCCAGGGAGAGGAGCAGGCACGACCCTCGTGTCCTTCTTCGCCGCAGTGGAAGCACTTGGCAGTCCTGGAGCATTGAGCCGAGTTGTGGCCGAAGCCACAGTAGCGGACATCTCTTTGAAGTTGAGGATAACTCCATCAACTACTATCCTTCTGCGCACACCCAGGGCTCTACAGGTCCACCTCGATGAAGGCTGTGCAGGTCCCGTTCCTTGTTGCAGAGCGGTGAGCCACACGCACCACCTTGTCACCAGAACTGACGGCAGGAGTTGTCAGGGAGGTTTCTTCAATGGTAAAGTTGGTGTGGAAAGATCTCCTTCTGCTGGCGGACCATCATGCCATCCAACTTACAACTACAATTAATACTTTTTTACAATTTTAAAACCAATGTGTAGATTACTATTTTCAGAATCATGGAATTGATTTAAATCCAATAATTTTTAGGGTTTTCTAAATGAAGTTGTTGAAGGGATGGACTCCCCAAGACTTAACTTCCATTTTTTGGGATTTGTTTGAAGCAATGTCAAGAGAAAGGACTTCTCAAGACAAGAGCTTCAGATATGCTAAATAAAGGAATATTGATGAAACAAAGGCGGGGATGTAATATTCAGATGGTTTATTTGGTGCAGTGCTGGGCTCGTGGTCCAGTCCAGGAAGATCATGATGTTCGGGGTCTCACTGTGCTGGTTGTAGGAGGGATTGGAGCTGTAGCTGGACATTTCTAAATCGCCAGGTAAAAATCCAAACAGGACGAAGATTAATATATTTCTGGCATGTTGTATTTAACACATTGCTGTGAAACGGTGGTCAATGGTCAAATACAATTTATACCCTTCATCTCAGTGATGCCGTTTCTCTGATAAAAAAAAAAAAATAATTTTTAATGGTCACGTGTAATATCGGTTGTCTACTTGTTGACACATAACAATATATTAAAATTTTAACAAAGAAATTATACAATAATATTTGGAATTTTATTAACAAATATATGGGTTGTTGCTATTGAAGTCAGTCAAGGAAAGGACTTCCAAACACTGGCCTCTAAAAGAAAATCTTATTACCATATTGGATATTTGACTCTATCATTCAATTTTGATTATTTCGATTTTATGATGCAAATAAAATATAAGTGGAATAGGCCTATTGGGGAACCGCCACTATAAAAAAAAGGTAACGCATTCAATATGCAGGTACCTCCTGGGTGAATGTGGAAATCCTGCTGATGATCTCTCTCTCTTTCTGCAACAGCAACCATCCGACCTGCAGGGCTACTGGCTCTTTGGTCAAGAACTGGCTGACGACACCCTCGCCATCCTCACGTCTGCCAAGTCATCAATACACAGGTTCTTTCTGAGCCTTGAGATGAGGGGACAACGTGACTTACTGTCTGGAGGAGGACTCTCTGTCCTTGTTTCCTGGATTTTACTGTATATAGTTTACTCAACAGCAACAACAACAAAAAGGCTTTTATTAGACCCCATTGCCCTGTATGGATTAGCCATACAACAACAAAATAATACAGTAATTTTTTCTCCCTTTCCACATGTGCACGTGAGCCTTTGTTTGAAAAGGGACTTATTTACACATCTGTTCTAGAACTTTCCTCACTACCTATTTTGCGTATGAATCTATTTACAATTGATCTGTAGAAGTTATAGTGTTCTATTGCTATATTTTTCTTTTCTGAAATAGTTCTCAGCGTCTTCAGTGGGTTGCTAAGTTTCCAGAAGGTGTTTTTAAGTTTTTTCTCTTTCTTCACCTAAATATTCGCATTCTATGATATAGTGGGAGATTTCATCAGATATTCATATACAGTTAAACCTGTCTATATCGCCCCTTATTAGGACTCACCAAAATAGGGTGTTATATAGAGGGGGTGCTATAGACAGGTCACTTTTAATGTATAATGTTTACATTTTAATGTTTAAAATCGGGTGCTATAGAGAGGAAGGCGCTATTTAGAGGGGGCGCTATAGACAGGTTTAACTGTATATATATTTTAATTATCTCTCTTTTTTTATAAGACAACCATTGACTTGTGTATGATGTGAATAAAATATTTTTAAATCTCAAATCTCTCTCTCTTTTTACAGAAGGTTGAGGATATGTTTAAGGTACTAGACGCTGACTCTTTCCTGGGGATTTTTATAGGTGCGAAAGAAATAGAGTTGGCTGTTGTATGTCTAAGAGGGAGGATGTTCCCGAGTTTCTCTCACCCAATTGATTTAGGTAATACAGTAGAACCTCCCTTTAGCGGACACCTCTCTACAAAGGACAGTTTTTCACATTTGCAAAATTAACATTTTTACTATTTAGCAACTCTCCGGTAAGAGGACACCTCCTCCTAAAGGACACTTTGGGTCTGCAATTAGGTCCTTTAAAGGGAGATTCTACTGTATAATCTTTTTTTCCAGAGCAGAATATGCAAATTAGCCCATTGAGTTAATTTGCATATTAAAAGAATCAGGACATTCTTCTCTAAACCTAACTTGGCAGTTTTATAAAGAATATACAAAATATTGTAGAGAAAAGTATAGAAAACAAATAAAAACACACAAATTAAACCCACATTTTATTTAATAGATAATTGCATATTTCAAATAACAATAAATGATAATTGTCAAAGCAAATCATAGCTATTTTTGGTAGCCAGTAGCAGTGCTTTTGTCAATAGTTTATTTAGTCCTCTTTTTTCATGATCTTCAAAACAAGCTGCTACCAAAGTAGAATACAGTAGAACCTCCATGAGAGGACACCCCTCTCTATAAAGGCCAGTTTTTATCATCAAAATGACCATTTTTACTATTTAGAAACTTTCTGGTAAGAGGACACCTCTCTCTAAAGGACACTGCAACTTGGTGCTGTCCTTTTCAGAGAGGTTCAATTGCATTAAAGAAAATAGATCCTGCTTGATTAGGTAATTCCTTGGGGTCTCAGGTGGAGATTTAACTCCAATGATATTCACTGCAGCTAGAAGCCAAGGTTGGTCAGATTTCTTCACCACTCTTCCTTTCTTTTTCAAGTTAAATTAAACCATCTTATAAGCCCTTAGTCTTTCCTATCAGCCCAGTTTGGGGCTCTAGTTTCTAATTTATTGAGCATAAACTTTGATCCACTTAAGGCTGAAAATGAATTTTCTCTCAGTTAAAAAAAAAATCATTTTTATACACTTTCAGGTAGAAGATTTCAATATCCACTTCACTACCCACCATGATTTTCATGGCATGTACCACGTGTACTAGGGATAAACCAAAAAAATATTTCATGCTAATTGCCATCAATTTCAGTAAGATTGGCACAAGTAGCTTCCTTGTGTAAAGGATAATCATTCAGTAACCTGAAGAGGTCAGATTCTTCAAATGTATCACCTTTAAAGTGTAGCTTGCATATTATATGGCCGGACAGCTGAAAGAGATATGCACCATTATTTATTGAAAATAAATTGATATCTGAAAAAAAAAAATTTTTTTTAATGCTCAATAAATTAGGCTTTTTATTAAAGGCAAAGTGCATTGATTAAAGAATTGATGCTTCTTAAAGGATTAAAACATCTGTCTGTGTATGAATACTTGCATACCATATGGGCGGAAGCTGAAAGAAATATTCATTGTCATTTATAAAAAATAAATTGGTACCTTAAAAAAACATTTTGATGCTCAATAAAAATAGGCTTTTTATTAAGGGCAAAGTGCATTGATTTAAAGAATTGATATTTCTCGAAGGGTTAAAACATCCGCAGCACCTGAGTGTCAAGAGATTGTTTCAATATTAGACTATCATTATTATATCCTTCATATCTATGCTAGCCTAAAATCCAGCTGTTGAAGCCAGCTGTAAAAAGCAACACCTAACATGGTATATATATAGAATGCCATAGTAAAACCAAGCTGCAGTGCTATTCTAAAAGAACAACCGTATGAAGGCTCTGTGTGCTTAACATTGTGAAGTTGCAGCAAAGTCTCAGGTTTCAACCAGGAGTTGGGCGGCTGCAGTCTGGCCTGATTGAAAGGCCCCGTGGGTGGTAGAGTAGAACTTGGGGTGAGTGGCTTCCCCAGCAAATATCAACATGGGCTGCCACACCCATCTCACATTAGACATAGACCACCATACCTACCTATTAGACAATTAATAAAAGAAACAATTTGATATTTGTGGAAGAGCGATTGCTCGAAGCATATTATATGTTTATAAATGTTTGTAATTCTACTGTCCTCAAAGCTTATGTCCATAGTTCTTCTAAAATACTCATTCCAAGAGTCTACCAACAGTATCACTATAAAAGGAAGTTCCAAAAATGCAATATAACAGCTGTATGGTAGATTAAACTGGCGAAACCGCTGGGAGGGTTCGCCACTGATGAGCCAGGCCCTCCCATTAATTTTTCCATTGCAGTAAGGGCAGTAGAGATTGTTTATTTTCAAAAAGAATCTTATGCCTTTAAAAAATTTTGAATTTTGATAACATAAGGCATGCTAGTGCATCAAATTAACATGTTGTTGTTTCTTATCCCCTTGTGTAAAGATTACACGAATTCCATGAGTTCATGTCCCTCGAGCTGTTTTATGATAAGCAGCAGCCTCTCCCAAAGGTCCTGTTTAGTGCATCTAATACAAGTCAAAATGTGTTCTGGAGTTGCAGGTGCCAAGCTACATTTTGGGCAAGTGGGGTAGATTTTGTTATTATTTTCTATCTTCAATGGCTTGAGATGGCCTGTTGACAATTAACATAATTTTATTGGCATCTTGTCAATACATGCAAAAGTACACAGTCTACTATTTTAAAGAAGATAATTATCTATATATATATAAATGAATGTATGTGTGTCTGTCTGTCCTTTATGCCTGACCAAACCACTCATTGGAACACCATGAAACTTTGGGAAGTTATTTAGTATAGTACTGGGAAGGTTTCTAGCAAATAAAATTTTTGAAATAACTTTTCGCCTAAAAATAATCAAGATAAATATTCTAATTTATCTGTTATAATTCAACAATCTGCTCTAAATATTATCATGATGATACGATGATTTTGTAATGTAGAAAATTAGGAAAGACAAAATTCAGGATGACACGGCAATTTATTTGAGACAAGAATAATGATACAATTCCAAGGCAAGATACTATTCCTTTAACTTCCAATTACCGAGGGAACCAATTAATATTGATTTTATTCAACTTATCGAGTATTTTTCAAGGGACCGGGAAAAAATGTTCACTTTATCGAGAGATTCGTTAGACAAACCTTTACTTGGGTAAAACCCGGGCGAAGCCGGGTACGTCCGCTAGTATATAAATAAATAAAAGACATATATTGGATCTAAATTTATTATTCAACCAATATTTCTCTCGTTATAAAGGTTTTTCTTTGATTTAAACTAAATCACGTGGGTATGTAATCCACTCATGCTATAAAATAATTATATATATATATATGCATGATACTATGTACAAAGAACATGGCGCCTCTGTCACTACTGCAGAGTTTGGTGGAGAATCACCAGCGGGTCTCCAGCGACACCACACCTATTAGAGCTGCCACATTTTTATAAAAATTCTCCAATTTGATCTGATATTTAGTCCATATAGTTTTTTCAGCAGTGCTTGACACACAAGTGGTTTTGATTCAAATTACAATAGAAGGAATCACAGGATATCATTGCTGGAAGAGACCAAAGGTAGACACGACGCGTCCTTCACAAATGATTTGCTTAATGACCAGTTGAAGGACGTCATTGTCCAAAACCTCGCAGCCTAAATAAACTCATTGCATCTACCTTTGGTCTCTTTTACACAGAAGTGGTTTGCCAGTAATGCCTTCTTCTGTCTATGCTATTGGCCAAATAATGCCTTTCTCCTTTTGAGGCGATTTCTCCCCTAAGGACAAAAGAATGCCTTAATTACAAAAATGAAGTCGAAAGCTTACCATTGCTTTTATTTGGTCTCCTTTTATGTTATCCATCCAACAGGACATTGCCCATCCTCTATCAGAGCTGTATTCCATTGGAAGGTACAAATAGGGGTTTTCTATTCATAGGGATTGAGACCAAATGGCATTTCTCAAAACTCTATAAGACTTTTTAATTATGATGTTATAACCATGTTAAGTGGGCTGTAATAACTATGGTGTTGGTGATGTTGTAATCAAGTTACTGTTATAAACATGGTTAAAATAACTGGTACTTAAAAAATTTAGGACTTTAGAAATATGATGTTATAACCAAGTTGCTGTTATATCCATGTTTAAAACAATTTGGACATAGGAGGTTGGGCTATTAAATGCTAATGTAAGGGGAAAATACATAAAGCATAGTTATAATAAAGGATTTAAAATATTGATACAAGAAAATAATAACTAATCCAAATAATTTAATAGTGTGTAACGCTTCGGCAACAGCATTGTTACCATCATCAGACAAAGGAATAAACGAGGAAAAATATCATAGCAAGTTCTTAAATAGTACTGTTATCAAGTGTGTAAACAAGATAACAGATAAGAAAAAAGTTTTTTAAGGCAACCTGAAATATTCTTCTTAGAATTAAAAGTGGATTTAAAAAAATATATATAATTAAAGGCATATCTGTAAATATCATTTATATATGTTTACACACTTGATAACAGTACTATTTAAGAACTTGCTGTAATATTTTTTATCATTTATTCCTTTGTCTGATGATGGTAACAATGCTGTTGCCGAAACGTCACACACTATTAAATTATTTGGATTAGGTATTATTTTCTTGTATCTATAATCCAAATTGTGCTTTATCACGATTTAAAATATTGTATTTTAATAATCTTACCATTTGTTTAGAAGTTAAAAAAAGGGATTCAGAGAGGTGACTATAACTAACCTTGGACTGATAAGGATCTCTGTAAATGGGAGAAGCCAACCTCTGGATATCCTTGTGGCTGGCACTAGACGGAATGAAGGAATAGGATCCTTGGACATGGGGATCCTGTCTCCATCTGCTCCTGGAATCACAAGTGTAGGGATTAGCAGGGCAGCAGCCATTGAATGATTCAATCTTGTCTCTATATTATACAGTAGAACCTCCATGAGAGGACACTCGTGATAGAGGACACCACTCTATAAAGGACAGTTTTCATTTGCAAAATAACCATTTTTACTATTTAGAAACTCTCTGGTAGGAGGACACCTCTCCCATAAGGACACTTTGGCTCTGAAATTAGGTGTTGTCCTTTACAGGGAGGTTTTACTGTATCTTATCTTCTTCTTCTTTCTTATCTCCACTCAAATTACACTAAGGTATCAAGCTTGTAAAGCTTGAGACTTTTGATGGTGTCTGCCGGGGAAGAGTAGAGCTGTATCTTATTACAACCATCATTCGTGATTCCTTGTTACTAAGAGAAAGATTTAGCTAGATGAGATATTATCACTGATGGATTCCAAAGATGCTAATATCATTTGTCTACAAGAAACCAAGCTTAAACCCAACCACCTTTTTAAGATAAAGGGCTTCAAAATACAGAGAAAAGACAGGTCAGATGGAGGAGGAGGGTTCCCAAGCCTCACCTAAGACCTTTCTTTTGAAGAAATTGTTTTGAGATAAGAAAGAAGATATATTATTACACTGATGCACACACACATAACACAATAAACATGAACACAAGATAAAATTTGATGAACAAACAATAAAATGATAATTATTTTTAAATTACAGAAAAATTATTAAAGGATATTTGTTATGAATATTCGAAACTATTATAGACGCGTATGATTATTTTGAAAATTAAACAATTTCTACTGCCCTTACTGCAATGGAATAAAAGATATTTGTGTATACACCCATACCTCGCTTTGTGTCGGGGTTACATTCCAAAAAAACACGATGAAAATTGAAACAACGCAAAGTGAAAATCAGTAAAAATTAAGCAGCAACGCAACTTCGGAAAAAATGCAAAACGAAACGACGCAAAAGCGAGGTATTGGTGTATATTACATTGAGCTAGTATTCAACTCTAATAAAGTACCTATAAGTGCTAAAAACAAACAAAAAAAAAAAACAGGAACACTCTCCAGTACCTGGTGTTACCAAGTGGTAGTCATCCTCCCAAATAATAACTGAGCCTAACATAACTTCAGTGATTGAACAAGATCCAATGTTTTCCATGTGGTATGATCATAGGCACATATAAAGGAAAAAAAAGAGCATTATGTAAACATAAAAGAAAGAGAAAAAACACAAGGTAATAAGACCAAATCCAAATAAATAAATAGTATGTGACGTTAAAACATGCTGTGGTAAAATTTCTCATTCAGTACTTTTGTCTGAAGATGGTAACAATGCTGTTACCAAAACGTCACACACTATTTATTTATTTGGATTTGGTCTTATTACCTTGTGTTTATAATCTGTAATCCAAAATTGTGCTTTATCTCCATTGTTGCTTAACTTGTTCCATAACTATATTCATACATGTGTGCTCACCTGACCACAGAGCAAGGCAGGGGGATACAGGGGTCTGCTAGGAACCTCTGAAGAACAGAAGTACAGCACTCCGCCACTTCAGAATCTGTCAGAGTCTCCATGTGCTCTGCCTCCTGTCCTGACAGCCAGGCCACCAGCAGGGTCTCCCGTTCTCTCAGGAAGGAGAAGATCTTGGAGTACCAGGGGCTGGGACCTTCCACACCCCACAGGAGGATCACCTCCCGGACCTCCGGATTGAGGAAAGGCCTTTCATAATAGAGATAGATCTTGTCCACTACTCCGAACCCCAAGTTGGAGATGGCCTCTACTTTATCCTCTGGCAGGTTGGGATGGAAGAGATCTTCATGGCAGGATTTAAGGACTCCCAGTGGAATGGTGACAATCACATGGTTGGTGGAGAAAGTAGCACCGTTGGTACAACTGACTGTGATATGGTCGTTTGTCTTGGTCCAGTCAATATGGCTGACTTGGTGGTGTGTGCTGATGCACTCTGGGGGGAAGGCACTGCTGAGATAATGGATGATGGCTTCATACGGGGCAGAAAGGCTAACATTACCCCCTGGGAGGTCCTCAAAACTCCCAAAGTCCACCAGAGAGACCTCTGTCATAGAATGGCAGCCAGTGATACAGGTCTCTTTGGTTATGAGATGCTGGAAGATGAGCTTCCGCAGGCCATTCTCAGAGTCATCAGTGAGATAATGCTGGATATCCAATGCAAGATGGCGGCCCACACTGTTCCCAGTCTCTGCTGGCGGTTGATCTGCTCCAGAAGCATGGAGTTCTGCGCAGCGCCGGATAAACCAGAAATATAAGCATGATGCACCTCTTCTAACAGAGCAAGTGGGATGCGGACACCTTGTTCTGTGGCTGCAATTACAGATTGCCGTTCCCCTGATTGTTCTGGTAGGGTCACCAATCCTGCGGAGACTGCTAGCTCATACAGCGGATTCCCCAACACACCATGGATCCATCGGGCTCCTAGCTCCAATGGAATGTTCTCTGGACAGCCCCATAGAACAGATTGGTATATTGACAAGAGAGAGATATTTATAACCCAGGTTCCTGGAACCCAGAACGCCAACTACTCAAGATATTGACAGTATTGTAGCAAAGTATTTATATTCTATTTTATTTACAGATTATTAATTTTTTATATTTACAGTTAAACCTGTCTATAGCGCCCCATCTAAATAGCGCCTTCCTCTCTATAGCGCCCAATTTGAAACATTAAAATGTAAACATTTTACATTAAAAGTGACCTGTCTATAGCACCCTATTTTGGTGAGTCCCAAGAGGGGGCGCTATAGACATGTTTAACTGTATATTATTCATGTTTTGTTACTCTAGAAACTTCCTCATTGTTTATCTCATAAATGTTGATTTTGTTTGTGTGCTTGCATCAAATAAATTGCCATGTCATCCTGAAGTTTGTCTTTCCTATGATTTTCTACATGACCATATAACTCTCTCTTCTTCTATGTAAGATCTCATCTAGAAAGGATGAAAAAAGAGGTATCGAAGAATGGGATTTGTTTTACAGAAATAGTGTCTCACATAGACACAAGGTAATAAGAACAAATTCAATTGGATTTGGTCATATTACCTTGTGTTTACAATCTACAATATGGTGGCAGCCTTGCAGAAAATTGACTTAGACCCAGAGCAGCAGCTTTACACAACCAAGATAGTGGATATTGCTGCTGCTGTGATGGAGATGTATGGAGACATCTGAGGCTCTTCATTGGACATGACAACAACAACAATACAGTATACACACCCAAGATAGTGGACATTGCTGCTGCTGTGATGGAGATGCATGGAGACATCTGAGGCTCTTCATTGGACATGACAACAACAACAATACAGTATACACACCCAAGATAGTGGACATTGCTGCTGCTGTGATGGAGATGTATGGAGACATCTGAGGCTCTTCATTGGACACAACAACAATACAGTATACACACCCAAGATAGTGGACATTGCTGCTGCTGTGATGGAGATGCATGGAGACATCTGAGGCTCTTCATTGGACATGACAACAACAACAATACAGTATACACACCCAAGATAGTGGACATTGCTGTGATAGAGATACATGGAGACATCTGAGGCTCTTCGTTGGACATGACAACAACAATCTACAATCCAAATTGTGCCTTATCTGTCTCACATAGAAAAAAATGAGAGAAGACAAGGCTATTTATTTTGATCAAAAACCACAACTTATTTACATACAAAAGAGAGGCAATGAGAGAAAGATACTGAGGAACAAAATTTGTAAACGAATTCTGATGATTAAATTTAAAATATCCCCCATCAAAATATAAATTCAAAAATGGAGGTAACCTAAACACAAGGTAATAAGACTAAATCCAAATAAATAGTATGTGACATTTTAGTAACAGTGTTGTTACTGAAACTTCACACACTATTTATTTAGATTGGCTCTTATTACCTTGTTGTTGTTGTGTCCAATTAAGAGCTTCAGATGTCCCTGGATGAAAAAGGAGGGGGGGGGGAGCAGTAACAAGCTCGCTAAAAAACCTGGGCTCACCTGGCCCAGCTGATAGTACCCTGTAAGGACTCCTAATCCAGGGATACAGGATGAGCAGTGTTTGTACTCCATGTTAGGAGCGGCTGCACATGGCACCTGTTCCTCATGTCAGAGGCGGCCATTTCTTTTGGAGATTAGTCGACCTGCCACTGAGTAGTGTTCCCAGTCTTAATGACTAAGGGAGACGCCTTCTACTTCACCCAGTCATGATGGTTGTCAAGCAGACACCATCAAAGGTCACAACTTGATGCCCAAATATGATTGAGTGGAGATAAGAAAGAAGATGTCCCTGTGCATCTCTATCACAGCAGTCACATTATTATCTTGTGTTTCTAACATAAAGTTTATAAAGACTCATAAATAAAATATTTGATCTTATAAATAAGTGTTATTTGCTTAATTCATTACATTACATTCTGGTGAAGATGCTGGGTAGATTAGGAAAGACAAATTGAAGATCGCAGAGCAGACCTTGAAGCTATGGTAATGCTGTGATCTATATTTTAAGCTACTGACTCCAGGATTCCACCACTTCAGGTTGGGCTCGGTGGCGTGGAGGACCCGCTCATCGCCTGGAGGAGAACACTCGCACGCCGAGGATGCCTCCCCTCATCCTCTATTATATAACTTTTTGTACATATTTTAATTTTCCTATTTATTATTATATTATTTTACTACTATAACTCTCTTTGAGTGTAAATATTGACAAGATGTCAATAAAAGTTATTTTAATTGTCAATTGTCACTATGTCAAAACCAAGACTTCCCTCCAAGACGACAATGTGCCTATAGACAATATGACGACTGCTGCTTTTTATGCCACAAGGATGTCAAAATACAAGGGACAAAGTTCCAAGACTCAGAGGGAATCCTTGGAAAAACATGTCAGATCCATGTCAGTAGCAACAAAATTGCAAGCAGTGAGTCATAGCTCTCATAGGGAATGTAGCGAAACTTTTATCATTTTATAAACATTTTATTCATTTTGATATTTATATTTAGCTACTCTGTATAATTGATAAGGCACAATTTGGATTATAGATTATAAAACAAGGTAATAAGACCAAATCCAAATAAATAATGTGTGACGTTTCTGTAACAATGCTGTTACCATCTTCAGACAAAAGTATTGAATGAGAAATTTTACCACTGGTACTTTTGTCTGAAGATGGTAACAATGCTGTTACCGAAACGTCACACACTATTTATTTATTTGGATTTGGTCTTATTACCTTGGGCTTATAATCTATAATCCAAATTGTGCCTTATCAATCACTGATTTTATTCGCAATTTTGTTATTTATCAATTTGAAGTTTAAACAACAGGCTAAATTACCCTTTTCTCTCTAACCAGTTCAATTATTATACCAGAACAGCAGGGTACATTCTAGGAGCAATAGTTCCCCAGGCCTCAAAGGCCCATAAACAGGGTACAGTGGAGTGAACCCAGGAGGAGCTCTGAACCTTAGAAATAGACAGCATCAAACAACACTAACAAGATTTAGAACAGGCCATTTCAAGCCATTGAAGATAGAAAATAACAACAAAATCTACCTCACTTGCCCAAAATATAGCTTGGCACCTGCAGCTCCAGAACACATTTTGGTTTGCATTAGATGCACTAAACAGGACCTTTGAGAGAGGCTGCTGCTTATCATAAAACAGCTCGAGGAGCATGAACTAATGGAATTCGTGTAATCTTTACACAAGGGGATAAGAAACAACAACAACAGCATGGGGAGCCAGCTTGGAGACTTATGTACTTCAAATATTGATATAAATGCTACCATGTCTGGGGAAGCCAACGTGACCTATGTTCCAGGGATGACAAAACAGTTGAGAAATATGATAGTAACTCCAAACATCATTATTGGGATTCTTCACATGTGTTACTTGTGCATGTAGTTAAGAGCCTACATTTATTGTCTCCTTTATAACTCCGCCTTTGCCAGTCTCAAGCCCGGATGAAAAAGGAGGAAGGGGAGCAGTAAAAAGCTCACTAAAAAAACCTGGGCTCAGTTGGCCCGGCTGATAGTACCCTGTAAGGGCTCCTAATCCAGAGATACAGGATGAGCAGTGTTTGTACTCCATGTTAGGAGCGGCTGCACATGGCATCTGTTCCTCATGTCAGAGGTAGCCATTTTTTTTTGGAGCTAAGTATGACTGCCACCCAGTCATGATAGTTGTCAACAGATACCATCAACAAGCTTTACAACCTTGACACCCTAATATGATTGAGTGGAGATAAGAAAGAAGAAGATATAAATGCTACCATGTCTGGAGAAGCCAACGTGACCTATGTTCCAGGGATGAGAACACGGTTGAGAAATATGCTAGTCACCCCAAACATCAATATTGGGATTCTTCACATGTGTTACTTGTGCATGTAGTTAAGAGCCTACATTTATTGTCTCCTATAGACAGTGATTTATGTCACACAACAACATCTACAGAACCATCATGTAGTTTTAAAAAAATGAGATCATTTACCTCCTTCGACATGCGGCCATTGGCCTTCTCAAAGAACTCATTGGTGGCCTTGCTTAGAGCCGGGTTGTTGAGGTACTCCAGGAGGATCTTCTCGGCCACCTCAGGGGAACAGTCTTTGAGGGCAGTGGACAGGTCTGTTACCTCTGTGACATCCCATGTGATGTGAGAGTTGACACATGTGACAGCATCAAACTGGGATGACATTTCTATAATTCAGAGAGAATCATTGTCAATAAAATAATCCTTTATGTTGTGTATGTAAATAGATTTGCATTCTTTAAGGCGTCCATTATGTAAATTTTTATATGTATATATAAATCGGACATTAATTGTTGTCAGTTAGTCGAAAGAATGAGAGTGAAATAAAAGGTCATGCTCAAGTGTTAGTTGCTGTACTTCTAATATCGACACAACACTTTATATCAATATTAAAGTAAAATTAATCAGGTCTCCAGGGAAAAGTATCTTTTCAAAAACCTTTTTAATCTCAAGCTCTCAGGCATGAACGCCCTTCTACAGTAGAAGACATGGTAGAAGGGTAAACACAAGGTAATGAGACCAAATAGCGTGTGACGTTTCGGTAACAACATTGTTACTATCTTCAGTCAATCAACTGAAGATGGTAACAACGCTGTTACCGTCACACACTATTTATTTATTTGGATATGGTCTTATTACCTTGTATTTATAATCTATAATCCAAATTGTGCCTTATCATGATAGAAGGGTGTTTCTCCTGTAAAAGGGAATCCGTGCCTGCAAGCTAGAGATTAAAAAGATATTTGAAAAGATACTTTTCCCTGGAGACCTGATGTTTTTACTCAATAGAATCATAAAAACAAGGTAATAAGACCAAATCAAAATAAATAAATAGTGTGTGACGTTTCGGTAACAGCATTGTTACCATCTTCAGACAAAAGTACTGAATGAGAAATTTTACCACAGCATTCTCATTCAGTACTTTTGTCTGAAGATGGTAACAATGGTGTTACCGAAACGTCACACACTATTTATTTATTTGGATTTGGTCTTATTACCTTGTGTTTATAATCTATAATCCAAATTGTGCCTTATCAATAGAATCATGTATTGAGCAATTTTTTTATTAAAAAACTAGCTGAATGACCCAAGCTTTGTCTAAGTTCTTGTTGAGTGAATCTTTTTGCTCAATTTTATATTGTTTTAAAAAGTAACAAGACCAATAATAATAAATTATTAAAATGTTTTTGACGATTCAGTAACAACGCTGTTACCAAAATGTCAAAAGCATTTCAAAAATTTATTTGAATTTGGTCGTCACCTTATGTTTCTTTTTTTTTGCTTATCCCTAGTACACGTGGTACAGGCCATGATAATCATGGTGGGTAGTTAGCGACTGCTTTTTTTTTTACTGTAAGCGCACCACATGTCTACACATGTGAAAGCAGTTCGACTTTGCACTTACAAATGTGCCAGAGCCCCCGTTTGGTTACTTGCACTCGCTGGTGGGGTTGGACTTTTGCAAGAATCGGGGGGCCATTGGAGCATTTTTTTTTCTTTAAACAGAAAAAAGTGTCCAATGCGGGGATCGAACCCGGGTCGTAGTGGTCGTAAACCGAACGGATTAACCAGCCTTCCACCTTATGTTTCTAATCTCATTCAATACTTTTGTCTGATGATCGTAACAACACTGTTACCGAAATGTCACAACACTATTTATTTATTTGTATTTGTTACTTTGATACTCTCGCTAGAGGACACCTCTCTACATAGGACAGTTTTAATCATCAAAAATGTATTATTGTATTATTTAGCAACTCTCCGGTAAGAGGATACCTCTCTTTAAAGAACACTTTGGCTCTGAAACTAGGTATTGTCCTTTAGAGAGAGGTTCTACTGTACGACTAATTAATAATAATAACATCTTTTAACTACAGTAGAACCTCCCTGTAAAGGACACCTAATTACAGAGTCAAAGTGTCCTTTAAGAAGAGGTGTTCTCTTTCAGGAGAGTTTCTAAATACAGTATAACCTCGTTAATTCGACACATACAAATTCGACACTCTACCTTAATTCAACCATATTTTGATGTCCCGACCTCCGGCCTATCAAATAACAAACCGTAATTCGACAGTATCGATAATACGACAGTTCCGATAGTTCGACCATTTTAAAATTCGAATATCGACAGTTGAATGTCTTTTTACCTACAACTTAACTGCTAAAAATTTATTACCGCGGCAGAAGCGCCGACGAACGGCGGGCGCCGATAGGATTGCGCCTGCGCACTTTTGGTTTCTGTTAGTTTAAGTTTCACTTTGCAGTGCCGTTGCGCAATGTCGCAAGTGTTATTGTTTTATTTTTTTTTTCCAAGTGGGAATTTAGGCTTTGTGCTCTAATTAATAATAATATTTTCTTTTTAATTTTCAGCATTGAAATATTTTAGTTATTTCAAAATTTACGAATAATTTTATTTTAAATAAATGAATCTTTATAAAATGTAGCCACAATGATTATGATAACATTTTATTTCAATATTCCATCTCCGTGTTATTATAAAAGATTTAAACACAAAATCCATAACACCTGCAGCAACAGTGGATGCCTTTAATACAATAAAAGCTCTTTGTTATTTAAAACACATTCCAGAGGAATAAAGACATGCATGTTTTTTTTTAAAAAAGAGCATCTGGAATACATCCTGAATAGGATTTCAGTGCAAAAACTGACATCTATAAAGGAATTTTTAAAAAGATCTCTTCATGATTATTTTTAAATATTATTTTTAAATTTTCTTTTTATTTTCTGTATTTATTTCCTTTCAACTGCTATATTCTTCAATTAGAATAAAATATTATTTATAATTATTTATGTTTCAAAAATATGTATTATTGCCATTTTGTTCCTGATACTAAAATTAATCACGAAAATAAAAAAATAAATACAAAAAGTACACACACAATGGTTTCAATTAATATCATTAATTTATATTACAAATCATAAAAGAAAATAAGACCTAATCCAAATAATTTATTAGTGTGTGACGTTTCGGCAACAACATTGTCACCATCATCAGACAAAAGAGCATTTATTCTTTTGTCTGATGATGGTGACAATGTTGTTGCCGAAACGTCACACACTAATAAATTATTTGGATTAGGTCTTATTTTCTTTTATTATAATCTATAATCCAAATTGTGCTTTATCATATTACAAATCAATTTTTTAAAAATATTATTTTAGTGAGTTAGATGATTAGCTAATCATCTAACCTTAATTCAACTGAAAGCTCTGATCCCTTGGGGTGTTGTATTAAAGAGGTTTGACTGTAGTAAAAATGGTAATTTTACAAATGAAAACTTTGTAGAGAGGTGTCCTCTAGAATGAGTGTCCTCTCATGGAGGTTCTATTGTACATTAGTCTTCCCATGAGAGACCATAGCCTAAACACCAGTGTTGGGCAAATATTAATTAAAATGATTTATTAAAGATTAACAATTGATTAATTGTTAATTGTAATTTTCACAATTAACAATTAATTAATTGTTAATTGCACTTTTCTAATTAACAATTAATTAATTGTTAATTGCACTTCAATTTAATTGAAAAATAATTTTTTAATGCCCAACACTGCATTTCAGTACCACTCTCTTCTCGAACATGCTGTCCGACAATTTGTGACTCTTTGGCAGATTTGTCATTGTCGCAAAAGAAAAAAGGCGTTCAACTGCAGCTGACGATGGTAAAGGTGTGTTGTATTTAATAAAAACACTTTTTATCTCAGGCAGTGTTGGGCAAATATTAATTAAAATGATTTATTAAAGATTAACAATTGATTAATTGTTAATTGCACTTCAATTTAATTGAAAAATATTTTTTTAATGCCCAACACTGCTAAACACATGGATAAACACAGTCACTCCTGGAGATGGTCTTTAATCAGAAACTCTGTTTCAGCTGAAAGGCTCCTCATGACTTGGTCTGACATGATAAGGTTTAACCATGTTTTTATGCTGTAGTCTGCTCAGGGAAGCCTACTGTGTACTCTTTTGTGGTTCAAGAATTAAGAAATGAATGATAAACACAAGGTAATAAGACCAAATCCAAATAAATAGTGTGTGACACATTGTTACCGAAACGTCACACACTATTTATTTATTTGGTCTTATTACCTTGTTATAACCTCTGTGAAATCTTTAGGACAAAATAATAAAGCCTCCGAGGTTGCGTTTCTTTTTGTAAAAACGTTTAATAATGCTCAAGCTTTCGGGTATGGTGGCCCTTCTACAGGAGCAACGCAAAACTTTTGCGTTGCTCCTGTAGAAGGGCCACCATACCCGAAAGCTTGAGCATTATTAAACGTTTTTACAAAAAGAAACGCAACCTCGGAGGCTTTATTATTTTGTCCTAATTATTACCTTGTGTTTACATGATTAACTGTATTGACTCATCCATTGAGGAGCTTTACTCCTCCCCGGCAGACACCATCAACAAGCTCTACAAGCTTGATACCCTAATATGATTGAGTGGAGATAAGAAAGAAGAAGAAGAGACCTTGTGTTTATAATCTATAATCCAAATTGTGCCTTATCGAAATGAATGATAGTTGTGCATCAATGTACAAAATGATGTTAAAACACATGTTTGATGTTCATACCACTTACTAAATCATTCTTTGTTAAGGTACAATTTAGATTATAGATTAGAACTACAAGGTAATAAGACCAAATCCAAATAAATTGTGTGTGACATTTCAGCAACAAGCATTGTTAACATCATCAGACAAAAGAATAAATAGTTATTTTTATTATTTTCATTTATTCTTTTGTCTGATGATGGTAATAACACTGTTGACAGAACACCACACAATATTAAAGTACAGTATAACTACCTCCCTGTAAAGGACAACACCTAATTGCAGAGCCAAAGTGTCCTTTAGGTAGAGGTGTCTTCTTACCGGAGAGTTGCTATATAGTAAAAATGGTAATTTTGTAAATGAAAACTGTCCTTTGTAGAGAGATGTCTGCTAGCAGGGTGTCGGTTAAAGGGAGGTTCTACTGTAGTTGGTCTTATTACTTTGTAGTTCTGAGCATTCATTATCCATGAGTCCTGAAATGATATTGGGGGAGGTATGAAGATTTCTTGCCATATTTATCTCCATTAAAATTTGAAACTATTATAGACGTGTATGATTATTTTTAAAAATAAACAATTTCTACTGCCCTTACTGCAATGGAAAAATTAATGGGAGAGCCTGGCTCATTAGTGGTTTCACCAGTTTAAACAGCTGGGAGGGTTCACCACTGATGAACTAGGCTCTCCCATTAATTTTTCCATTGCAGTAAGGACAGTAGAAATTGTTTATTTTTAAAAATAATCATTCACGCGAGTCTATAATAGTTTCGAATTTTGATAACAGCACGCTAATGTATCATATTTATCTCCTCTTCTCAGCATT
>CP092868.1:31334738-31377822 GCA_030710605.1 Cordylochernes scorpioides
TGATCTAAATCCAAAATAAGGATTTCAATGATGTTTATTATTATAATATTGGTTACTTTGATCAATATCAGACTATTTCAATGTAGGATATCGTAAAAATAACAATGGTTGTTTACGCATCTTTACATCGGCGTTGGTATTTGAGATGATTACTGTGAAATAAGATACTGGATTTTAGAATAAATTTAAGAACTCGATCTTAAAGAAGCAACTATATAACTCAATTAGATTGAATTATAATGTCACTGAGTAATTATTGTAAATAATCTGTTGTTATTTTATCAACTAAAATATTTGGCTACGTCACTACCCCTATATGATGCTTGTCCCAAGCCCGGATGAAAAAGGAGGAGGGGGAGCAGTAAAAAGCTCGCTAAAAAAAAAACCTGGGCTCAGCTGGCCCGGCTGATAGTACCCTGTAAGGGCTCCTAATCCAGGGATACAGGATGAGCAGCGTTTGTACTCCATGTTAGGAGCGGCTGCACATGGCGTCTATTCCTCATGCCAGAGGCGGCCGTTTCTTTTGGAGCTAAGTCGGCCTGCCGCTGAGTAGTGCTCCCAGTCTTAATGACAAAGGCAGATGCATTCTACTTCACCCAGTCATGATAGTTGTCAAGTCTCAAGCTCTACAAACTTGATACCCTAATATGATTGAGTGGAGATAAGAAAGAAGAAGAAGAAGACTTGTAAAATTATTATCACGTTTTGCATTCTATAGATTTTATTAATAAACTTTTGGAATACTTGTCTTCTCCACCGTGACAATATTTACAAGTGCTAACAATCTCTAAATACCAAATACTCAATGTTAAAATGATAACAACAATAAAATTAAAATGAAAGGATTTAAAAGCACGAATGTTTCTTTTATACATAATACAAACTTCTACTGCCCTTACTGCGATGAAAAAATATATTGCCTAAATTTATGCCTAACTGGCCTTGTCTTTATTGTTTGCGGAAGAGCATTGCTCAATGCAAATATTTGAATGCAATTCTACTGTCCTATAAGCTTATGTCCATAGTTTTCTTGAAAACCATTTCTGAGATTCCATCCTTCAGTGCTGCGTATATAAACAGAATCGTCCAATACAGTATTAGAGCTCTGAGAAGCGGTCTAGTGGATTAAATTGGCGAAACCGCTGGGAGGGTTCACCACTGATAAGCCAAGCCCTCCCATTATATTTTTTCATCGCAGTAAGGGCAGTAGAAGTTTGTATTATGTATAAAAGAAACATTCGTGCTTTTAAATCCTTTCATTTTATATGTATAGATGGCGCGTTATTTGCTTTGTGTTAACAATAATATTGATATTTAGAACTGTAAATTTGATTGCAGTCATTTATACGTACTTATTGAGTGATATAAAAACTTCTTATCATGCATCAGAACGTTATAATGTTTTTAGCTACTCGTCGTAAACTGCATTCGACTTTTTCTATGGGTTACATGTCCTTATTACCGACAGATCAAGGCACGACTGTATTTTGATTTAATGGATAAGAAAAAATTGTTGAACGCGCAGTTGTTTAAATTGTTGAAAATATTTAAATATTTGGAAACAATCAAACACTGAAAATAAACGAGAAAAAAAAGGCTACAAGACTTCAGAGATAACACTGTTGCTTTTTAGTATGTTAGTAATAGATTTTATGATTATCATAGGATTATGGATTTCGACAAATTACAAATAGGCATAAGAGGTCGCAACTCTTTATTTACTTGATTAAATGAAATTTTCGAGTAAACCCTTCTTGAGCTAACTAAACTTTTAATTGCATTAAGGATAGTAGAAATTTGATTTATGTGTGAAAGAAACATTCGCGTCTAAATGTTTTCATTTGTTATATATAGATACCGTGATATTGCTTTATATAAAACTAAAAACGTTGCTCGAAAACTTCTTTTAATCAAGTTAATAAAAGAGTTTCGGCGTCTTATGCTTTTTTTTGTAATTTGTAAGATGTTATGGTGTTAAAATCCAATGGTACCTCACACCATAATGCTATTTGTGCTGGTATGGAGATGCGTGGTGTTGAGGCGTGCATCCTTTCTCTGTAATGGTAGCATGCGACCATCCTGATGTTCAGACAGAATATATATTCGTTTAAATAGGCAGTCTCAACCAATTACTTATTCCATGTCTGAAGTTTAAGGTACCATACTCTTCAGTCAAAGTTACCATACACCATTACGATATTTGTGATGTTATGGAAATGCATGATGCTGAGGCGTGCATCCACTCGCTGCTATGGTAGCATGCGACCATCCTGATGTTTAGACAGAATCTATATGCTTTCAAAAGGGGATATATCAAGCAATTACTTATTCCATGACTGACGTTTAAGGTACCATACTTTTCAGTCAAAGTTACCTCACACCATTACGTCATTTGTGCTGGTATGGAGATGCATGATGCTTAGACGTCCATCCTCTCTCTGTGGTAGAATCATACGACCATCCTGATGTTTAGACAGAATCTATACTCGTTTAAAAGGTCAGTATCAACAATTACTTATTCTATGTCTGGCGTTCAAGGTACAATACTTCTTCAGTTGAAGATATATGTATAAATGTACGTCTAATAAAGTTGTTCTTCATTGTAGACTATCAAATGTTTGATAACACTGTTGTTTTGAAAATAGAGCAATCAATATTGAAATATTTAGATAATAAAAAGGCATATATTGTATTCAAAAGGAAAAACAGGGTAACGTGGTAAGATTCTTTAATGGAACAGGACGAGCTTTCAGGCAGCAACTGCCCTTCTTCAGGTCTTTTGGGCAACTGAAGGGCAGTTGCTGCCTGAAAGCTCGTCCTGTTCCATTAAAGAATCTTACCACGTTACCCTGTTTTTCCTTTTGAATCTTACAACGTGGCTATATTATGTCATATATTGTATTGAATAAAAATATTTATTTGCCAATATTTCGGTTAGCTGAACGACAATCTTTGTTAAGGTATTACTAGCATTATAGGTATTGCTTTACTTGCCTTGACAAAGGTAGGCGTTTGGCTAACCAAAATATTGGCAAATATATATTTCTATTGTTGTTGTTGTTGTCGTATTCAATGAAGAGCCTCAGATGTCCCCATGCATCTCTATCACAGCAATGTACTCTATCTTGGGTGTGTATACTGTATTGTTGTTGTTGTCGTGTCCAATGAAGAGCCTCAGATGTCTCCATGCATCTCTATCACAGCAATGTACTCTATCTTGGGTGTGTATACTGTATTGTTGTTGTTGTCGTGTCCAATGAAGAGCCTCAGATGTCTCCATGCATCTCTATCACAGCAATGTACTCTATCTTGGGTGTGTATACTGTATTGTTGTTGTTGTCGTGTCCAATGAAGATCCTCAGATGTCCCCATGCATCTCTCTATCACAGCAGTCGCAATGTCCACTATCTTTGGTGTGTATACTGTATTGTTGTTGTTGTCGTGTCCAATGAGTATCCTCAGATGTCCCCATGCATCTTTATCACAGCAATGTCAACTATCTTGGGTTTGCTCTTCATTGGAAAATAGATGCCGTTGCCATGTTAGTCACCTTGGACCAGAATTTGCTCGAATATTCCAAGGATTCAGAAGAGACTGCAGGGAGATATGGTTGGATTCCCCCCCCCCCCCCCCCCCCCCAATATTTTTATTCAATCCACCATATGTATTTTTATTAACTACAGATTGTTGTGTGGAAGACTTCAATTCTTGCGTTAATGTTTCCGAACTTGGCTAACAATTCATCATTGTGCCATAGATTGAACGTGTTTTCCCTCTCAATCAGCAATTCAACATTGCTGGTGTGGTAATTTCTGTTGATTAGATTGGTATTTGTACATCTACCTGTTGGCATCACTTTGTTTCAATTTTGTACAAACATAAGCATGAACTGTTTGAAACTGTAACATAAAAAGATTATTTTGTTATTTTTATTGACTTTTGACCATGTTTATTAATGTTGTGATATATAGAAATATAGCGTAGAACAAGCGCAGCCATGCTTGTAGTAAATAAAATATATTACAATTAAAAGGTGGTAATTAAAATTAATAAAATATAATTAATAGAAAACCATAACCGCTACGTAACATGGTGGCAGCGGAAAACGAAGAAAAGGCTTAAAAATTTCGAAGCAAACGAAGTAAAAGAAAAGTTTATACCTCTAAAGTATGTAATTTTTTTTTTTCAATTTTGAAAAATAGATTATACAAATTTTGGAACAATGGATCATTTTAAACCTCCATCTCAATTTGAATTAACTACAAATAATGCAGAAGCATGGGAAACATGGAAGTTTAAATTTTTATTATATTCGGACGCCATACAACTAGAAACTAAGCTAGTTAAACAGCAACGCGCCATTCTTTTACACAACATAGGTGATGACGCTTTAAATATATATAAAACTTTTGGCTTGCAAGAAACATTAACTAACCCTACAATTACTGAAATCCTGGAGAAATTTGATAACCATTTTAAACCATTTAAAAATGTGATTTATAGAAGATATAACTTTTTTTTCGGAAGTTCAAGAAAAAAATCAATCTTTTGATGACTTTGTCACAAAAGTAAAAAATAAAGCTGTAGATTGTGATTTTGGCGATCTTACAGAATCATTAATTAGAGATAGAATAGTTCTGGGAGTACTGGACAAAAATTTAACAGAAAGGTATATTCAAGATCCTGATTTAACTTTATCAAAAGCAATAGCCCTAGGACGAGCTGCAGAATCATCCAGGACACAATTAAAGGAAATAAAGGAAGAGGTAACTGTGGATAAGCTATCTAGTTATATAGAAACATCTAGTAATAAAAATACAGAGCATAAATTTGTAATGAAAAATCATAGATTTTTCAAGGCTTGTGGAAAATGTGCCTCAAAACATGAGTATGGTAATTGCCCAGCATACGGTAAACAATGCCATAAATGCAAAAAACCTAATCATTATGCAAAATGCTGTAAAATATAAAATAGTACATGACATTGCTGAAAATGATATACAGTATATATGCATGTACTCTCAGTTGATAATATATTAAAAGATGGCTGGTTTGAAACCATTTATATACAAGGGCACCCTATAAACTTTAAAATTGATACCGGTGCGGATGTTAATATATTACCATTAGCATCACTAAAATTTCTGCAAGGAAAATATGTGATCACACCAACCAATAAAAATATATTTACCTACACTAAATAAAGAATACCAATAGTGGGTGAGGTAGAACTTGAATGCCAATTCCAAAGTAAAAAGAGTAACTCGAAATTTTGTGTGGTTAAATGTCAGACTGTACCAATTTTGGGATTAAAAGATTGTTCTAGATTTGGATTAATCGAAAAAGTTAATTCCCTCCATCAATGCATAAATAATATCTCGTCTGAGGTTATTTTAAATAAATACAAAGATGTTTTTGAAGGAGTTGGACTTCTTAAAAATAAACAATCTATCCTTATTAAGGAAGATGCCATTCCCCAGGTATATACAGCAAGAAGACTCCCCTTGGCCATGAGAGAGCCAGTTAGAGAGGAACTTGAAAAAATGAGTAAATTAGGTGTCATAAAGAAAATAAATAAACCTACTGAATGGAGTCATCCTATGGTAGTAGTTAAAAAACCTAATGGAGATGTACGGATATGCATTGATCCAAGAAAACTCAATTATTGGATCAAAAGAGAGAGATACATGATGCCTTCACCAGAGGAAGTTCTAGCTTTGATTCAAAAGGCAAACATATATACCGTCCTTGATGCAAAATATGCATTTTGGCAGATACCCTTAACTGATGAAGCATCACTATTAACCACAATGTCTACACCATATGGGAGATATTGTTACACAAGGATGCCGTATGGATTGAGTTCCGCTCCTGAAATTTTTCAAAGAATAATACATCAATTATATTTGGGTGTGCCAAATGTTGTTGCCTATATGGACGATGTACTCATATATAGTGACAGTGAGACTGAGCAGCTAAAAATACTAGGACAGGTATTGGAGATTGCCAGAGAAAATGGACTGAAATTTGATAAGACCAAAACGCAGCTAATGCAACCATCTGTGAGATACCTGGGACACATAGTTTCAACGGAAGGAATACGACCCTTGGAGTCTAAGGTAAAAGCTATACTGGATATGCCTAGACCACAAGACAAGAAAGCCCTTCAAAGATTCCTTGGCATGGTCACGTATTTGGATAAATTTTTGTCAAACCTTTCGGATAAGACAGCAAATATGAGACTGTTGCTGCGTAAAAATGAACCTTGGGTATGGAATGACCTAAGAGATAGGGATTACAGAGATCTCAAACTACAATTAACGAGTGCACCATGCTTAAGACACTTTGATCCCAAACTAGACATAGAAATTTCAACAGATGCGAGTTCAAACGGGTTAGGTGCAGTTTTACAGCAACAGGGTGTCCCTAAAACTTATTCATCTACTGCCCTGTCTGCCGCACAAAAGAAATACTCTCAAATAGAGAAAGAACTCTTAGCAGTCTACTTTGGATGTAAAAGAAACCATTTGTACCTTTATGGTAGAAAATTTACGGCTTTTACCGATCACAAACCACTGCTTACTATAATGAAAAAACCAATGGTAGATTTGTCACCAAGACTACAACGCTTAGTATTGCAACTACAGCATTATGACTTTGATCTTAAATATATACCTGGAAAAAATTTATATACAACTGATGCGCTATCAAGGGACTACATAGCTAATGATTTATTCACAACCCCAGAGATAGAAATATCTCAAAATAACCAAGTTCTTATGGTTACTTATTCTAATAACCGTCACCAAGATCTTGTTGAAGCAACTAATAACGACCCTGTACTGCAAGAGGTTAAAAATTATATTGAAAATGGATGGCCAATCCATAAGAAAACTATGAATCCCCTCGTCAAGCGATTTTGGGATATAAAAGAAGAACTATTCGAGTGGGAAGGTCTATTGTGCAAAGGCGTCAAATTAGTAATCCCCAAAAAGAGGAGAAATCACATATTGAGCCTACTTCACAATGCTCATAGAGTAATTAACTCGACATTATCCTTGGCAAGAAGTACATTCTATTGGCCAGGAATGTGTCAAGAAGTGGAAGAATTTGTAAAAAAATGTCGAATATGTCAAAAATATTCCCGGAATAACACTAAAGAACCTCTTATACCTCATGAAACCGGCAATTATCCATTTCAAAAAATCGGAGTTGATTTATTTGAAATAGAGGGAAGGAAATACTTAGGAATTGTAGATTATTACACCAAGTATCCGGAAGTGTTTGAACTCAGGTCAACAAAAGCAGAAATGGTTATAGAGAAGCTCAAAGAAGTTTTCGCCAGATGTGGAGTCCCCGAGATCATGATGACTGACAATAGACCGCCCTTCCAATCCACAGAGATGATGGAGTTCGCCAAAGAATGGAATGTGACTCACACAACATCGAGCCCAAGATTCCCACAGTCCAATGGCATGATCGAACGAACTATCCAGACTTTAAAGAGTACCATCATCAAATGTCAACAAAGTAAACAGGATATATATCAGGCACTACTACTTCTAAGAAACACTGAGCATAACTCATTGCCATCTCCAGCTATCATGTTGTATGGGAGAAAGCAGAGACTCTTTTTGCCTATGAAGACAACACTGATGAACGAGAGCAGAATTTGCGAAGATTCCATCAGGAAACAGCATGAAGCTAACCAGAGCAGAATGAAGTTTTATTTTAATCGACACGCAAGGGATCTCCCTTCATTGGAGAACGGCCAGTCTGTGTTGGTTAGACAAGAGAAGCAATGGTCCCCAGCTAAAGTTATAGCCCCTGGAGTTCACCCCCAATCTTATCTTCTAGAGGACACCAAAATTTCAGTTCTTAGAAGAAATCGACGAGATCTACGTCCAGCTGGTACCTTATCAGGACCTACGGAAAAAGAAAGTCCTCCAGAAAAGCAAGAACAACTTGACCCTCAACCATCTACATCTTCCCAGAGCGAGGAGACTTCAGCCACAACTAGAACCAGATGCGGAAGACTAGTTAAACCCCCAGTGAGGTTGAATCTTTAAGGAAAAAGGGAAGAAGAGGAGAAAAAGAAAAAATGAAAAAAAAAAAAAGACATGTAACATAAATAGATTATTATGTTATTTTTATTGACTTTTGACCATATTTATTAATGTTGTGATATATAGAAATATAGCGTAGAACAAGCGCAGCCATGCTTGTAGTAAATAAAATATATTACAATTAAAAGGTGGTAATTAAAATTAATAAAATATAATTAATAGAAAACCACAACCGCTACGTAACAGAAACTACAATAGCGCTAGAACACTTTGTTAGACTCCTTGTAAACTCAGAAAAATGACTAAAGAATCTTTAAACAATTTCAAAAGTTGAACATAATATATCATTCAGGATAATTACAATTAGTTTTTTATTAAGTTAAAATGGTAAGCTTTCAATCTTTAGCTTATCATCAAGCCAATGGTCTCGCAAATACCCCTACAATATACACTCATAGACAAAACTTAAGAAGGTGAAAAGTCTTTGATGTCCCCTGTCATCTGTTTTTTTTTTTTTTCTGAAGGAGACATAGTCAATTTTGTTCACACTTGGTTATCTCGTATGTCTTCAAAAAATGTCACTGTAATATCTTTCAGAGTTATTGTCTGAATTCCGATATACATGCTAAAAGGTACAACTTCCTTAAGTTTTGTCCATGAGTGTATATAGTGTGTCTTCAATAAAGGTCATTGTAATATCTTTCAGAGTTTTTGTCTGAATTCTGATATACATGCTAAAAGGTACAACTTCCTTAAGTTTTGTCCATGAGTGTACATAGTGTGTCTTCAATAAAGGTCACTGTAATATATTTCAGAGTTATTGTCTGAATACCGATATACATGCTAAAAGTACAACTTCCTTAAGTTTTGTCCATGAGTGTATATAGTGTGTCTTCAATAAATGTCACTGTAATATCTTTCAGAGTTATTGTCTGAATTCTGATATACATGCTAAAAGGTACAACTTCCTTAAGTTTTGTCCATGAGTGTATATAAGGTGTCTTCAATAAAGGTCACTGTAATATCTTTCAGAGTTATTGTCTGAATCCAGCTATACATGCTAAAAGGTACAACTTCCTTAAGTTTTGTCCATGAGTGTGTATAGTGTGTCTTCAATAAAGGTCACTGTAATATCTTTCAGAGTTATTGTCTTAATTCTGATATACATGCTAAAAGGTACAACTTCCTTAAGTTTTGTCCATGAGTGTACATAGTGTGTCTTCAATAAAGGTCACTGTAATATCTTTCAGAGTTATTGTCTGAATCCCGATATACATGCTAAAAGGTACAACTTCCTTAAGTTTTTCCATGAGTGGCAAATTGTCCAGATATTTTCTGAATCATTTTGGAACTAAACTGTGTTAGAACGTTCAAGCTTTGCATCTTCTCCCCCTGTTCATTTTTAAATACATATTCTTGGTCAAATATTCTCATCTCTGGATAGCAAACAATATGTTCTAGGTTTTGATATAGTTTTCTCTCCCAAAACAAATTCGTTTATGCTAAGGTCTGTTCCATTTGCAAAGCATGATAAAATAGTTTTGAATTACACTCCTGGACAAAACTTAAGGAAGTTGTACCTTTTAGCATGTATATCGGGATTCAGACAATAACTCTGAAAGATATTACAGTGACCTTTATTGAAGACACACGAGATACATTCATGGACAAAGCTTAAGGAAGTTGTACCTTTTAACATGTATATCGGGATTCAGACAATAACTCTGAAAGATATTACAGTGACCTTTATTGAAGACACACGGGATAACCAAGTGTAAACAAAATTGCCTCTGTCTCCTTCAAAAATATTTTGACTTGCGGAGACATCAAAGACTTTCAACTTCCTTAAGTTTTGTTCTTGAGTGTGACTCGAAGCTAGAATCCAAGAACTCACTACCCTGGGGAAGGTGAGTCACTGAAAGGCTAAGAAATAAATACCATAAGAGCGGTTGATTTATCTGTAATTAAGAGAGAATGTCAATAATTTTCCCTTAAAATAGTGAAAAAACACAATTGAGACAAACCACAAAAAAAGAACATATAAAATTTTGACAAGAGAATTTTTGAAATTATCGAACAAAGTTTCTTTCTTCAAAATTAGAGAACTGAACAAAATGTGCCATTCATGTTTGATTTTTTGCATAAAATAGAGAGCAATCCATAATTAAATATTTAGATAATAAAAAAGACATCCGTTTGTAAAAAAAAAAAAATTAATTACCAATATTATCTACCAATAAGGTGTATTTGCATTCAGCCAACCGAAATAAAGGCAATTAAATGTTTTTTGAATCTAATTATGCTTTTTTCATTATCTATTTAATTCATTTATGAAAAAGCGCATTTATGAAATCTCCCATATTATGGTAAATAAAGTAGGTAGAAGTTTGCGATTGCTTGTACCATAAAAATAAAATAAATACACTCATGGACAAAACTTGAGGAAGTTGTACCTTTTAACATGTATATTAAGGATTCAGACAATAACTCTAGAAGATATTACAGTGACCTTTATTGAAGACACGCGAGATAACCAAGTGTGTATACACTCATGGACAAAACTTGAGGAAGTTGTACCTTTTAACATGTATATTAAGGATTCAGACAATAACTCTAGAAGATATTACAGTGACCTTTATTGAAGACACGCGAGATAACCAAGTGTGTATACACTCATGGACAAAACTTGAGGAAGTTGTACCTTTTAACATGTATATTAAGGATTCAGACAATAACTCTAGAAGATATTACAGTGACCTTTATTGAAGACACACGAGATAACCAAGTGTGTATACACTCATGGACAAAACTTGAGGAAGTTGTACCTTTTAACATGTATATTAAGGATTCAGACAATAACTCTAGAAGATATTACAGTGGCCTTTATTGAAGACACGCGAGATAACCAAGTGTGTATACACTCATGGACAAAACTTGAGGAAGTTGTACCTTTTAACATGTATATTAAGGATTCAGACAATAACTCTAGAAGATATTACAGTGGCCTTTATTGAAGACAAACGAGATAACCAAGTGTGTATACACTCATGGACAAAACTTGAGGAAGTTGTACCTTTTAACATGTATATTAAGGATTCAGACAATAACTCTAGAAGATATTACAGTGGCCTTTATTGAAGACACACGAGATAACCAAGTGTGTATACACTCATGGACAAAACTTGAGGAAGTTGTACCTTTTAACATGTATATCGGGATTCAGACAATAATTCTGAAAGATATTACAGTGTCCTTTATTGAAGACACACGAGATAACCAAGTGTGTATACACTCATGGACAAAACTTGAGGAAGTTGTACCTTTTAACATGTATATCGGGATTTAGACAATAATTCTGAAAGATATTACAGTGTCTTTTATTGAAGACACACGAGATAACCAAGTGTGTATACACTCATGGACAAAACTTGAGGAAGTTGTACCTTTTAACATGTATATCGGGATTTAGACAATAATTCTGAAAGATATTACAGTGTCTTTTATTGAAGACACACGAGATAACCAAGTGTGTATACACTCATGGACAAAACTTGAGGAAGTTGTACCTTTTAACATGTATATCGGGATTTAGACAATAATTCTGAAAGATATTACAGTGTCCTTTATTGAAGACACACGAGATAACCAAGTGTGTATACACTCATGGACAAAACTTGAAGAAGTTGTACCTTTTAACATGTATATCGGGATTTAGACAATAACTCTGAAAGATATTACAGTGACCTTTATTGAAGACATACGAGATAACCAAGTGTGAACAAAATTGCCTCTGTCTCCTTCCGAAAAAAAAAAACAGATTGCATCAATGACGTTCCCTAAATTTTGTCCATTGGTGTAAGTCCTAACAAAACAACTGAATCAATTAAGAAAGAATTACATTCTACAATGGATTCCTGCCCATGTTGTGATCGGAGGTAATGAGATGGCAGATGAACTAACAAAGGAAGTTAGGAAGACGAGTCAAAGGAAAGAACAAATGACAGTATTTGATGCTGATGCTTTGGCAAAATTCCAGGATAATTCAACAAAAGACAAGAAAATGTAAAATATGAGACATAAACGCTGAGAGAAGAATAACATAAACAATCACAAGACTTAGAACTCAAAATTACAAATCAATGACAATACATCCAGAAGGCACAATAACATACAAGATATGTGACAATTATCCTGGTATGGAACTAACACCTATCCATATATTTTCATGTAAATCACTAATGGTGAATATTTCAGCAATTTCTAGATTAAACTGGGTAAACCGATAGGTGGATTCACAACTGATGAATGGTATTCAATCAAACTATGCACATAGGTTTTCAGGACAGCAGAATTACATATAAATATTAGATAATAAAAAGGCATATATTGGATTGAATAAAAGATTTATTTTGTCAATATTTCGGCTGGCTAAACGCCAACCTTTATCGAGGCATTACATTTTTGTATACACAAACTCAGCGCCGCATAGCGTTTTAATACCACAGTTGATATCATTATAACGCTATGCGGCGCTGAGTTTGTGTATACAAAAATGTAATGCCTCGATAAAGGTTGACGTTCAGCCAGCCGAAAATTGGCAAATAAATCTTTTATTCAATCCAATATATGCATTTTTATTATCTAATGATTTAAGTATGGATTGCTCTATTTTCAGAACATATAAATATTTGCATCAAACAATGCTCTTCCACAAACAATAGGTGCAAGGCCAGTTAGACATCATTAATTATGTTGCAGTAAAGACAGTAGAAGTTTGTTTTATCTTTAAAAGAGAGGAAAGTTATCTTGAAAAATATAGTTTTGAAGTAGCTCGATTTTTCAGACTCCCTGGTAAATTCATGTATAAGAGAAATTTCTTTGGATTTACCCAGATCAATCTATTTATAAGCTTGATTATCTTAATTAAGTTTTCCTGTATATAAATTTCATTAGTATCTTTAAATTTGATTATCTTTTACTTTTCTATTATTTTTATTTGCAGACTTCCCGTGTGGTAATACACATGGATCAGACTATATGTTTTAATAAAGGTTTTGTGTGCTTGTGAAGTAGCTCGAGTTTTGCATTTGTAAAGTATCTAAGCCTTTTTTTTTGTCAAATTATTTACTACAATAGAACTTGGATAATTCGACACCCAAGGAACCAAAAAGATCGAATTATCCAAAAATTTGAATTAAAAACGGAATTCTAAGTGGCATGGAATTCTAAGCAGAGTCAGACAACAAATTATTTATCGTAAAACCAACTTTTAATTACATTTATTTAATATAAATTATCAGAAGTATTGTTGTATACTACATGCTGATGTTCTTTTTATGTGTGTGTTGGTCAAATATCATTTCTATATTATAAAATGTTAGATATATGTGTTTGATATATTACAGTAAAAATATTTACATTTTATATGTTTTATATGTTTTATTATATTATTATGATAACACAAATAATGTAATATTAATGTTAATTTATACAATTTTAATAAAGTATATTTTATGAGCATTATATATATTTATAAGATGAATAATTTAATATTTGAATTAAATAGTTATTAAACAAATTAAAACTTATAATGTAAATATTAGATAATAAAAAGGCATATATTGGATTTAATAAAAGATAAAATAAATATTTTATTAAATCCAATATATACCTTTTTAGACAAAATAAATATTTTATTAAATCCAATATATGCCTTTTTATTATCTAATGAATTAAATATGGATTACTCTATTTTCAAAATAATGTAAATATGAAAAGTTAATCAGACATGACGTGGCCACGCAATAATATTAGAAACGAAGGCGATAAAAACGTGGTGATTTTCTTTTATTTATAAAATACAAGCTTTCAGGCAAGAATGCCCTTCCTCAGGTTACAATTGGGCAGGAAACAAAAGTGCCAATTTTATAAGCGAAAGAAGTAAAATAAATTTACATGCTATGAAGAAGTATGGGAAATTTACATACTATTAAAAAGTAAAAAGCAAAGGATTTACATATTTACAGATGAATGGAGAATATTTAAAAAAAAAAAAACTATGGACATGAAAAATAGCTCATACCGCAAGGAACACCAGAAGAATAAAAAGAGAAAAAGGGACGAAAGGAACGCAAAGCATGAGAACACGGTAGAGCGGGATAAAAGACAAAAAAATACAGTAGGTAAAAAGTTCAGCTGGGGGGAATGGCCGGGTAAAACACGGAGTACTGGGGTGGGAGGTCGATTTTACGGTTAAAACTGGGCGTGCAGTGAGAAACCAAAGATTCAAGGACCAAGCGCTGATACTTGTTCCCGACGCCCTTGTAAACGCATACAGCGCTGTCCAAATTGAACGAGTGGCGGAATTCTGTGATGTGTTGGCATAAGAGAGACTTGCGGTCGTTGGTGCGTATGTTGCGGCTGTGTTCTGATAATCTGGTGCGGATAGATCGACCGGTTTCCCCGATGTAACACTGTTCGCAATCGAGACAGGGGATTTTGTAAATTGCGTTGGTGGCGGTTAGGGGATTAGTTTTGATCGAACTTTTTGTAATCGGATGGCGTAAGGAAGTATAGAGGGAAAGGGTATTATTAAAATAGGTACGTATTCCGAATTTGCGTAAAAAGAAAGAAATGTCGGAGTTCCTGGCAGAAAACGGGAGAACACAAAGGTCTTTGTAGGGGGGAGGGACTGTTTTGGTCGAATTGGGAGAGTAAAAATGATGACTGATAAAATCATGAGGATAACCGGCGGATGAGAGATGCTTGTATACAATACGTTTCTCATTCTTTTTGAAACAGTCGAGGGAACAGTGAGTGTAAATTCGCTTGGAAATGGTTTTAACAGTGGTGATTTTGTGGGAAACCGGGGCGTGGGACTTGAAATGTAAGTAGGAGGGGGCGGAATTTGGTTTACGGTAAATGGTTGTGTGGAAGGTGTGTTCAGTATTTACAATTAAAACATCTAAAAACGGGATGCAATTAAATCGTGACGGATTGTGTGTAAAACGAAGATCAGGATTATAGGAATTTAGAGCATTAAGAATGGGGAGGTGATCTGTGTCGCGGTGGAGGCAGAAAATGTCGTCGAAGTACCGTGACCACAACTCGATCCCCAGGTAGTTTGGGGACAAAATCCAGCGGTCCAAGTTGGACATAACAATCTCGGCCGCGACTGTGGATAAAGGACTGCCCATTGGAGAGCCCCTCGTCTGTATGAAGAAACTGCCGTAGAATTCTAGGGTGTTCAAGGCGAGGCAAATATTGAACAAATCTAAGATAACTTGTTGCTCGTTGGTGGGGAATGTAGAAGAAAGTAGAAGTTGTTTGAGGCCTTCAATAATCAGGGAATGTGGAAGACATAAAAACAGTGAGGTCACATCAAAGGTTGACATGGCAAGACAGTCGGATCGGGGAATGTTCCTTAACCTGGAGATAAAGTCAGTGGGATCTTTGACCGAGTGAATGTTGTGAGAGCTGACCAAAGGTTTTAAAAGAGTGCAAAGGTATTTTGCCAGCGGAAAAGCGGGGGAAAGGTGGTAGGCAACAATGGGCCTGAGGGGGATGTCGGGCTTGTGGGTCTTTGGCAGGCCGTATATGTAGGGGACACCGGAAATATTGGAGGTGAAAGTTAGAAACTGGTCGGAAGTGATGCCTTTGGTACGCCTGAGTGATCTGAGTGCTGTTTTGTAGGAATTGGCGATGTCTTGGACAGCGCGGTATGCGTTTACAAGGGCGTCGGGAACAAGTATCAGCGCTTGGTCCTTGAATCTTTGGTTTCTCACTGCACGCCCAGTTTTAACCGTAAAATCGACCTCCCACCCCAGTACTCCGTGTTTTACCCCGCCTTTCCCCCCAGCTGAACTTTTTACCTACTGTGTTTTTTTTTTGTCTTTTATCCCGCTCTACCGTGTTCTCATGCTTTGCGTTCCTTTCGTCCCTTTTCTCTTTTTATTCTTCTGGTGTTCCTTGCGGTATGAGCTATTTTTCATGTCCATAGTTTTTTGTTTTTTTTTAATATTCTCCATTCATCTGTAAATATGTAAATCCTTTGCTTTTTACTTTTTAATAGTATGTAAATTTCCCATACTTCTTCATAGCATGTAAATTTATTTTACTTCTTTCGTTTATAAAATTGGCACTTTTGTTTCCTGCCCAGTTGTAACCTGAGGAAAGGCATTCTTGCCTGAAAGCTTGTATTTTATAAATAAAAGAAAATCACCACGTTTTTATCGCCTTCGTTTCTATGAAAAGTTAATGTTTGGGAGTCGCTACAATCCTATTTATAGGAAATTCTAGGGACCAAGATAAATATTGGAATTAAAGACTCTCGAATTATCCAAGTTCTACTTGTTGGAGTTTATCTTGTTCAAGAAAGAAGCAGAGATATTATGATGCATTAGCGCGCCATCTGTTATCAAAATTCGAAACTATTATAGACGTGTATGATTCTTTTTAAAGTTAAACAATTTCTACTGTCCTTACTGAAATGGAAAAAATTAATCTACCAATGGTATATTCTTCTTCTTTCTTATCTCCACTCAATCATATTAGGGTGTCAGGCTTGTAAGGGTGTAAGGCTTGTAAAGCTTGCAAAGGAGGGTTCACCACTGATGAGCCAGGCCCTCCCATTAATTTTTCCAATGCAGTAAGGGGCAGTAGAAATTGTTTATTTTTAAAAAAGAATCATACGCGTCTATAATAGTTTCGAATTTTGAATGCAGAGATATATACAAAATGTTCTCTTTTTTTTAATTGTTAGAATAAATTTTCTATATTTGCTTACTTAGGATCCGAACCTGTTGCTTAATCTTCCTTATGGATATCCCCAAAAATCCATTTGCTCTTTGTTCATCTCCCTAGAAATATGATAATAGAGCTTCAACATATATATTGCAGAACTTTTTATATATGCCTAATATGTAAATATTCATAGATAAGATTAAAGAACTACTCTGTGAACTAAAAAGATGGACCAATGACCAACATAGAGAAAACAAGAAGTTTTTTTGTACCTTTTCGCATAATGATTCAATAAAGTATTTAATCCTTAACTTATTGTTATATATCATTATGGTATAAAACTTCGCCTTTGCCGGTCCCAAGCCCGGATGAAAAAGAAGAAGGGGAAGCAGTAACAAGCTTGCTAAAAAACCTGGGTTCAGCTGGCCCGGCTGATAGTACCCTGTAAAGACTCCTGATCCAGGGATACAGGATGAGCAGCGTTTGTACTCCATGTTAGGAGTGGCTGTACATGGCATCTGTTCCTCATGTCAGAGGCAGCCATTTCATATTGGAGCTAAGTTGGCCTGCTACTGAGTAGTGCTCACAGTCTTAAAGACAAAGGCAGACTTTTTTACTTCAACCAATCATGAAGATAAGAAAGAAGAAGATTAAAGTATAAAACAGAAATTTTCTACAAAAGAGTTCAAAGTTCTGCGTCAAGACTATTTTGTAAATAATGTCGAAATCATTTGAACAGATACCATTTCATGGATTACTTTTAAGAATACTTTAATTTTTAATGGAGTCTTTGTATTGTTAATTCTATAATTCCTTCGGTAAGATTATAAATAAAGGACAATTGGCTGAGGAAAGAGTTTCTTTTATAATTATGATAATACAAGCTTTCGGGGGTAACAGCCCTGTTGTTGTTGTTGTTGTCGTGTCCAATGAAGAGCCTCAGATGTCTCCATACATCTCTATCACAGCAGCAGCAATGTCCTCTATCTTGGATGTGTAAAGCTGCTGCTCTGGATCTAGTTTTTCTCTTCATTGGAAAATGGGTGCCGTTGCCACGTTAGTCACCTTGGAAACGAACCAGAATTTGGTCGATTATTCCAAGGGTCCAGGGGGGACCGCAGGGAGGTGTGGTCGGACTTCTCCCCCCCTAACAGCCCTTTGATAGGTATAACTACATTCCTAAAAAATATCGTTTTAGTAGCGTAATTATGCCTGTTGATGGGCTGTTACGCCTGAAATCTTGTTTGTTGTGATTGAAAAAAAAAACTCTTCCCTCAGCCAATTGTCCTTTATTTATAGTCTTTATATTGTTCGATAAACAGTGGAACCTCCCTGTAAAGGACAACATCTAATTGCAGAGCCAAAGTGTCCTTTAGAGAGAGATGTCCTCCTACCGGAGAATTGATAAATAGTAAAAATGGCAATTTTGCGAATGAAAACTGTCCTTTATAGAGAGATGTCCTTTAATGCGAGTGTCTTCTCATGGAGGTTCTACTGTAATTGAAAAAATCATTGAAAAATCGCAGTAAGGACAGTAAAAATTTGAATTATATATAAAAGAAACATTCTTGCTATTAAATCCTTTCATTTTATATATATAGATGGCGCGTTATTGTTTTGTGTTAAAAATCATATTTGAAAAAGTAAAAATTAATATCAGGTAAATGTTTATTTTTAATTCAAATTTGCAAGCTTTCGAGCAAATATACTGTTCTTCAACGGGCTGATATTCTATGTACAATCTCTAAATAATGTTTATACAGAATAATTGAAAACTTTTGTTATTGGCATGTGTTCTCGCGGGCGTGCATCAAACTGTTACCAGCTAAAGTAATAGATATTATACTGGGATTACTTTTTCAAATAATTTCTGGGTAACTATTGCTCACATAAAAATCATATTTATAACTTTAAAATTCGAAAACTCTTGAGTTCTTGAATATTTCAAATGAATATAAATAATGGATATTGTAAATAATATATCAAATATAAATACCCTAGATATCAACGTATAAAAATATATGGCTTAAGCAGCAATCAAGAATATGAATTTTAATATGGGAGCTCTTAGAACAGCAATGATGGATTGGATTTGTTATAAAGAAGTCGATTTAGATATGACGTCAAGGTATAGATGTTTATTGAAGAAGAATGTTTTAATTAAATTTTTCATAGAGAGAGAGGGCTTGGCTGGAATGTTATCAAATATTCAAAATGGACCGATGACCTTCTAGGACCGCTAGGCAGACGACCATAGTCAACAGGTATTCAGGAATCCATCAGGCGTCTGCCAAATTAATTGGGTCGGCTGATGCGATTTAATTATTGACGAGGGCGCTGCGATGAATCATTCAGGCGTCGTCCGGGCGACCAGGAATGTGGGAGATCGTTAACTGGGCCATCCTTCTTCACCCCTTCTCTCCTCCATTCCTCCGTTTTTCTCCTCCGTCTCTTCTTCGTCACCCCATCTCTCCTCCATCTCTTCCTCGTCACTCCTTCTCTCCTCCATCTCTTCCTCGTCACTCCTTCTCTCCTCCATCTCTTCCTCGTCATCCCTTCTCTCCTCCATCTCTTCCTCGTCACCCCTTCTCTCCTCCATCTCTTCCTCGTCACCCCTTCTCTCCTCCATCTCTTCCTCGTCACTCCTTCTCTCCTCCATCTCTTCCTCGTCATCCCTTCTCTCCTCCATCTCTTCCTCGTCACCCCTTCTCTCCTCCATCTCTTCCTCGTCACCCCTTCTCTCCTCCATCTCTTCCTCGTCACCCCTTCTCTCCTATTTCTCTTTTTCGTCACCTCTTCTCTTCTCCATTCCTCCGTTTTTCTCCTCCTTCTTTTCCTCGTCACCCCATATCTCCTCCATCTCTTCCTCGTCACCCCTTCTCTCCTCCATCTCTTCCTCGTCACCCCTTCTCTCCTCCATCTCTTCCTCGTCACCCCTTCTCTCCTATTTCTCTTCTTCGTCACCTCTTCTCTCCTCCATTCCTCCGTTTTTCTCCTCCTTCTTTTCCTCGTCACCCCATCTCTCCTCCATCTCTTCCTCGTCACTCCTCTCCTCCATCTCTTCCTCGTCACTCCTTTTCTCCTCCATCTCTTCCTCGTCACCCCTTCTCTCCTCCATCTCTTCCTCGTCACCCCTTCTCTCCTCCATCTCTTCCTCGTCACCCCTTCTCTCCTCCATCTCTTCCTCGTCACCCCTTCTCTCCTCTTTCTCTTCTTCGTCACCTCTTCTCTCCTCCATTCCTCCTTTTATTCTCCTCCTTCTTTTCCTCGTCACCCCATCTCTCCTCCATCTCTTCTTCGTCACCCCATCTCTCCTCAGTCTCTTCCTCGTCACCCCTTCTCTCCTCCATCTCTTCTTCGTCACCCCTTCTCTCCTCCATCTCTTCCTCGTCATCCCTTCTCTCCTCCATCTCTTCCTCGTCACCCCTTCTCTCCTCCATCTCTTCTTCGTCACCCCTCCTCTCCTCCATTCCTCCGTTTGTCTCCTCCTTCTTTTCCTCGTCACCCCATCTCTCCTCCATCTCTTCTTCGTCACTCTTTCTCTCCTCCATCTCTTCCTCGTCACCCTTTCTCTCCTCCATCTTTCTCTATCTCTCTCTATCTTCATCTCTCCTCCATCAAGTCTGTTAGGAGATCCTGACACTGGACTATATGGACGCTGACTGCCATTTCAGTTCAGAGACCTTCGGAGACGGCAGGTTTCTCCGACTTCTTAGCCGCCACGTGGAGAATAGCGTTGGGAACTTGGTTGTATCACTCTCTCGTCCAACGCCTGGTGCCCTTGCTGGAACTTCTGCGTTGGCAAACTTCTGCCGTCGTCTGATAGCTGTGAACCTGTTTGTAACAAAATAGCTGTTGGCGGGTTTAAAAGATGTTATGTGATAAGGCAAAAGTAACAAGATCATCAAAGATGCAGTACAGTCGAATTTAAAAAAGGTAAATCCTATAATTTCTAATCTATCTTTATTAATTTACATAAAAATAGAGAGTCATCTAATGACCGTCTGGCATATTTAACAGACTTGGGTAGTGATAAAACCACAGCATCTTCTTTGGCAAATTCAGAATGCCTATCTAAAGACCATGGTTTCTCGCTAAGGCTCTTTAACTTCGTGGCTTTGTCACCGACCTGAGTCTACTAGTTTTCAGGTAATGTCAAACGCATAGTTTTTGCATTTATTTTGCTGAGATAGAGGTGAATTTTCTTTTATAAAAGATTAATATCTTGCTGGAAAAAAAATATCCATCTAAAATTACTTTTTGTATATGTTTGGTGTTTAAGACGCCCAGATTAGCTTCAATAACATCCTTATTGATGTTAGAGAAACGTGATATCTGAATATTTATTTCAGAGAGAGAGAGAGAGAGATTTATACAGATTATAGTACAGATTTATAGATTCATCTTCTTCTTCTTTCTTATCTCCACTCAATCATATTAGAGTATCAAGCTTGTAAAGCTTGAGATCATGACTGGGTGAAGTAGAATGCGTCTGCCTTTGTCATTAAGACTGGGAGCACTACTCAGTGGCAGGCCGACTTAGCTCCAAAAGAAATGGCCGCCTCTGACATGAGGAACAGACGCCATGTGCGGCCGCTCCTAACAGGTAGTACAGACGCTGCTCATCCTGTATCCCTGGATTAGGAGCCCTTACAGGGTACTATCAGCCGACCCAGCTGAGCCCAGGTTTTTTAGCGAGCTTGTTACTGCTCCCCCTCCTCCTTTTTCATCGGGCTTGGGACCGCAAAGGCGGATTAAAACATCTGTTTAACCCAGGTTCCATACATCTTTGACGTACTCCACATCTTTGACGTACTCCACATCTTTGACGTACTCCACATCTTTGACGTACTCCACATCTTTGACGTACTTCACATCTTTGACGTACTCCACATCTTTGACGTACTTCATTCCTTTGACGTACTCCACATCTTTGACGTACTGCATTCCTTTGACGTACTCCACATCTTTGACGTACTCCACATCTTTGACGTACTCCACATCTTTGACGTACTCCACATCTTTGACGTACTCCACATCTTTGACGTACTTCACATCTTTGACGTACTCCACAACTTTGACGTACTCCACATCTTTGACGTACACCACATCTTTGACGTACCCCACATCTTTGACGTACTCCACATCTTTGACGTACTTCACATCTTTGACGTACTTCATTCCTTTGACGTGCTTCACATCTTTGCCGTACTTCACATCTTTGACGTACTTCATTCCTTTGACGTACTCCACATCTTTGACGTACTTCATTCCTTTTACGTACTCCACATCTTTGACGTACTCCACATCTTTGACGTACTCCACATCTTTGACGTACTTCATTCCTTTGACGTACTCCACATCTTTGACGTACTCCACATCTTTGACGTACTTCACATCTTGGACGTACTCCACATCTTTGACATTCGCGCGAGGATTCGAACAGCGAGGATACACGGGCGCGCGCTCCTGCCCCACCTCTGAGATTTGAAAAATCTCAACCGCCTCTTTTAGCTCCGCCGTTTTCGCCTCTGGAGTACGTGTGGAAGTCGGTTAACCTGCCGAATTCGGTGCAAAAAAGGAAGCCCTGGATCCGCTGAACAAGTGCCTGAAAGGCCCAGCACTGGATCGCAACCAGGCGAGGAATTATCGCCGAAAAACAGAATTCAGATGAATTCTACTAAAGAAAATTCTAAAGAAATTCAAAGAAATGCAAATTCTCCGGCAGGCGTTACGCATGTAAATCTGGCCGTCGCGCGTGGTGACGTCACGCCACCGCCGACTGCTGCTTTGTCCAGCGAGATTCCAGCCAATCCGGCCTCACTGAACTGGGGGGACAGCGAGATGGCGGAGGTGGACTCCAACGACGGCTTCACCGTCGTGAGAAGCAAAAAGAGGCGCCGCGGCTCAACATCACCTGAGCACGCCGCTAAGCAGCCAAGCAGGCCTGCAGAGAAGCGCAGCTCCCAGCAGCAGAAGCGGGCAACAGGGCCCAGAGCAGTGCCGCCCCAAGAGATCAAGGCGACGCGCGCCAACATCGCCGACGCCAGGGCGAGACAAACAACATCTACTCACGAAAATTACATCTTCGTGGAGTTATGCCCCGACATCCCGGCCTACACCTACCTCCGGGCAATAGGCAAGCTGGTCGGAGGGCCAGGGAGAATAACCCAATTCAATAAAATGAATGGGCACTACATCGTGGGCCTTGCGGGCAAGGATCTTGCGAACCGTCTGGTGGAGGAGGGCCTGGACATCGAGGGCACCCACCTGAAGGTCTTCCCCTTCCGAAAAAGGGCAGAGCGCATCATCGTCGCCAATCTGCCTGGCTTCGTGGAGGACAGCACCATCGTGGAGGCCCTGCGCTCCTTCGGAAACGTTACCTCCATTGCCCCCATCATGATCAAGATGGGGAGTACACCTTCAGCGACGGCCGCCGGGAGGCATTCATCCTGCTCCGCGAGGGCATGAAGATGGAGACGCTGCCCACCCGGCTGAGCATCAGATCCAAGGGAGACACCCTGCCGGCCTTCCTCTCCTTTGGAATTAAGTGTTCCAAATGCGGAAAGCAGGGCCACCGCAGAGCTAACTGCCCATCGCTCGCCAGGCACACCAGCAGCCCCAGGCAAGCATTGTCGCCCACCGACCCAAGTACCGACCATCGCCAAGCTGCAGGCCCGACTGGCGAAGTTCGTCTGGGGGCCAGAACATACGGCGTGGCTTCCCGCCGACGTCATGGCGAGGCCCGTTGCCATCGGAGGCCTCGGCCTCCTCGACCTCGCTACCCAGCTCCATCTCGCCTGCCTCAAGGGGGTGCAGGTCGCGCTCCGCGGGGGCAGGAACGGGTTTGACTGACTCGTTAACAGCAGCGAGGCCTGGATCCGCCCTCCACCGGAAGGCACGCGCCTTCAGCCCCGCCGTCTCCGGCTGCTGAAGCTTTGGGAGGAGGCCTCCAACATCCTGGGCCTCAACCACCGGGCGGTCCCCACAGCTCAGCTGCTGGACCTCCCCATCATCGGCGACTGCCGGTTCCTCCGCCCTCCCGACCTCCTGGCCCCCGCCCGCTGGCGCGGTGCCCGAGTCCGGGACCTTCTAGTGGAGGACCACCCCATCATCGCCCGCCCTACGCGCTCCGTCCTGGCTGACGCCGCGGCCCTGGGCGCCTTCTGCCGGAGGCTGACCTCCGAGAACGCCGTGGGCTTAGGGGCGGAGTTACCTTCTTCACCATCATTAGCTGCGGCCGTGTTGCTGCGCGGGACGGCCACGCCGTTCCTCAACGGCCTCACGACCCGCTCGGCCCGACGGGTCCTGGATCGTCCGCGCCTCGCCGCCACACCCATCTCCAGATTCCTGGCGAGATGGACGCCCACCATCAGTCCACCATCCAGGATCGACTGGGCATCGCTGCGGCGCTGCGCCTTCTCGGGCCACGAAGCTGACGCGGCCCTCAAGTTGGCCCTCCACGCCCTGCCCCATCCGGTCTCGGACGGCCCCGCGTGTCCTGCCTACCGCTCCCTCGGCTACCGTTACTGGTGCTGCCGATCCAACATCATCGGGCGGCCCCCTGACCTGCAGGCTTGGATCTTCGGCGGGGCCGGTCTTGAGGACGACGCCCTTTCCATCCTGGCGTCGGCAAAGTTGCGAGTATATCGACACTTTGTTCAGGTTGGGCTCGGAGAAGCAGTAGAGGACCCGCTCATCGCCTGGTCCAGGACCCTCCAGCGTCAAGGTTTCCTTCCTGTTGTGATATGTGATGGATTATCATATATTATGAATTTAGTCTATTTGATATGTTGTAACTATTTTCATGTAAATATTATTTTATCTTTCAACGCTATGCAAAACCATGGCGATCTTTCAATATGTAAAACTCCTCGCTGTATAAAAGAGAACTATTTGATGGTGAAATAAATTCTTTCAACCGGACAATGAGTGGTTGTCACCTCTAGTATTTTTAACATAAATCATAACATGGCGCAGTCGACAGGAATGTGAATTCGAGGAATTGGCCGAATCTCTCATCAGGGATCGTTTCATAATTGGAATGATAGATCAGGAAGTAAAAAAGAAGTTGTTGGAAGATCCCCAGTTGACCCTACCAAAAGCAATTTCTGTAGCCACGATTGCCGAGTCTGTTTGCGTACAAATAGCGTCATGGGAAGAAAAACAGGCCATGATTGAAAAGATTAACAAAAATACCTGGGAGAAAAATAGAAGTCGAGTAGAAAAAGCTAAAGCAGGACCCAGTAGTTTAAACACTAGAAATGAATGCAAGTGGTGTGGACAGCAACACACATATGGTAATTGCCCAGCATACAGAAAGACATGTAACGCATGCGGGAAATTAAACCATTTCGCAGCAGTTTGTAGGACCAGACGCATAAGAAACCTTATAGCGGAAAATGAAGGCGACGAATCCTTCGAAGGAGGTATCAATGTAAATAAGGTTCTTGTTAAGACCGTTCGGTCGGACATATGGTCCGCTGTGATAAGTATAAATGGCAACAAGACGTCTGTACATTTGGATACTGGTGCGCAGATTAATGTGCTTCCTCAGAAAGTGATAAGCTTGTGGCCAGCAAAGCCAATAATCAAGCCCACGTCGTTAAAGGCATATGCATATGGACATTCGGAATTACCTATCGTGGGGAAATGTGAAGTGTTATGCCAATATGGTGAAAAGAAAAGCTTGTGTGAATTTATTATTGCTGATGTTGATGCGCAGACACTCATCACAGGCGACACTTGCGAGAAGCTTGAGATTTTGAAACGAATCAATCAAATAAACTCGCATGAAATGATTTTACATGATCAAACGAAAAAAATACTCGAACAATTTCATGAGGTGTTTCAAGGAGTTGGAGTGATAAACTCTGAATGTAAAATGTATACAAAACCTGAGTATCCCCCTGTACGTGCCCTTCCAAGACGCATCCCGGCAAACCTAGGAAATGAAGTTCAGTCTGAATTGGAAAAGATGGTAAAACAAGGAATAATTACGAAGATTTATCATGAAACAGAGTGGTCTCACCCTATGGTCGTAGTGAAGAAAAAATCGGGCCAAATTAGAATATGCTTGGATCCACGCAAATTGAATCAGGCCCTGGTGAGAAGACACTTCCAGACTCCGGCTCCATCTGAATTATTACATCAGATTCCCAAGGCTGATTATTATACCGTGTTAGATGTAAAATCAGCCTATTGGCATGTTCCGGTTGCCAACGAATGCAGAGATCTGTTGGTGATGGCTACACCATTCGGAAAGTTCAGATATAACCGATTACCATTTGGTTTGAATATATCGGCGCAAATATTCGTGGAAATGATGACAAATATTTTTAAGAACAGTTTTTGGAACGTCACATATGTAGATGACTTGCTGATATACGCAGATAGCATTGAAGAACATAATGAAAAATTGAAAGGTATACTAGAAATAGCAAGGAGAAATAATATCAAATTCGACTTGACTAAGGCTCAAATATGCAAAAAGGAGGTTAGTTTTTTGGGCCACATGATTTCGAAAAATGGAATTGATCCAGAGCCAAATAAGGTCGACAAAGTGATCAACCTTAAAAAGCCAGAAGATAAAAAGTCGCTTCAGAGAGTCATGGGTCTTTACAACTATTTAGGAAAATTTATTCCGAATCTAGCCGCGTCAACGTCCAACATAAGAGGAATATTAAAAAAGAATGTGGTCTGGCACTGGGGCCCTAGACAAGACATCGAATTCCATCACATTAAGGAATGCGTTCGAAACGCTCCTTCGTTGGGCCATTACGACAAAACTAAGACGTTAGTTCTACAATGTGATGCCAGCAAGGATGCTATGGGAGCTGCTCTGCTGCAAGAGAATCGACCGCTGGCGTTTGCATCCGCATCATTCAACGATTCTCAGAAACAGTACTCACAGATTGAAAAAGAATTATTGAGCATTTATTATGGATGCAAAAAGTTCGAATATTTATTATTAGGACACACGTTCATAATCCAGACGGATCATCAGCCTTTATTACCACTTATCCAAAAACCGTTAACTGATATATCGCCTCGACTGCAGAGAATAGTTATGAAACTCTTTGCTTTTGATTTTAAATTGCAATATCGGCCTGGAAAATGCTTAATTGTCGCAGATACCCTATCCAGGGATACTCAATATGTAAAACTCCTCGCTGTATAAAAGAGAACTATTTGATGGTGAAATAAATTTAAAATGCTTCACGCCAAGTTTCCCATTTCTTCTCACCATTATATGGCACAAATTCGGCAGGTGGCTTTATATTTTCCATGTTTTGTAATTCTTCTCTTTTCTTTTAGAGACCTAGACAAAGCTCAAAAACAAAATATCCTGTCGACTGAGCCATGTTAACCAAGTGATGGGATGGCTGTGCCCTCTGAGAACTCATCTGTAATGCCCCGGTTCTCTAGGTTCGGTAGAGAGCTGAAGAAACCACAAAGGCTTGGGTTTTGAGGAAGGGGAAACGTGTTGTGATATGTGATGGATTATCATATACTATGAATTTAGTCTATTTGATATGTTGTAACTATTTTCATGTAAATATTATTTTATCTTTCAACGCTATGCAAAACCATGGCGATCTTTCAATATGTAAAACTCCTCGCTGTATAAAAGAGAACTATTTGATGGTGAAATAAATTCTTTCAACCGGACAATGAGTGGTTGTCACCTCTAGTATTTTTAACATAAATCATAACATTCACCTCCCATCATCACCTTGTAAATTATGTTTTATATATGTATATATTCTTCTTCTTTTCTTCTCTTTCTCTCTCTCTCTCTCTCTCGTTGTTGAAATAATGTAACATTGTCTAGATGACAATAAAAACATTTTAATTGTCAAAAAAAAAAAAAAATTGTTACATCTTTGACGTACTCCACATCTTTGACGTTCTCCACATCTTTAATGTACTCCACATCTTTGACGTACTTCGCATCTTTGACGTACTCCACATCTTTGACGTACTTCATTCCTTTGACGTACTCCACATCTTTGACGTACTCCGTAACTCTGACATATTCCATATCGTTTACGTTCTACGCAACTTATACGTACTCCTTTTATTTGATGCTAACGCTCATTTGACGTACTCCACAGGTTCAACGCCCTTCGCACATTTCGCGTACTTTGTGTCTTGACGTACTTTGTACCTTGGCGTACTGCCCGCCCCAGGGTTCCGCGGCGGAACCAACGCTCCATTATGGTGAAGCTTATTACGGCTTCCAATCTCCCGCCTTTCTTATGGATATGTGGAATAATTAGGACGTTTCCATGGCAACGAGGATTGATCCAGTCGGCGCTTTAAAGACATAAGTTCCATTTCAACTTTGACGTCCGTAACCAAACATCTCTTTCAATCCAAAAGATAAATAACTCTAGGACTCTACTTTTATCTATCTTCCTTTTTTTTTTTCTGAAAGGCAGTAAAGAGATAATATGATAATAAAAGAGCTTTGCAATAATCAATTGTTCCTATAAGTTATTTTGCTAAATGCTGTGTGTCTTCTGATTAATTATGAGAATTGACATTTGAGGGGGGAAATCACCCATGTGTAGTTTTATTGATTATGAATAAACGTTCTTCCCTGATTTATAATATTATAAAATAAATGAATCTTCCAGGGCTAAGTTTTTTGTACAACTTTTTATTTTCTAGTTTTCGGACTTGTCAGTCCTTCAACAGGATTATCACGTTAAAACGTTTTTCAAGCAGAAATAATGTAATATATTTTTCTCTAAATAGATAATAAGTATTTAAATTATGTATATAATAATGTGTATATAAAAATTGTATTTATTATTAAGTTGTTAACGTGATAATCCTGTTGAAGGACTAACAAGTCCGAAAGCTTGAACAAAAAAAAATTGCAAAAGAAACTTAACCCTGGAAGCTTCATTTATTTTATAAGATTTCTTGATTGTAACTTTTTCTTAGTGGATCTCAAGCTTTCGCGTCTTTTGACCACCTTCAACAGAATGACTGATAACTAACACTACAGCATTTTCAGGCCACACAAGGAAAATATTCATTGATGGAAAACACTTCCCAAACTGCACAAAATGTCTGGCTTGTGAGACAACCCCAGAGCACATCCTGCAGTGCTGTGGCCTAAACAAACAAGATATCTACAAAATTCCCCAGAAAGTTTTCAATATACTAGGAAAGCATGGTCTGTGTGAGTTGGTTTAAGCAATAAACTGATAGATTAGGGGAAAAAACACTTTAATTCAATGTGAAAAAATAGTACAAATGTGAAATTGTACTGGGATAAGGTGCATGAATTATATATAAAAAAAAGCATCTCCTTATCGTGCAACTGAAAGTTGCTGATGGCTTGCTTGCGCCATCTATCGGAATAAATATCAACTATTATCGTTGATTTTTAATTATTCCAGTATTGGTCAAATACCCATTCTTGATTAATCAAGAAAAGTTAACCATGGACGCGTTTCGGGCTGTTGGCCCTCATCAGCGTGGTGCAAGCTGTACCTCAACGACCAAAAAAATGGTCATTCAGGCATCCTGAAAAATCATGAAACCGGTAGTTAAGGCTAGAATTGCGACACAATGTCAAATTTTAATTCAAGTTGAAGACTTCATCAAACCCTTTTTATAAACGTTTATTGTCCTTTGACATTTCAGCGATCCACTGCCGCCCCTTTTGGAAAAAAAAAATGGAAAGCTTATTGGTAAAGTATTGTTGACAATTTATTTGTCTGTTGGTGATTAACGATATTTTGTTTAGTTCATATCCCATCAATTGGGAATTAATAATCAAAAATATTTGTGTAGAGTGATTTTTTTAAGACTTCAAAGGAGGAACAAATGATAAATTTCAAGTTCCTATTTTGAACTCTTTTGGGAATTTGAGCAAAAAAAAAATCTATCAGAACCTATCTAAAATGTTTAAAATATCATCATTACGATCATTATCATCAGTATGATTGTTGAAAGTTATTTACAATTTAAATCAAAATTTAACAATTAATATCTTTTTTTTTTTATTATTGTGAAAAACAAGCTTTCAAACAACAACGCTCTTCTACTGGCTTAACAATGTCAAGTGGATAAATACAAACTAAATTCATTAAGTAAAATTTGTTAAAAGGTATTTAAAATTTTTAGCTTAGTCATTCACAAACTTAACTGTTGTATGTGAAGTTTGCACAAGATATTATTCACCTTTTATATATGCATTATAAATATTAAGGATATTCATTTTTAATACTAAGCAATAACGCGTCATCTATACATATAAATTGAAAGGATTTAAAAGCACGAATGTTTCTTTTATACATAATACAAACTTCTACTGTCTTTACTGCGAAGCCATCCCATTATATTTTTTCATCGCAGTAAGGACAGTAGAAGTTTGTATTGCGCATAAAAGAAACATTCGTGCTTTTAAATACTTTCATTTCAAAAAAAATGTATACACACTTTGAACTTCCATAGAAAATTTATTTACCGTTCTACAAAGTTAAATTTCAGGAAAATAGAAAACTGAAAGTCCAATATAAATGAAACATAAATAACAAATGTTAATACTGTTCAAATTGGTGACCTGCAGCATCAGTTTTCAATCAACCACCGCGCGGTGACGGCGGCGACGTCACGGTCGGCGCGCATGCGCGGCGGTGGTTGATTGAAAACTGATGCTGCAGGTCACCAATTTGAACAGTATTAACATTTGTTATTTATGTTTCATTTATATTGGACTTTCAGTTTTCTATTTTCCTGAAATTTAACTTTGTAGAACGGTAAATAAATTTTCTATGGAAGTTCAAAGTGTGTATACATTTTTTTGAATCACCCTGTATATAGTGTGATTAATAATTTCCAGGAATGCTAAATATTTAAAGAAATACAGAGTATAATAAAGTTTTGTTTAAAATTTCTCAAAATAATCACCGTCACTATCTATACACTTGTTCCATCTTTTTTTCCAGATATCAAAACACCTCTGAAAATCCTCATCTTTCAGGCTTTTCAAAATATTCTTCGTATTCTTCTTTATTTCAGGTATTCTGTCAAATCTACGTCCTTTTAAGATTTTTTCAAATTTTAGGGTAAAGGAAAAAAAGTCGTTGGGAGCAATTTCAGGAGAATAGGGTGGCTGGGGTAGTAAAACAATTCCGTGTTTAGCCAAATAGAGTTGTACAGTGACGGCCGTATGTGGCCGTGCGTTGTCATGATGCAAGAACCAATTTTTCTGATGCCATTTTTCGGACCATTTCTGACGCACAGCTTCTCTTAAACGTCGCAATACATCGAAATAGTAATGTTGATTAATGGTCTGACCTTCGGGCACGAATTCATAGTGTATCAATCCCTTTACATCGAAGAAAGTGATAAGAAGACACTTAAGCTTCGATTTTATCATCCTTGCTTTCTTGAATCTTGGTTCTCCATGCTCTAGCCACTGGCTTGATTGACTCTTAGTCTCGGGTTCATATCCGTACACTCATGTTTCATCTCCCATGATAACATTTTTGAGCCAATGGGGATCAGAATTAAACATTTCGACCATGTTTTTGCACATTTCTTTGCGATGCTCTTTCTGTTCATTCCTTAAGAGATGTGGGACAAATTCAGCCGGGGATCGTTTAAGATGCATATCATGCTTTATGATGGTTTGGCATGTTCCAAAAGAGATATCCAAGTCTTCTGATAGCCCTCTGATAGTTATTCTTGAGTTATTTTTTATATATGACTTGATTTTGAGTGCATTTTCGGGGTTTCTTATCGATAAAGGTCTGCCAGTGTGTAGATCATCCTTGACGCTTTCTCGACCAGCTTTAAATTGTGCAAACCATTCAAATGTCCTCGATTGTGATAGGGAATCTTCTTTAAAAGCCTGCTTCAACATTTGAAATGATTCGGAAGCTGTTTTCCCTAATTTAAAGCAAAACTCTATGCACACTCGCTGTTTTTCAATACAGTCCATACTGAAGTTAGAAAATGTTCTGATATACTCGAGCTTATAAATTCGAAAAAACGTGAGCGCGTGCGTCTGTGTGATCATTTTTTTTTCTACGTGATGATAAATGTTTTATCTATAAGGTCTTTATAAAATTATTTCATTATTTTGAATATTTTACGTGATCCAGTCTCATTCCTGGAAATTATTGATCACACGTTGTATATTCATTTTTAATTGATATTTAGTACTTTTTTAATTATAATGGTGGTGGTGTCTTGTCCATAAAAATTTTGTTGCTCCATGGAAAAGGGAGAGGATGCCATTGCCCCGTTAATCAGCCACATTTCAGAGTTCCCTGTTCACGGTTACCGTAGCAGCTCGGGGCTCACGACACCGTACTTCGCTCTACAGGACAGTCCCTTACTTGTGCTGCTTCTCCCGCCTGCCACGTAGAGGCGGACTTCTGGGCAGGACAAGACACCACCACACTCATGGACTTACTCCATGGAAAGGTGAGGTGCCATTGCCCCGTTAGTCAGCCACATTTCAGAGTTCCCTGTTCACGGTTACCGTAGCGGCTCGGGGCTCACGACACCGTACTACAGGACAGTCCCTTACTTGTGCTGCTTCTCCCGCCCGCCATGTAGAGGAGGACTTCTGGGCAGGTTTAAATTATAATATTAATCATAATAAAAAAGAGACAATCAAAATAATTCCTTTATTATATATTAAACTTTATTTATACAGTTAAACCTGTCTATACCGCCCCCTCTTGGAACTCACTAAAATAGGGTGCTATAGAGAGGGGGTGCTATAGACAGGTCACTTTTAATGTAAATCGCATCGTACTACGTATTTAAAATCGGGCGCTATAGAGAGGAAGTCGCTATTTAGAGGGGGCGCTATAGACAGGTTTTACTGTATTTTGTAATGTGGAGGGGGAGGGGGGTAATACTTTTTAAGTATAATTTTCAAAAAATAATTCTCTATTCGAATTTGTTTATTTTCAATTTGAATTTTCTTATTCGCTCACATACAATTTGAATTTTCTTATATCCCAATTGAAAATTTGATTCTTTCTAAATACAATTGTATGCGTTTATTCTTGAATTGAATTTCATTATTCCCTATTTAGATTTGCTTATTTCCAATTTGAATTTGATTATTTGCTATTTGAACTTTTGTACACTCGGGTAGAAATGCGTTCGTTGAAAAACCAAGGAATTGCTTTGACGCTTCCATTTTTCGATGTGGCAGATAATGATGATAATTATGATATAATTATGAATATAATCATCATAAAGGTAAAACTCTTCGAAAGTGCTTGGATCACACAGGCATTCAAGATTCATACATTCGGGTAAAACTGGGATATTACCTCAATGCCTATAAATTTGCGTCAGTTTAAAGCAACTAATGATACTAAAAAATAGTATTATTTTTATTATATATCGTTATTAGGATGAAAACTCTTCAATAAGGCTCATGTCTAGCTGCTGCCGTTCTAGATCCATACACTCCAGTTAAAATGCACTCGGAGAAAACCAGGACACAGCCTCAATGCTTATAACCTTACGTGAGTCTAAAGCAACTAATGATACTATAAAAATAAGTATTACTATTATCGTTATTAAGTGAAAACTCTTCAATACGGCTTATGTCTAGTTGCTGTTCTAGATCCATACACTCCAGTTAAAATGCACTCGGAGAAAACCAGGACACAGCCTCAATGCCTATTCCGTCAGTTTAAAGTAACTAATGATACTGAAAAATAGTAATTATTATTATCGTTATTTTTTAAATGTGAAAACTCTTCAATAAGGCTTATGTCTAGCTGCTGCCGTTCTAGATCCATACACATGGGACAAAGGCAGGCATAGTCTAAGTTCTTCGCCTAGTGTTGCATATACAAAACACGATCTTATTCAAATAAATTTTGGATGCAGCCTAAATATAGAAGTTTAAAATCGATATTGCGTATTTAAGAGGGAGGGAGGGTGACATAAAAAGTCCGGGGGGTGGCAGTATTGTTGTCTGGCAAGAATTTTGGAAATCTCATTATAAGGAGCGGCTCCTTATCGACTTAATAACTTCAACTGGAGCGGAAAATTGGACGGACCATCATCTTCTCGCCCGGCTCTTCTCCAGTACTTCTTCGCGTGAAAGGATGTTGCATAGTGCAAGTACTTGTATCTGTATTTGAATATCGATTGCACTGTTAACGAATAGACACGAAATGGATTATTTTACTATTGAAAATGGCGATAAATGGACGATTGTACAATTGAAAATGGCGATAAATGGACGATTGAACTATTGAAAATGGCGATAAATGGACGATTGTACTATTGAAAATGGCGATAAATGGACGATTGTACTATTGAAAATGGCGATAAATGAACGATTGTACTATTGAAAATGGCAATAAATGGACGATTGTACGATTGAAAATGGCGATAAATGGACGATTGTACTATTGAAAATGGCGATAAATGGACGATTGTACTATTGAAAATGGCGATAAATGGACGATTGTACTATTGAAAATGGCGATAAATGAACGATTGTACTATTGAAAATGGCAATAAATGGACGATTGTACGATTGAAAATGGCGATAAATGGACGATTGTACTATTGAAAGTGGCGATAAATGGAAGATTGTACTATTATAGATGGCGATTAGTGGACGATTGTACTATTGAAATGATACTGATAAACCAGGCCCTCCCAATATTTTTACCAATGTATTGAGGGCAATAGAAAGTTGTTTTATTTGAAACGCACTTGTTATAAATAGTTTATAATTTCAAATTCAGATGGCGCAATATTGCATCATTTTTACAATAATTGTGTGTATTGTTAACGACTGCTTTTTTATTTATTAATTTTTTTTTTTTTGTAAGGGTGTGCGTCACAGATTTACACGGTAGGGAAAGTAGCTGGAATTTTTCACTTACTCGTACAAGACCACAGAACCTTGTTTTGTCTCTTGCCCTTTGTAATGTTGTACCTGTGCATAATAAAAGTGTTTTTTAATATATATTTAAGAGAAATATATTATATTTTAAAATTATTTATTCTTTGAAGTGTTTGGAAATCTCTCTATAAACATTCTTTTCTGGAATAGATCTAACAGATCAAATGTAATGGTCTTCCTGATGCAGTAGGACATCCAAGAAATTGCTGAAGACTTTTGATACAATCTAACAGATTGAATTTTGCCATTTCACATTCAGCACATCGTTCAATATGTACGAATCCATCTTCATCTTCTTGATCATTAACTAAACCTTTGGGATTTGTGGATTCTGAAAAAATATCGGTATTAAGTGATGAATCCTCATTGATGAGTGCATTCGAAGATTTTTCTGAAGAATGATTTACTCTCAAATGCTTTTGAATTTTACTAAGAGCTTCAATAAGATCTGGTAAAGCTTCTTTAAAAGAATTCCAATGTTCAGTTCGTGAACTTACCGTTTTTTTCTTTCGTTGCATTAATCTTCGTTTTAACTTTGGACGTACCAATTTCCAGTATGTAAGAACAGCCATTTGGGTATATGGTGCAAGCATCCATATTGTCGCAGCCATCATTGCTTCATGTTTTAGCAGCATTCCAAAGACAAAGGCGTCCGTAAAGGCAGTAATAATAGCAAATGCAGCCCAATTTATCATCATTTTAGAATCTTTCTTCTTGGAAGCCTGATAGAAATTGAATGCCGGGATTATATACCGAGTTGCCGATATAATAAAAACGGAAATAATATCGGCTAACATTTTGTGTAAGGTTGTTTTTTTTTTTACTACTTCTGGTATAACTCAAAAAAATGAACCAGAAAGAAATTTTAGAAAAATTGTAACGTTTGAATAAATGTTTTCACGATTTTAATCTTAAGCTCGTTTCATATATGGTTTAAACGAGATCGCGTGACGCGTTTCTTTATCTAAATGCTATTAACATTTGTTGAATTTTATTTTTTATTGATCACATTCAGGATAGAACTCTATGTGAAAGGAATTTCTTTTGGGATTTTTGAAAAGATAATTTTTTGGCGAATTCATACTGGTTGACATCTTTTATGAAAGGCAGAGTGCTGTGATTTTCATTACCTCAATTGGCATGCCAAATTGGTTCTATCTTCTGATTTTTTTTCAGCTCTACAAAGATTTGACTAAAATAAACTCCTCGAGTTAAAATAGAAAAATAACAACAACAACAATAGCCTTTATTGGGCACACGTGCCATACAGGATTCTCCCTGTAGAACAAAATAAATAAATAACAAATTAGCATCGTAGTTATATACAAATATTGGGTATTGACCTCGACCAATTATCGAGTTGGATACGGTGTCTGTGCTAAATATTTTGATTGAGCTGATTTCCAGTATTTATAAAAAGCGAATATGCAAAGGGTCTGGATTTTACGACTTTTGCCATTAAAACATAAAGCGAATTGCTATTATAGCCGGTCTCTTGACGAAGAATTTCTCTTTCTTTCTTCTTCCATTGCCGTACAGTAGAACATGTAGTGTGGAAAGTCGAGACTAAATTCACCGTTGCATAAGGTGCATTTAATGGTCTTAGTTCTACGCACGACTGCCCTCGCCTTAGTATACTCAGTTGCGGAGTACTGCGCCCCTGTGTGGGAAAGAAGCTCCCATACAGACAGCATAGATGCTCAACTTAACCAAACTATGAGATTAATAACGGGAAACATGAGACCTACCCCTATAGACTGGCTCCCATATCTCTCTAACATAGCACCTCCCGACCTCAGAAGAAAGAAATCTACCTCCAACCTTCTCAGTAAAATTAAAGCTAACACTAAGCTTCCAATCAACACTGTTCTCGAAATTCCTCCCCCAACTCGACTAATATCAAGGAATCCTGCATGGGTGGCCGATGAAAATGTAGATCTTAAAGAAGAGTGGAGAAACCGATGGAGCAATCTTGCCATCGCCAACAAAGACCTGGTGGAGGACCCTAACACCAAACCTCCCGGCTACAACCTACCTAGGAGGACCTGGTCAACCCTCAATAGAATCAGGACCTCTACTGGTAGATGCAACTACCTACTAAATAAGTGGAACATGAGTCCAGACCAGAACTGCGACTGTGGACAAATACAAACAATGCACCATATCCTAAGGGACTGTCCTCGAAGATTCTTCCAGGGAACACTTGGGGACATCCACCGGTGCACAGAGGAGGCCCTGGAGTGGATTCGTCACCTCGACATTCCACTCTAGAGAAACTTGCCAACATTGTTGTATTGTGCTGTAAAAAAACAATATCATACGCAATATATATATAATGGTCTTAGTTTTCAATAGTGAAACATGATTAATTCTCTGTACTACAAAAAGGCTTCTTACTTGTACAATGATTCTCTTTAAGGTTAGGGGGATATTGTCATTCAGATAGCATTCGATTGTAGGTGATGAATGAAAGTATTTATAGTGAGAGTAGAGTATTGATTTTCTTATTCTTACATAATCCAGCTGCAAGGACTGATCGGTTGCCGTTCTAATAATTAGGGGGATGTATCTTTGTAGAATATTGAAGTCTGTACATCCAACAAGCCATGAGAAGCCGGTGTTATTAAGTAGCTCTGTTATACTTTTTACCAGTCCGATATTCTGTTTTGAAGAAATTGAAATGTCCCACAAATGTGCCAAACAAATTGAAGGTAGCCTGCTGCCGTCCATTTTCAGAATTCTAGTCCAGAATTTTAAAGTTAGTTTTTTCACTGTGATATAAAGAGAGTTTCTTCCTGTTTCGGCCCTCAAAATATAGCCCGGAGTATAGCTTGGAAGGCACAGAAAACGTCTGAGAAAGGTATCCTGGATTCTATCTAAGATTAAGGCTTGATCATGAGCCCAGATTGGAGCCGCATAGAGTAGGACTGTCAAGATCATAGAATCCAACAATCTCATACTTGCATGGAAGGATTTGAGCTTGGACTTCAAAATAATCTCCCCCACAGCACCCATCGCGGCCATGGTCCTGCCTCTATAATTTAAGGCAACTTGAGTGAAAGAAATCGAAGGGGTTAGCGGGTAGCCCAGGTACGTATATTTTGATGTAACACTTAAAGGACTTTGACCCCAATACCATCTTTCTGAACGCGCCACCTTTCCTCCATTAAAATAGAAAAATAAAACGGAAATTGAAGAGGAGTATCTTGGGCGAATTTTATTAGCAAGCTTTCGGACGTCCTTCTATAGGCTTTTTCGACAAAGACTTCTTGTTTGTTTTAATAGTTGTTCGATTGTATTAGTTCATCATATGTTAACATATATATTGGGAGAATAGATAAACGAATTATGTGAAACATTATATATCCTCGTAAAGATAGAGGCTACCTGGCCGGCATTCATAGTTCTTCAAATTAAAGATACTTCGGCCAGTACCTGGTTCAAAATCACATAAATAGGTACCGCTCAGCAAGAGCAACCTAGTTCATGATAATTGAACAATGAATTAATATGTGAAGGTTATTCACATATTAAACAAATTTTAACGCGGGATTTAATCCCGGTTCATGACTGTCGGGAATCGAGGGTGTTACCCTCTCATCCACCGACTTATTGTCGGGAATCGAGCGTGTTACCCTCTCATCCACCGACTTATTGTCGGGAATCGAGGGTGTTACCCTCTCATCCACCGACTTATTGTCGGGAATCGAGCGTGTTACCCTCTCATCCTAGACTTATTGTCGGGAATCGAGCGTGTTACCCTCTCATCCACCGACTTATTGTCGGGAATCGAGCGTGTTACCCTCTCATCCTAGACTTATTGTCGGGAATCGAGCGTGTTACCCTCTCATCCACCGACTTATTGTCGGGAATCGAGCGTGTTACCCTCTCATCCACCGACTTATTGTCGGGAATCGAGCGTGTTACCCTCTCATCCTAGACTTATTGTCGGGAATCGAGCGTGTTACCCTCTCATCCTAGACTTATTGTCGGGAATCGAGCGTGTTACCCTCTCATCCTAGACTTATTGTCGGGAATCGAGCGTGTTACCCTCTCATCCACCGACTTATTGTCGGGAATCGAGCGTGTTACCCTCTCATCCACCGACTTATTGTCGGGAATCGAGCGTGTTACCCTCTCATCCACCGACTTATTGTCGGGAATCGAGCGTGTTACCCTCTCATCCACCGACTTATTGTCGGGAATCGAGCGTGTTACCCTCTCATCCACCGACTTATTGTCGGGAATCGAGCGTGTTACCCTCTCATCCACCGACTTGTATTTCGGCCAGTAAATGTTTTTTATTGTCTCGACACAATAAAAAATATTTACTGGCCGAAGTGTCTTTAATTTGAAGAATTTTATATCCTATTATAGACACGTATTTTTCTTTTAAAAATTAAACGATTTCTCTCTAATGCCCTTACTGCAGTGAAAAATTAATGTGAAGACCTGGCTCATGAGTAGTGAACCCTCCCAACGGTTTCGCCAGATTAATCTACCATAGTAAGGGCAGTATAAAGATGGTTTAATATTTAAAAGAATCATACACGTCTATAATAGTTTTGAATTCTAATAACAGATGGCGCACTAATGTATCATATTATATATCCTGAAAAAATCAGTTTTCTCGTTAATTTAGATTTTATATTAAATTTAAAAACCTATTAATGAAAAATATACTTCGCACATATTTTATTTCTTGGATTTATTAAGGAAACATTTTAATAGAGCTTTGTAGTATCCGTGGTCTAAACATGTTCCCGGGTAGTTAGTGTTCTGCGCTCCAGGTACCTGGCTTATAAATCTCTCTCTCTCTCTCTTTTCCTCCTGCGAAGTGCCCCTGGATCTGCAGGCCTGGCTCTTCAGCGTCGGCCTCCATCCCGAGGCAATAAATATCGCAAGTGTGGCGAAGGCTACCATCTACAAGTACCATCTTGGTCTTGGGGTGGGTAACGCCAGCCAACACCTCGACCTGCCTACTCTGTGGGAAAGAACTCTCGCAGTCCATCGGTGGCGGAGTCTTTCCCGCGGTGAGCGCCACCAATGAAGACATGTATATATTTCTATATATATGTATATTTATCAATTATTTTTATCTATTTATATCTATTTATTCATATATTTATCATTATATAATCATATTTATTCAGTATTTAACCTTATATAATCTTTTATGGACATAGTAATAAATCAGTTTCAATCTCAATCTCTCTCTAGACATGTTCATGAACAGACCAATGTTCTAGTATACTATATATAGTTACGAGCGTCTTTCCTCATCTCCTAATCAGTCATCTCTCTCTGTCACCGTTTGCTTTTTTTTTTTTTGGAATGGCGCCCTCCTATTGGTTGGCTACGGTCACGCCACCTTTGCCCCCCCCACTCGCTATTTATGTAACTATTGTGTTGGAGCGGGTCGCTCCTTAAATAAATGCATATATTAGATAATAACCAAATGGAATCCTCTCTTTCTTTTTCCCAGTAAGAGACGCCTACGGAAGCCAACAGTACATAGACAGATAAAGCACATAGGCTATAGTTATTAACTAACATATGCAATTAATTAAGGCGCCAATTTATAATTGTAACAAATAGTATTTAAATAAAAACATTTAATCGGGTAAAACACGGGCGTTGCCCGGGTCATTCGGCTAGTTATTATATAAGAATGAATTACAGTAGAACACCTCCCTTTAACTGACACCCCGCTAGCGGATACCTCTCTATAAAGGATAGTTTTCATTTGCAAAATTACCATTTTTACAATTTAGCAACTCTCCAGTAAGAGGACACCTCTCCCTAAAGAACACTTTGGCTCTGCAATTAGGTGTTGTCCTTTACAGGGAGGTTCTACTGTGATAATAATAATACACATCAAAAATATGACGTAACAATATTATCTTCACTTATTGACTCAAAATAGAGATATATTTATAATCCACGTTTTCTCTCCTGGAGAGAGCCAAACGCTAACTACTAGCTTAAAAACATATTAATACAGTATTTAGTTAATTGAATATCTTTAGTGTTGAAAATCTAAAAACGGCAAACGCGTACATTTACCCATCAGCAAGTTGTAGCTTCTATTAGATTTGCATAATTTGGTTTGAATTGTAATTGCTATATAAAGTGCGTATCTTCAATTTCAGAGGTGAACCGTTACCATACATTTACCAGTTTTTTTTTTTTTATCTTGATAAAAACAAATATTTGACAGCACACAATAACCAATTATAATAGAAAGTGAAAATATACAAGTATCAGAGTCATCAATTCTGTCATCGTTTGCTCTTGTGAATAAAATGCTTTTACGTAATATACGTAAAATACTTAACTAATATGACTGAAATTTTAGCAGTATGTATAGTAGAATCTGGAAAAACTTATATTGAATATTTCAGGTCTCTATCCCGAATATTATTGGAGAGTTATTTGTAAATTTGAGTTGAAAATTTGCTCTTTCGCTCGCAAGCAGCGCCTCTAGCGGTGAAGATGGGAGGTAATATCAGCTGACCTAATGTACATGTAAAACGTGTTTTAACAGGACATAGAAAAAAAATATGGAAGAGATATTTGTCGCATTTTTAGCCAAGAAAAATTGAAATTGACAGGTTCTGGGCAAAAATAGTTGTTTTTTTAGTAATAAAACTAGCGGATGTACCCGGCTTCGCCCGGGGTTTTACCCGAGTAAAGGTTTGTCTAACGAACATTTGTTAAAACAATTCTCTATAGACTTATTTAAAAATATATATATTTTGATAATTTGAAACTTGTAAATTTAAATCTCTCGATAAAGTGAACATTTTTTCCCGGTCCCTGTGTGCCGTGTCATCCTGAATTTTGTCTTTCCTAATTTTCTACATTACAAAATCATCGTTTTATCTTTTTTTTTACATTTTTTTTACATTTTTTCCCGGTCCCTTTTAAAATACTCGATAAGTTGAATAAAATCAATATTAATTGGTTCCCTCGGTAATTGGAAGTTAAAGGAATAGTATCTTCGCCTTGGAATTGTATCATTATTCTTGTCTCAAATAAATTGCCGTGTCATCCTGAGATAATCTTACTTTTGATAAATAATCTTTAAGATAATAAACTTAGTGATAATAAAACTTATAGATCAAAAACTTGTTATCATCGTCGCAATGGTGGCGCTGCTTGCGAGTTAAATCTACAAATCTGCAAATAACTCTAAGGATATTCAAGATATTTGAGAAATTATTTTTCAAAAACCTTCCCCGGGATATACCTAATAATATCCCAAAATTTCAAGGCGATTGGATGTATGGTTTTTGAATCTATAGAGTACACACAGACAGACATTCATTTTTATATATAAATAGACTAGCGGATGTACCCGGCTTCGCCCGGGGTTTTACCCGAGTAAAGGTTTGTCTAACGAACATTTGTTAAAACAATTCTCTATAAACTTATAAAAAAAAAAGATATATTTTGATAATTTGAAACTCTCGATAAAATGAACATTTTTTCCCGGTCCCTGTGTGCCCTGTCATCCTGAATTTTGTCTATCCTAATTTTCTACATTACAAAATCATTGTTTTATCTAGTGAACATTTTTCCCGGTCCCTTGAAAAATACTCGCTAAGTTGAATAAAATCAATATTAATTGGTTCCCTCGGTAATTGGAAGTCAAAGGAATAGTATCTTCGCCTTGGAATTGTATCATTATTCTTGTCTCAAATAAATTGCCGTGCCATCCTGAGATAATCTTACTTTTGATAAATAATCTTTAAGATAATAAACTTAGTGATAATAAAATATATAGATAAAAAAAACTTTGTTATCATCGTCGCAATGGTGGCGCTGCTTGCGAGTTAAATCTACAAATCTGCAAATAACTCTAAGGATATTCAAGATATTCGAGAAATTATTTTTCAAAAACCTTCCCGGGGATATACCTAATAATATCTCAAAATTTCACGGCGATTGGATGTATGGTTTTTGAATCTATAGAGTACACACAGACAGACATTCAATTTTATATATATAGAGATGATTATGACAATATTGCTGTATCATATTTGATTATCAGATACAAAATTATATCCGGAAAAAATCCAAAAAGCAGAGACCACGGGTGAAGCCAGTTCATTTTTAGTATGCAGCAACAAAATTCTTAAAGAAAAACATTCATTCGAGCAGAAGACACAAAGCCAGATCATCTCTTTATAAAAATATCGCTTCTCAGACACAAAGTTTGGAGCGGGACGTTTCACAAGAATGACATCCACGGCGTCAATTTATAATTGTAACGAATAGTATTTGAATAAAAGCATTTATCTGGTAAAACCCGGGCGTTGCCCGGGTCATTCAGCTAGTGTATATATAA
>CP092868.1:31377922-31393518 GCA_030710605.1 Cordylochernes scorpioides
CAATATGAAAACATTTTGATTCTAAATAATATTAATTTAGACAATTTGACAATTTAGCATATTTTATTGACACTCTTGGTCAATTGTTACAAAAATCGAAGATAAATTAAACATAGAACGACATTTGAAAGGATCAATTTGAACCGCCCTCAGTTCAATATAATGCTTATAGAGACATGTCTTGGCAGACACCAGGATATAATATTAATTTGGAGGCATAATTCACAGAGTTTTAAGCTCCAGCTTACCCATTTGCCAAATTCCTCACATCTTATCTCTCCCCCTTAATTCAGGAACATAACATTTACTCCATATTCAGCATACCTTCCTTCCTAACAGAACTTTCTAAACTCATCTCTTCTAACAACTGTCATGCATTCCTTTTATGTCACACTCTTATACCTCAGTCTTCTCCATTCCCTTATATTAGATAGTTTAAACTCCGCCTTTGCCGGTCTCAAGCCTGGATGAAAAAGGAGGAGGGAGAGCAGTAACAAGCTCACTAAAAAACCTGGGCTCAGCTGGCCTGGCTGATAGTACCCTGTAAGGTCTCCTAATCCAGGATACAGGATGAGCAGCGTTTGTTCTCCATGTTAGGAGTGGTTGCCCATGGCGTCTGTTCCTCATGTCAGAGGCGGCCATTTTTTGGAAGTTAAGTCGGCCTGCTACTGAGTAGTGCTCCCAGTCTTAATGACAAAGGCAGATGCATTCTATTTCACCCACACCTTCAAAAGTCTCAAGCTCTACAAGCTTGATACCCTAATATGATTGAGTGGAGATAAGAAAGAAGAAGAGAAAGTTTAAACAACTTCTTGTCAATAATATTAATATTCTAATATATCGTCACGTAGAGAATTAAGTTAAACAAAAATCAGGAATACTGGTCAATTTATTTTATTTATATTATTCAAATTCAAAACATAAATATGACATCATTTTGATAAATGAAAACAGGGGAAATTAAGAGAAATTAACTGAATAACTAAATATCAAAATTAAAAATCTTTTGGAGATAAATTAATAAATAATTCATGTTACAATATAATATTCATATTATCATAATGTGATAAAAAATAAATCATTTTCAAATTATTTAAAATAGATAATATGACATAAAAAATGGATAATTATTATTGAAAATAAAGTGAGTGCATTCTATAAAAAGAAGAAAAAAAAATCAATACATTTCAAACGAACATCAATAGGAATATTTAAAATAAATATTTTAGAATTTTTAAAAACACGTTTATTGTAAAGGGTGATAATTAAATAAGACGGCCGTTGATTATTAACTCGCGCCCAAACAAGTCCATTAGAAATTATTAGGGAAAAAGAGGGCGGTAAAGGAAGTGCTCTCCCATTGGCTGCCATTCTAGTAGAGCAGACGACCAAAGTAAGTGCTAGCTCGCTTCATTCGTTTGGCCTTATATCGCTTTACTTAGATTTCTTTTTATATTATATTTATATAAAATATATTTTGATAATATAAACTAATCATATATTACACATATACTATATTTTAAAACAAATTTTCTTCTTTATAATTAGATTTAATATTATTATAACTTAACTATACACAAAATGAAAATATAATTTTCCTTCAATATATTATAAAGTATTTTAAAGCTTATTCTATTTTTTAACACCTATCTAAAAATATTTTATAGCTAAATCGATATTGGATTTTTTCAATTTTGTTTTTATTAGCTTTCAAGACTTTTTTTTTTTGCCTCCGGTAACTTATAAATTTGATTGAAGCTGCCTTGTGAATATTGTGTTGTCAGAGATTTCAATTTTTTATTCAAACTTCTTTTTCAATATTACCAGTTGAATAATATATTTTATTAAAGAACACGCTTTCAACATAGAACAACATAATAAATGCGTATCGATTTAGGAAAACAATTTTTAAAATATAAAATATATATACTAGAGAGATAATAAAATATATAATTTAATACAGTATAAGAAAGAAAACAAAATATATTTATATATATAAATAATATTTTAAATTAAAAACATAGCTTATATATAATCTAAATTCTCATTTAACACTGTTATCAATATATAAATAAAAATAGGAGAATTTAAATAAGTAATTAAAATTGACATAATATAAATACATGCAAATTAAATGCGCATATTATATTCATTTCTGTGTACATGACAAAAACAAGCATAATTATTTTAAATCTTCAATAGGTACTAAAATAAAATGGTATATATTATTTTCTTAATATTTAAAATATAATGAAGATAATATATTGAATAAATGCTCTCACAAACACAATACGACATAATTTTTTTTCACAAATTTCATAAAATATAGAATATATATATATTCTTTGAGCATCTTATATTTTTACAGACGATTTCAGAAGTTTTTTTTTTTTTTTTTATTTCACACACACAACATACAATCAAAATATTTTTTAAAAATTAGAATAATTAATTTTGTCTAATATACAAGGGTCAATTCCCGCTTTAATTATAAACATGGTGTATTAATGGCTGTGATAACATAATGACAATGCTGTGTATTTAGTTTCATATATTTATTCCCAGTTTGGATATATCCTCTTTAATTTCTCTGTTAAAAGTGAGATATGCTGATCTATGCAACTAATAAATTTGCATATGCTAAGAAATAGATTGACCAATAATTAGTAATCGATATATCACAGAAACATAAGGTAAAAAACACATTGCTGTTTATTTCAAATCTACATTTTTACTGTATATCAATTTAGAAAAAATACTTCTATTCCGTTAAAAAGTCAGATGGAAATTAAGCCAATATGCACAGATATATTAAACTCAAATGCTTGTATCAAATAATAATTTTAAATATTTTCTCGTTTTTATTGTTTAAGATTCAAATTTATTCAATAAGCACGATAAAGTAGTTTATACAAAATGTCATATAAAACAAAAGTAAAAAAAAAAAAAGAATGAGTAAAAACTCTTTATATTAAAATTGAAAGTGAATATTTTAGTTTTAAATATTTTAATATTTTTGTTGAGCTTCCATACTGTAGTTATATATTGTATACACTCATGGAGATAAAACTTAAGGAAGTTGTACCTATATATATCGAGATTGAGAAAATAACTCTGAAAGTTATTTGATACACAGTGATCTTTATTGAAGATACACGAGATAACCAAGTGTGAACAAAATTGCCTCTGTCTTCTTCTTCTTCAAAAATAAACACAAGGTAATAAGACCAAATCCAAATAAATAAATACACTGTTAACAACGCTGTTACCGAAACGTCACACACTTTATTTATTTGGATTTGGTCTTATTACCTTGTGTTTATAATCTATAATCCAAATTGTGCCTTATCATTCTTCAAAAATAGTAATAGACAACCGGCAATATAAAATACTTTTCAGTTCCTTAAGTTTTGTCCACGAGTTTATAGTTCAGGATTACGAGAAGATATTGACAGTTGTCCCATCTGGATGGAGCTACTTGCGGGTCGCTGCTTTTTCTAAAGAGGGTGTAATGTCAAGTAGCTCCATCCAGATGGGACAACTGTCAATCATCCCTGGACCCCGGGGGGGACCACCGGTGTGGGGGCTGCTGGGAGGCTGATCTGTAAATAAGGAAAACGGGACGGTGGCTAACGCCGTTCATTCAGGATTAACCTTAACTGGGGGTAAGTTGTACAAAACTCTCTCTCCCTATACTCCTTATACTCCTTATACTCCTTATAATAAATTAATTATCCCCAAACTTGCCCTTGCTTTATTTATCTCCGCGACAATATTATTCATTTAGTATTAAAAAAAAAAAAACATCTCTTCAAAAATAAGCTAAAAATTCATTTTGTTTATCATTCCATTACAGAACATCCTCAGTTGTGTTTAATAATATGCCATCGTACATCAGTTTTGGTTAATTCAGACTTCAATAGATTAAACACCATAGGATGTTATGAAATCTAAGCCACCCCTGTACTGATGAGAGCCCAAAACCATGTATACAGCTTGGGTTTTGTCTGAATTTGCTAAAATTGGTGTTGTAGCTAATTCTTTAACCTCACCTATACGTTCTATACTGGGAAGATGAATAAAACACACTGTAAACTATTAATTAATACATGAATGCTTCTTTTTTAAACATAACAACAACAAAGAACAAAAAGCCTTTATTTAGGGCCTCTCGCCCTATACAGGATTCGCCATTTCACAATGGATGGAGAGAACACTGTGTGACCTTTTTCCGGGATATAGTCTTGTGGAATCCAAATATCGCCATCGCTATATACCTATTTTTTGATATTTCATTAATTAGTGCCGGAAATGAAGGACAAAGTTGCCCCGTTTTATCATTTAGTTTTCGTCTTTCCTCAGACAGAGCAGCACAGTCAAATAAGTAGTGCAACATCTCCGTTGTTATTCCTGATCCACAGAAAGTGCATTCTTTTTTTAAAAATAAAAGATGCCTTACTTTCCTCTCTTACTGCAATGATGTAATATTGGGAGTGCCTGGATCATCATTGATGAACCCTCCAAGCTGTTTCGTTAGTTTAATCAACCATACCATTAATGAAATCTTTGATAGGGTTCACCATTGATGAGCTAGGTCTCCCAATATTCCATTATTTCAGTATGGACAGTAAGATATTCTTTTATTTTCAATCAAGGAAACATTCATACATAAATAGTCTATGGGTTTGAATACAGATGGAACTCTTTTAACATATAACCTGCATTGTTTTAGAGTATTTTTAAAGGGAGCTGTATCTTTTTGGTACATATAAATAAAAACATGCTGTTGTAGTTAAAGTTTAATGTTCATACGTGCAAATAATGGTATCGGAAGAGAGCGAAGTACACTCATGGACAAAGTTTAATGAAGTTGTACCTTTTAGCATGTATATCAGGATTCAGACAATAACTCTAAAAGATATTACAGTGATCTTTATTGAAGACACACTGGATACATTCATGGACAAAACTTAAGGTAGTTGTACTTTTTACCATGTATATCGGGATATTTAGACAATAACTCTGAAATATATTACAGTGACCTTTATTGAAGACACACTGGATACATTCATAGACAGAACTTAAGGTAGTTGTACTTTTTAGCATGTATATCAGGATTTAGACAATAACTCTGAAAGATATACAGTGCCCTTTATTGAAGACACACAAGATAACCAAGTGTGAACAAAATTGCCTCTGTTTCCTTAAAAAAAAAAAAAAATTAGACGACAGGACATAAAAGACTTTCCACATCCTTAAGTTTTATCCATGAGTGTATCTATAAACCTAGTATCTAGATAAATAAAGAAGAAAGTTGGGTGTCGTTTGTACAACATAAGTTTCCACAATATTCGACCTACCCCGGTGAAACATTGCTACGATATTGAGTTAGGACCGGAAGGTGTCAACTATTATGGTTTCTGTGAAAAATAGACACTTCGGCTAGTTAAAGTTTTTTATTTTCTCAACGTTTCGACAAAAATATTTTGTCTTCGTCAGGAGAAATAAATAAAAATAAAGCATTTGGAAAGGCGTTAAAAATTGTTCTGAGGTTGCAAGGGCGTTCTCACGTGATTTTTCGAATTTTATGGTTTCGTTTTCGGAATATGCAAATTATTCCGATATCAGGATAATTTGAATATTCCGTTTGTACAACATACGTTTCCTCAATATTCGATCTATCCGGGTGTAATTTTAATACCACAGAGAGATAGGGTTGAATAAGTAATCTTTATTGGAATGGAAACACATTTTTTTTTCATAATGGTATTTTTTACACATGGTCACCTTTTAGGAATATATAACTCTATCAACGTCCCTGACATTTCTAACCTCTCCAAAATATGAATCTATTCTGAAAATAGGAATTGTCGAGGTGTCTCCAAAATACATCTCCGTATAATGACTTCTTCATTTGAGATAAATTCCTTTCCCGCTTGTCGTTTATTCATGTTGGAGAACTAGTAGAAATTACAAGGGGCTAGGTCGGGTGAATAGTTGGGTGTGAAAGTAAATCATAACACAATTCATGCAATTTGACCACAATAACTCCAGATAAATGTGCTGGTGCGATGTCATGGTGAAAAAATATTTTGTATTTATCAAATGAAGCCATGTTTCCCAAAATTTCTTGTCGAAGCGTCCTAATAACTCACTTCAATAATTCCCAGTGGGTGTTTTTACAATTTATAAGAAGTCTATGAAAATGACGCCCTTCGTATTAAAACAAATTTTAAAAAATTGCCATAACTTCTCTGGAAGATGGGATCAACATCGTCGTTTTTGGAGCAGATTACCCCTAAGCAACTCATTGTTTTGATTGTTGCTTAGTTTCTGGAGTAGAATAATGAATCTAGGTCTTATCAACAGTCTAAACTCAACGTAAAATGTCTTAGATCTATCTTAAGTTGTTCCGAACATTGCTTTGAAGTTGAAAGTCGTATCCGTAAGCTGTTCACCATCAAGAGTAGCAGAACTCTTCGAGCCTAAAATTTTTTCCGTTCCAGCCTCTCTTCCAAGAGGTACAGGAAAACTTGAATACAAGAACAAGAATAGATCAGGTTGTCTCAAGAAGATGAAAGACATCAGATTCTGGAAGCAAGTAACATGGAGTCGCCGCCAGATCATACTCATCCATTTGAACAATATGGTCAAACCCGAAAGACACTTGTCACTGATCCTTGTCTGGGAACTTAAGGAAAGCCTGAATACCAGAACAAGAATAGGCCAGGTTGTCAAGAAGGAGAGAAATCCAGATTCTGGAAGCAAGTAATATGGAGTCGCCATCAGATCATACCCATCCATAATGAACGATAGGGTTGTTGTTGTCGTGTCCAATGAAGAACCTCAGATGTCTCCATACATCTCTATCACAGCAGCAGCAATGTCCACTATCTTGGGTGTGTAAAGCTGCTGCTCTGGGTCTATGTCAATTTTCTGCAAGGCTGCGGCCATTGCTGGGCATGAGAATATGTGGGTAGGTGTTAGTTCCACACCAGGACAGTTGTTGCATGTCCTGTAGGTTCTTGTGCCATCTGGGTGTATTGTCATTCCTTTATAGTGTTTTGTTCTAAGTCTTGTTATAGTTTTTGTCAGTTTTCTCTCAGAGTTTATTTCACATATTTGATCTTTTCTTGTGTTTTGTTTAATTATATTGTATTTTGCCAAATCATCAGCGTCAAATACTGATATTTGTTCTTTCCAACGATAAGGTCAAACCCAAAAAAGACTCGTCACTGATCCATGTCAGGAAACTTAGAGCAAAGGTCTCAATTTACTGCAAGAATAACGAATAATTGTCTCAGCCAACAAGAATATGGAGATTAATTTGGCAAAACTGATGAGAGTATCACCACCAATGAGTCAAGCCCTCTCATTCAATAACATTTACCATTTCAGTAAGGTCTGTAGAGATAATATTTGATGATATATGTTAAAAGAAACACCTTGCCAAAGAATTAATTATGAAAAAGAAAAAGGCATCTCCTTATAATGCGACTGAAAGTTGCTGATGGCTTGCTCCATCTATCGGAATGATTATCAACTATTCTCGTTGATTTTTAATTATTCCAGAATTGGCCAAATACCCATTCTTGATTAATCAAGAAAAGCTAACCAGGTACGCGTTTCGGGCTGTTGGCCCTCATCAGCGTGGTGCAAGCTGTATTTAGCCAATTCTGGAATAATTAAAAATCAACGAGAATAGTTGATATTTATTCCGATAGATGGGGCAAGCCATCAACAACTCTCAGTTGCACGATAAGGAGATGCCTTTTTCTTTATCATAATTTATGCACCTTATCCCAGTTCAATATCACATTTGTACTATTTTTCCACAAAGAATTAATTGTTAAAAATTTTTATCTATAGATGAAAATTTTAAATTTATAAAAGAACTGGTGAATTCTGACTTGATTTGGTTAAAAGTTGGATATATATTGTTACATCAATTTTAATGCGCCTTACATTTATTCAAAATATTCTATGATATTTAATATTTATTTAAAACAGAATATTTAGATTATCATCATTCCTTTTTATAGTTTCATTCCTTTTGTAATATTTATTGTACATATATCTTGATTGGTTATTGGAGCGAGAGAGGACCTAGAGGGAGACTGCGGATCACGACCTACGAGGAAGACAACGAATAAATAAACACAATAACTTTGAAAAGTAATTTATTTTTATTTACTTTTATTTATTTGCTTTGAATATGGAAACCCGCTCGGAAAACATGTATAACACCAAGAAGGAAGAAACCAAGGTCGACGACCCTGCAAAGCTGCAATTTGGTGCAACAATATGTTCCTATCTCCCTCTTGTACACCTCTTTGCAACATATTCCTATTCAATTCTCATTGTAATCAATAGAATATACATGCACCGGCGAAGAAAAAATCCAACACAAAGAAACAAATAATTTAGAGGAATATAATTCAGGTAAAGCATATATATAGAGATAGGATATTTACCTGATTCAAATTTCAAGGTCACTGCCTAAATAATGAGCGAGAAAAGCCATTTCAATTGTGAAATTATTACATAATCGCTATTATTACAAGGATTATCAATACCAGTATGCAAATGGATGACATTAAGTTGCATAGATATCGTATGTAATAGTATCGGATGGAGTTGTTGCATATTATCAGTCAAATCAGTAAATGGAACGTGCTGGTTGTAGATGACGCTGGAGTCCAATAATTCCCTGTAGCATGGTCGATATGAGAAAGATCTAGTGATTTTTTCAGGCCAAGGCAACAGTTATTACAAGGATTAGCACAATACCAGTATGCAAACGTGATGACATTAAGTTGCATAGATGTCGTGTGTAATAGTATGGGATGGAGTTGTTGCATATTATCAGTCAAATCAGAAAATGGAACGTGCTGATTGTAGATGATGCTGAAGTCCAATAATATCCTGTAAGATGGCCGATTTGAGAAAGATCTAGTGATTTTTCAGGCCAAGACAACAGTTATTACAAGGATTAGCAATACCAGTATGCAAACGTGATGACATTAAGTTGCATAGATATCGTATGTAATAGTATGGGATGTAGTTGTTGCATATTATCAGTCAAATCAGAAAATGGGACGTGCTGGTTGTGGATGATTCTGGTGTGCAATAATATCCTGTAAGAGGGTCAATATAAGAAAGATCTAATGATTTCTCAGGCCATAACAAGTTATTACAAGAATTAGCAATACCAGTATGCAAACGAGTATTTAAGTTGCATCGATGTCGTGTGTAATAGTATGGGATGGAGTTGTTGCATATTATCAGTCAAATCAGTAAATGGAACGTGCTGGTTGTAGATGACACTGGAGTCCAATAATATCCTGTAAGATGGTCGATATAAGAAAGATCTAATGATTTCTCAGGCCATAACAAGTTATTACAAGAATTAGCAATACCAGTATGCAAACGAGTATTTAAGTTGCATAGATGTTGTGTGTAATAGTATGGGATGGAGTTGTTGCATATTATCAGTCAAATCAGTAAATGGAACGTGCTGGTTGTAGATGACACTGGAGTCCAATAATATCCTGTAAGATGGTCGATATAAGAAAGATCTAATGATTTCTCAGGCCATAACAAGTTATTACAAGAATTAGCAATACCAGTATGCAAACGAGTATTTAAGTTGCATAGATGTTGTGTGTAATAGTATGGGATGGAGTTGTTGCATATTATCAGTCAAATCAGTAAATGGAACGTGCTGGTTGTAGATGACACTGGAGTCCAATAATATCCTGTAAGATGGTCGATATAAGAAAGATCTAGCGATTTTTCAGGCCAAGACAACAGTTATTACAAGGATTAGCAATGCCAGTATGCAAATGGATGACATTAAGTTGCATAGATATCGTATGTAATAGTATGGGATGGAGTTGTTGCATTTTATCAGTCAAATCAGAAAATGGAACGTGCTGGTTGTGGATGATTCTGGTGTCCAATAATATCCTGCAAGATGGTCGATATAAGAAAGATCTAATGATTTCTCAGGCCATAACAAGTTATTACAAGGATTAGCAATACCATGATGACAAAATTGTTATCTGTTATCTCAGTTATCTTCTGGAATAATTAAAAATCAACGAATAGTTGATATTTATTCTGATAAATGGCGCAAGCCATCAGCAACTTTCAGTTGCACGATAAGGAGATGCCTTTTTTTCTTTCTTAAGTTATTTGTATGTTCTCTAAAATCCACGTGACACTCTATGCTTCGCTTTTTTAGTTGGGTTTCTGACTGATAACGACTTTTATTCCTCATAGATATCGTATGTAATAGTATGGGATGTAGTTGTTGCATTTTATCAGTCAAATCAGAAAATGGGACGTGCTGGTTGTGGATGATTCTGAAGTCCAATAATATCCTGTAGGAGGGTCGATATAAGAAAGATCTAATCATTTTTCAGGTCAAGACAACATGTTGATATGCTGGTAGAGAACACTGGATGACAGAATTTAGATGCTGTGAGCTAATTTTGAGTCAAGAATGCTAAAAAGTCGTTATCAGTCAGAATCCCAACTAAAAAAGCGAAGCATAGAGTGTCACGTGGATTTTAGAGAACATACAAATAACTTAAGAAAGAAAAAAAGGCATCTCCTTATCGTGCAACTGAAAGTTGCTGATGGCTTGCGCCATTTATCAGAATAAATATCAACTATTCGTTGATTTTTAATTATTCCAGAAGATAACTGAGATAACATATAACTATTTTGTCACCATTTTGTGTTTTCAAATTAAAAGAACGACACAAAAGATTGTAAATACATTTATGAAAATGGAATGTGATATAACTATAGCTAACAGAGTCTGAACGGAGACGTGTATTGTTTCGAATTGGACGATATTGTAGCGAATTATTTATTATTCTTTGTACAGATTATTAATTTCAATGTTTATATATTGCCACGTGGAAAATTAGGGAAGACAAAACTTCAGGATAACACAGCAATTTATTTAAGCCAAGAACAAACTATGAATGATAAACAAAAGATAAGCAAAGAGGGAAGTTTACAGAGTAGCAAAATATAAACATAAAAATGATACTCTGTTAATAAAATAATAAATACTTTGTTACAATATTTTATTACTTTACGGAAACTTCTCTCATTGTTTATCTTGTATTTAATCAATTTTAATTTGTACTTGTGCCTTAAATGAATTGTGCTGTAAGCCTCTTCTTCTTTCTTATCTCCACTCAATCATATTAGGGTATCAAGCTTGTTTGACAACCATCATGACTGGGTGAAGTAGAAGGCCTTTGCCTTTGTCATTAAGACTGGGAGCACTACTCAGTGGCAGGCCGACTTAGCTCCAAAAGAAATGGCCGCCTCTGACATGAGGAACAGACGCCATGTGCAGCCGTTCCTAACATGGAGTACAATGGAGTTCTGGATTAGGAGTTCTTACAGGGTACTATCAGCCGGGCCAGCTGAGCCCAGGTTTTTTAGTGAGCTTGTTACTGCTCCACTTCCTCCTTTTTCATCCGGGCTTGGGACCGGCAAAGGTGGAGTTTGTGTAAGCCTGAAGTTTGTCTTTCCTAATTTTCAACGCGACAATATTGTAGAAATAAATGGAGGGGGATGTATTCACTACATATGCTTTCTGATCACAGGAAGGTTCTTCTATCTCAAGAATACAAGGATCCCACAAGCCGCTACTGAAAGGGAAAGATAGCTATATACGTTATTTATCTGTATCAGAAGGTTTTGTTGGCACCAGAGATATATAAAAAACTGCAAGAAATCGATGAATCACAAAAATTTTATATTTTCCTTGTAACACTGAATTCTATACGAAGCTTATTTAAAAATTTTGCTTCAAAATTTTGTAAAAATATCATATCCATCTTTCCTCGAGACCGTTCTATCATTTGACGGATAAAAAAAAAAGAATTATTGACAAGTTTTGGAGTTTTTTTTTTATAATGTATTATGTACCACATATATATATATATATATATTTATTTTGGATCATATAGTTATATAGCAATACACCAAATTTCTTCGGGGAACAAAATTGTTTTGAGATGCTCGCTTATCAATTCACGAGTATGTACAACTGCTGTGAAATTTAAAATATATAAAATCTACAATATGCATGTTTTTTAAATATAATAAATAATAATTTTTTTTTTCAAAAAAGTTACAAGTTTTTCTCTAAAAAGTGTAGCGAATGGTCAGTCTATTTACATATTTTTATTTACAACTTCAATAAATGACAACAGTAAAAGTAAACAAAGATATTTACATTTGCTATCTTGACTCCTGGTCAGTGCTGTGGCCCTTGCCGTTATGGTCCCCTGATGTCCTGCAGCTCTCCAGCAGTCTTTCTATGGCCTCTCCTAGTGGCTCCTCGATAAGATGGTCCCCTGGCCTTGATCCATTCTTGTCTGTCAGGTCTCCTGTCATCTGCGCTAGGTCGTTCTCCTGGATCTCTTCTATGGTCGTCGTATCCCTGTGCTTCATGTCCGGTGTTCCACCTTCCTCGTCATCACATGCCAGCTCCCTACATCGTTCCAACAATCTATCCATGGCTTCCATTTCAAATTTCATAATAAATAATAATAATATATAATAAACTATAAAAACATGTATATTGTAGGTTTTACATATTTTAAATTTTACAGCAGTTGTACATACTCGTGAATTGATACGCGAGCATCTCAAAACAATTTTGTTCCCCGAAGAAGTTTGGCGAGTTGCCATACGAAATATTGGAAAATAAAACTTTATGATCCAAAATAAGCTTTTTTAAAAAATAAATAAATATATGAATTGCTCAATTTTCAAACATCACACACACATATTGCAACGTGGAAAATTAGGGAAGACCAACTTCGGGATGAGACAACAATTTATTTCAGGCAAGAACAAACTATGAATGATAAACAAAAGATAAGGAATGAGGGAAGTTTACAGAGTAGTAAAATATAAACATAAAAATGATACTCTGTTAATACTAGTGTAAAATAATAAATACTTCACTACATAGCTCCTTCCCTATGGGAGCTGTGACCCACAGCTTGCAATTATTGTAGTTACTGACATGGATCTGACGTGCTTCTGCCAAGGATTCCATCGAAGTCTTGGAACTTTGTCCCTAATACCTTTGCGTCCTTTTTCTTTCAGCGTGAAGAACAGCTTTGTCGTCGTATCGTCTATAGGGACATCGTCATATTGGAGGGGAGTCTTGGCTTTGACAGGTCGGTGGAATTCTGGAGCCAGTCTAGAAAATGTAGATCACAGCACCCATGGCTTCTAGGTCTTTTCGGCGATCTTCAGTTTGTCTTCCCTAACTTACCCAGCATCTCCACCAAAATGCCACGTGGAAAATTAGGGAAGACCAACTTCGGGATGAGACAACAATTTATTTCAGGCAAGCACAAACTATGAATGATAAACAAAAGATAAGGAATGAAGGAAGAATACAGAGTAGTAAAATATAAACATAAAAAAATGATACTCTGTTAATACTAGTGTAAAATAATAAATGCTTGTGTGTGTGTGTGTAAAATAATAATTCAAAATCACTTTATTAGGTACCGCTCAACAAGAGCAACCTAGTTTATGATAATTGAAACAGTGAATAATATGTGAGGTTAACATATTGCCACGTGGAAAATTAGGGAAGACCAAAAACTTCAGGAGGAAACAAAATTTATTTCAGGCAAGGACAAAAATCAAAGGTAAACAAACGATAAGCCACGAGGGAAATTTACAGAGTCGCAAGATATAAAACATAAAAATGACCACTCTGTTAAATAAAAAATAATAAAATTAAGAAATACTATGTTACAATATTAAACAAAATTTTAACACGCGGGATTCAATCCCGGTTCATGACTATCGGGAATCGAGGGGGTTACCCACTCGTCCACCGACTTTTTTATTTAAAATAATAAATACTTCACTACAATATATATAACTTTCCAAAATAGATTGAAGGGGTATTTTAAAGGCGGTTTCTAAATCAGATACGTTCAGATGTTCGAAGAAATAGATTTAATTATATATTAAAAAGTATAACGTCCAAAATATTTATACTACAAAGGGGGATCAATAAATAAGGTAAATTATCTTATTTCTTTAAAATTAAAAAAGCAAAAATAATTTAAACCACAGAATATTAAAATATAACATCGAGAGACTATTTAAGGTGTTCTGTTCTCTTTTCCCACGCGCGGCGCGAGACTTATAAATGAACTAAAATGGAAGCTCCGTTGAAGGATTGCACCACGCTTGAACAACGTGCAGTTATTCGTTTCTTGAATGCAGAAGGTATTCAAACATCTCAAATATGCCAAAGAATGAAAAATATATATGGTGAGTCTTGTTTGTCTCAAAAAAAAAAAACATTTATAAATGGGTCAACGAGTTCAAAAATGGACGAATTACATGTTCCTCAGGTCTCAACGTTCGGCCGGTAAAGTTTTGTTAACAATTTTTTGGGATGTTGATGGACCAATCTGTCTTGATTTTTTATCCTCAAGGCAACGTATGAACAGCGACCTTTATTGTGACATTCTTGTAAATAAGCTAAAGCCCGGTATAAGAAACAAAAGAAGAGGGAAGCTTAGTAAAGGTGTTCTCTTCCTTCATGATAATGCAAGGCCGCATACATCATGTAAAACGGTATCTACAATCATTAAATAGGTTTTGAAGTTTTAGAACATCCTGCATATAGTCCAGACCTAGCCCCCTCTGACTATTTCCTTTTTGGACTACTAAAGAAGGAGTTAAAGGGAAAGCGATTTGACTCGGATGAAGATGTCCAGAAAGTGGTGCAAGATTTTTTTCACACGCTTCCTAAGAGTGCCTATAAAGAGGGTATTTACAAGTTGCCAGAACGATGGAGACGATGTATAGAAAGCCAAGGTGATCATTTTGAATAAATCAAGTCCTAATTTTTAATATCGTTCTTATTTTTTTTTAAATAAATTATAATTCACCTTATTTATTGATCCTACCCTATATGGCGATAAAATTTGACGATGGCTACAATTTAATTGTAAATAAAATTTGAAATTAGAGCAATCCATAAATAAATATTTAATTAAAAAGGCATATAATGGATTAAAATATCATTTATTTTACTAATATTTCAGTTGGCTGAACGCCAACCTTTATCAAGGTGTTATAACGTGGCGCTAAGTTTGTTGTTGACACACATTAAATGTTATAATACCTTGATAAAGGTTGGCGTTCAGCCAACTGATATATTGGTAAAATAAATGATATTTTGATCCAATATATGCCTTTTTAATTAAAAATGTAAATAAATATGCAAATAGAAAAATCTATAATCAAAATTGTCAACCAGACGATAATGCTACATATTTCCATGATATCATAAGAATAAAGGTCAGTGGAATACACACAGCGGTAGAACCTATAAATATCTCTCTATATCAAATGTCATCAAATGACGTTTGTCCATTCAGTACGTAAGTACAGCTGATTTGACCTTTCACTTGCCATCTATACTATGCATTCATTTACATAGGAAATTTAATAAAGTTGCATATTAATAAAATATGTCTTGAAAATAAAGATACTTCGGCCAGTAAATCTTTTTA
>CP092868.1:31393618-31454758 GCA_030710605.1 Cordylochernes scorpioides
TTACCTCTACGTTTGGACAAAAATCTTTTGTTCTCGTCAGGAGCAAACAAAAATTAAAACATTTAGCAAGGCGTTAAAAATTATTCTAAGGTTCCAAGGGTGTTAGAGTTTATTTTTATTATTTTTAATATTACTCTGTGTAAATGTTTGTATTATATTTGACCAGGAGTGCCTGGTCACGTGTGTGTATTTTATTGTATATATAGTGTGGTTGGAAATAAAATAAAAGTTGAGTTGAGTTGAGCTTTGTGAGACTAGTGCTTTCACATAGATTAGAGTTTGGAAAGCCCGCTTAATTTTAGGAGAAGACCTCTGCGCTGACTATACCTCTAGGTTGAAGAGTGAGCATAAGAAAACCAGCCAGAAGAAGTTGGCGAACATTTTTGGTCCCTCGAGCCGGATTAAAGTTACAGGATTAAAAGTTACAAGATTAAAAGTTACAGGATAAAGTTACAAGATATAGAAGAATATATATATATATATATATATATATATATATATATATATATATTCACTCTTGATTAAAAGTTAAAAGTTTGAAAATCGGAAATTTAATTTGTTGATACTAAGAGAATCAAGAAAAAAAGGCCTATGCAAATTTAGGCAAGATTATAACAAAAGAACTTATGTAAACGAGGCTTTTAGAGAATTTTTGCAAATTAAATTCAAAAGATAAAACGAGGTATAGCGCGTTAAGTAATAAGTTAAGTTAAGAACATTAGCAAGTCTAGAAAATGAAGCGGGCAATAAGAAGTAGAGCCGTTCAAAGAACGACTATTTCCAAAATGATTAAAAGGGTGGAAGCAGAATTAGATGAAGAAACTCCCTCAGAAAAGTTCATAAGAACTAATTATAGAATAATGGAGGAATACATGGTGAAGATCCAAGAAGAAGATAAGTTAATCTGGGATTTGATGATAGATGATGAAGACAATACTAGTCGTGAATTGAAGGAGGAACAGGATACTGTGATACAGTATAAACAAAAATGGCTAAACCTTGAGATCAAAATGGGTGAGTTCCTCAATCCTCCGACACAAAATACTGAGGTCTTTCAGGGCAATGGTTACCAGAAAGGCTCGCTAAATGAAACAAGGGCGTGTCGGTTGCCCTAATTAGAATTGAAAAAATTGATGGAACCAGGCTGGAATGGTTGGGCCGGTGGGCCCAATTTTCCACGATACATGAAGATTCTAAACTCTCAGATGTGGATAAATTCCAATATTTGGTGCAATCCATGAAGGAAAACACAAGAGCCTCAAGGCTAGTGAAAAGTTATCCCATCACCGCAGAAAATTATCCAAAGGTCATTGCGGCGTTGAAAGATCTCTTTGGAGATAGAGTGATTCTCACCGAGGTATACGTGAGACAACTGTTAGGATTAGTGGTGAATAACGCCCGGAGAAAGAGCATAAGGATTGAGGACCTTTATGATAGGTTGGAGTCCTACTTGAGATCATTGGAATCCCTGGGGATCACCACAATACAAAATGCGGCGTTTTTGTACCCGCTTGTGGAGTCAAGTCTGCCGGAGGAGTTAATCACGGTGTGGCAGCGTAGTGCCCTTTCGGGATATAATGATGAAGGTGAAGATACACCTAAACCTGTTGATGGGCGGCTCGGCTTGTTGTTAAAGTTTTTAAGGCGAGAGTTAAAAGGCGAAGAGCGTCTGGCCTATGTAAGAGCTGGATTTGGGGAATCCTCGAATTCCAAGAGTACAAGGCCCAATACCACGAGGCTACATGTGGCTGAGGTCAACAAGCCAAGAGAAAGAAACCTGATTGCATGTCTGTTCTGTAGTGGCGACCACTGGTTGAGGAATTGTCAGAAATGGTTGGCCATGTCTGTTCAGAAGAGAAGAGAGGTTTTGATGAGGCATAGAGCTTGCTTCAAATGTTTCCGAGTGGGTCATCATGGGCGTCAATGCGGGAGAGATGTTGAGTGCAATATATGTAAGAAATCGCACAATACCTTGCTGCACCTCGGGGAGCAATTGGTGTCAAATCAGGGACCATCGAGCAGTAAGGAGAACATCCACACGAAGACTGATTCCAATGCAGAAAGGCCTGATGTGTCATTCGCTGGCATGCATGTGAGAACAGCGGTGCCAACGGCGCTTTTGGTCACGGCTTTAGTGCGGTTAGTGAACCATCTGAAGGAAGAAAAGGTGGTGAGAGCCTTGCTGGATCAGGGTTCGCAGTCTTCCTTTATACACAGGGACGTGCTCCAGGGTCTGAGTATCCCGGTCTCCAAAGTTGACTCTCAGATCTATGGAATCAATGCTACTAAGGGAGAGGAAGTTAAAGACCTTGCCCATTTTGCCATCACGCCTCTAGGAAATCAAGACTGGGAGTTGCCATTGCAGGCTTTGGTAGTGAATAAAATGACAGGACTATTACCGAGTAGGGACCTTCGCCTACCAATGACCGAGAAGTTGAGAAATATACAACTTGCGGATCCCCAGTTTATGAAGAGTGGGAAAATTGATATAATGGAGCTGATGTATACGGATTGCTCTTGCTGCCTGAAATTCGAAGAGATGACAAGACCCAGTTGTGTGCACAAAATACGAAGTTAGGATGGATTATTTCAGGAGGATTGTCAAGAAGCGAGGTCGGCAATACGCAGGTATTTACTACCCGTGTGCAGTATGAGGATAATTTAGAAACTATCTTAAAAAGATTCTGGGAGGTTGAAGAGGTTCGGGTTGCCAACAAAATAACTCCACAAGATGAGTTTTGTGAGGACCTGTACAAAAGTAGTGTTCGACGTGACACCAATGGGAGATATATAGTTCCTTTGCCCTTTGATCCACGGGTTGGGATGCAGGATTGCTACGGAAATTCCCTGGACTTGTGTGTCAGACGGCAGATGGCCCTGGAAAGGCGCTTAGCTCTGAATGATCAGCTAGGAAAGGATTATTATAAGTTTATGGAAGAATATGAAGGATTGGGACACATGACCCAGCTGACCGAGATCCCAGTTGGTAATCAAGTGGGACATTGCTACCTGCCTCATCATGCCGTCATTGGAGGCCAACCTAATAGAGGGAAATTTAGAGTGGTGTTTGACGCCTCCGCTAAAACCAAGAATGGATTTTCATTCAATGATAGACTTTACACTGGTCCAAAGCTACAGAGAGATATATTGTCTATCATGATGAATTGTCGAAGACACAGAATATTTATTATGTCAGATATAGAAAAAATGTATAGACAGATTTTGGTCCGTCCTAGCGATGCAGAAAGGGAGAGAATTATATGGAGGCGAAGATCGGAAGATAAATTAATGGCTTATAGACTTAATACGGTTACCTATGGCACTACTGCAGCACCCTTTTTGGCAATGAGAACCCAATTAAAATTGGTAGAGGATGAAGGGGCTAAGTATCCTAGAGCCTCTAGAGCAATCATTAGGGATACTTATGTAGATGACATTATTACTGGTGCAGATGATCTAAGAGATGGAATGGCGTTGCGTGATGAACTCATCGAGTTGCTTAGATGTGGAGGATTCACCTTGAAGAAGTGGTCGTCAAATGATCTGACGATTTTGGGCAACATTGCGAAAGAACATTGCGCACAAAAGATTACATTTGAACAGTCCAAGGTTATAAGGACATTGGGTTTGGGATGGATCCAAAGTGAAGACTGTTTCTTATATGACGTTCAGTCGTTGGAAAAGACATCGGTGACTACCAAACGCGAAATGCTTTCCTTTATCGCCAAGTTATATGATCCCTTAGGATGGTTGGCACCTGTCCTTGTAACAGGAAAAATAATGGTTCAAAGGTTGTGGATAACGGGATTACATTGGGATGATCCGATGGATAAATCATTGATTGAAACATGGACTAATTTTAGAAAGGAATTGAATTTCATAGGAAGTTTGAGAATACCCCGATGGTTGGGTCTCGGAAGGAATACCCAGGGAGTACAATTGCATGGATTCGGTGATGCCTCTGAAGACGCCTATGCGGCAGCCGTTTACATAAGAATTCCCACTGATGATGGTGTTAGTGTAAAACTGTTGGCATCAAAGACTAAGTTGGCTCCTATTCGGAAGATGTCAATTCCACGCTTAGAATTGTGCGCAGCTCTTCTACTGACCAGACTAATGAAATATATAATGGAAGAATTGAATATCAAAATGGAGAGTGCTACCTGTTGGTCCGATTCTACCATAGTCTTGAGTTGGATAAGAACTATGTTTAAAAATCTCCCCACTTTCATCGGCAATCGTGTGGCGGAGATTCAGAGTTGTCCACAAATCAGGGAGTGGCGCTATGTTCCCACAGGAGATAATCCAGCGGATATCGCCTCGCGAGGAATTCTGGGGTCCGAGCTGAAACAGTCTTCCATCTGGTGGACAGGACCTACCTGGTTATCAGCAGAATCAACAGAATGGCCTAGAATGCCTCCTGTGTTTGAGCACCAAGGTCAAATTGAGCTCCTGAGTGTTCATGCCCTCAGTGAAACACCTTTCTTGGTGGCTATCGGAGAGATGAGCTCAACCTTTAATGGGTATATCCGAAAAGTGGCCTGGATATTGCGTTTTTGCCATAACTGCCGCTACAGTGCGGAGCGATATCAGTCGCACTTAACCACAGCCGAACTGAGAAATGCTCATAGGAGAATACTTCAAGCAATTCAGTACCAGCATTTCAGGGAGGAAATAAGAAGTTTGACCACTTTAGGATCAGTGAAGCGCACGGGCAAGATTTATGGTTTAACACCGTTCCTCCGTTCCTCGACGATCAAGGAATCCTTAGAGTCGGCGGTAGATTAAAATGGGCTCCATCTATGACATATGAACAAAAACATCCTGCGCTATTGCCTTCATCAGGAAAGGTGGCTCAGATGATTGTTCAAGCAGTTCATATGCGGACTTTGCAGGGAAGTGTGCACCTGATGTTGTCCACATTAAGACAGAAGTATTGGATGCTGAGAGCAAAAGATCAGGTGAAGAGATGCATTCGAGAGTGCGTGACATGTTGTCGATACAATCGCGTCACTCAAGGCCAGCTAATGAGCGATTTACCCAAGGAGAGATTATCACCGGGTAAACCCTTCACAATCAGTGGTGTAGATTATGCTGGACCTGTGAACCTTCGAATGTCCAAGGGTAGAGGCCGAAAGACTGAAAAGTGCTACATCTGTCTATTTGTGTGCTTTGTGACTCGAGCAGTACATCTTGAATTGGTCACAGATGCCTCTACACCCACCTTCATGTCGGCCTTTAAGCGATTTGTAGCACGAAGAGGACATTGCACTCGGCTATATAGCGATCAAGGAACATATTTTGTGGGAGCTGCACGACAGTTACGTTCATGTTTCTATCTGGCTCAAAATCAATTAAAAGAACTAGCTGCCGTGTTAGCTAATGATGGAACTGAGTGGAAGTTCAACCCTCCAGGAGCCCCCCATTTCGGTGGTCTATGGGAAGCTGGGGTCAGGGCTTTGAAGTATCATATGAGGCGAATTATTGGGAACAATTTGTTAACATATGAAGAACTGCTGACCGTTCTAGTTCAAATCGAATCTTGTTTGAATTCGAGACCTTTGTACCCAATGAGTAATGATCCTAATGATCAAGGGGTATTAACTCCCGCCCATTTCTTGCTGACTGAACCATCCTCTTGTGTCCCGGAAGATGACCTATTATTGGTAAAGAATCATCTCCTAACAAGATGGCAGTTGGTTCAGAGGGTCTTGCAACATCTGTGGAAAAGATGGTCAAGGGACTACTTGAATAACTTACAACAGCGCAATAAGTGGAAGACCATCTCTCCCAATGTCGACATCAATACGTTAGTATTGATAAAAGAGGAAAGAATGCCCCCAGCAAAGTGGCTTATGGGCAGAGTAGTGGAGACACATCCTGGGAAAGACGGCCTGGTGCGGGTTGTTTCGGTGCGGACATCGGTTGGAGTGCTCCGAAGACGCTTAGTGAAGCTGGTGCTGCTTCCGGCGACCCCTCCGGAACTTGATGTGACCCATCAACTCGGGGAGGAATGTTAGAGTTTATTTTTATTATTTTTAATATTACTCTGTGTAAATGTTTGTATTATATTTGACCAGGAGTGCCTGGTCACGTGTGTGTAATTTATTGTATATATAGTGTGGTTGGAAATAAAATAAAAGTTGAGTTGAGTTGAGCTTTGTGAGACTAGTGCTTTCACATAGATTAGAGTTTGGAAAGCCCGCTTCATTTTAGGAGAAGACCTCTGCGCTGACTATACCTCTAGGTTGAAGAGTGAGCATAAGAAAACCAGCCAGAAGAAGTTGGCGAACAAAGGGCGTTCTCACGCGAACCTTAGAATAATTTTTAACGCATTGCAAAATGCTTTAATTTTTGTTTGCTCCTGACGAGAACAAAAGATTTTTGTCGAAACGTCGAGGTAATAAAAAAGATTTACTGGCCTAAGTATCTTTATTTTCAAGAAATGTAAATACCGGCCAGGCAGCCTATATCTTTATGATAATAAAATATGATTATAACGCGCCTTCTTTTATTATTAGGTAAAATTTCTAATGATTTATCTATATAAATTTCTAATAATAAAAGGTATCATATTATTATTATTATTATGATGAAAAAGCGAATTTTTCGAGCAAAGAGGCTTTTATTAACAATACATAAAGGGAGAGGTGCTCCTCTAAATACACGAATATATTCTTCCCGCTACTTTATGATGTATATGTACATTAGTATACACTCATGGACAGACCTTGAGAAAGTGGAAAGTCTTGGATGTCACCAGTTATGTGTTTTTTTGAAGAATACAGGGGTAATTTTGTTCAAACTTGGTTATCCTGTGTCTTCAATAAAGGACACTGTATAAAATATCTTTCAGATTTTTTTAATTATCTCTAGTATACGTGGTACAGGTCATGAAAATCATGGTGGGTAGAAGTAGGCAACTGCTTTTACTGTAAGTGTACCACATGTCTACACATGTGAAAAGTGCCAGCACCCCATTTGGTTACTTGCACTTGCTGGTGGGGTTGGACTTTTGCAAGAATTGGGGGCCACTGGAGCATTAAAAAAAAATCAGAATGAAGTGCCTAATGCGAGAATCGAACCAGGGTCTTAGCGGTCGAAAACCAGCGGTTTAGACCATCCTTCCACCAACCCCCCTTTTCAGAGTTATTGTATGAATCCCGATATACATGCTAAAGGTAAAACTTTCTTAAGTTTTGTCTATGAGTGTATCTTTCAGAGTTAGTCTGAATCCCGATATACATGCTAAAAGGTACAACTTCCTTAAGTTTTGTCTATGAGTGTATCTTTCAGAGTTAGTCTGAATCCCGATATACATGCTAAAAGGTACAACTTCCTTAAGTTTTGTCTATGAGTGTATCTTTCAGAGTTAGTCTGAATCCCGATATACATGCTAAAAGGTACAACTTCCTTAAATTTTGTCTATGAGTGTATCTTTCAGAGTTAGTCTGAATCCCGATATACATGGTAAAGGTACAACTTCCTTAAATTTTGTCTATGAGTGTATCTTTCAGAGTTAGTCTGAATCCCGATATACATGCTAAAAGGTACAACTTCCTTAAATTTTGTCTATGAGTGTATCTTTCACAGTTAGTCTGAATCCCGATATACATGCTAAAGGTACAACTTCCTTAAGTTTTGTCTATGAGTGTATCTTTCAGAGTTAGTCTGAATCCCGATATACATGCTAAAGGTACAACTTCCTTAAGTTTTGTCTATGAGTGTATCTTTCAGAGTTATTGTCTGAATCCCGATATACATGCTAAATGGTACAACTTCCTTAAGTTTTGTCCATGAGTGTATCTTTCAGAGTTATTGTCTGAATCCCGATATACATGCTAAAAGTTACAACTTCCTTAAGTTTTGTCTATGAGTGTATCTTTCAGAGTTATTGTCTGAATCCCGATATACATGCTAAAGGTACAACTTCCTTAAGTTTTGTCCATGAATGCTTAATACTTTCTACTATTATTTGGTTTTCTTCCTTTTTTGGTGTCGGGGACTATTCTATTAAGATGATAGTGTTTTTGATAGGTTTTTGTTGATGAATGTAAAATATTGCCAAAAGAGGTTGAATGGTTTGTAATATTGATGAAATACATCATCAACAACTATTGGCTCATTGAAAATCAATTATTTTAGAAGTGACAGCTGTTATTAGTAAAGTGTTCTACTGTATTTTGTAATTATTGCATTTGTATTCAATTCGTAGCTAACATTGTGGAAAATCACACAAGATAATCAAAATAAAATTTCGTTTATGAATAAGTAGGTGTTTTATATAATATTCTTTTACATTATTTAGAACACAATCTATCTGGAATTATATAATGTTATCCCAAATGTTCGAAAACATGATTATGAATTTTCAAATAAAAAGGCATATATTAGATCAAAATATAATTTATTTTACCTTATGATTCAATAGATGCCTTTTTATTTAAAGATTTGTTTATGGATTGCTCTATTTTCAAAATATTATGAATTATATTTTTCAAGTGTTTACGAACTATTGGTACAACCTTTGGTAATAATGGTAACCATGGTAAAATTATAACAGAATTCTTATAGAAGAATGATTTAATCTCTGATGTTTTCTATATCAAGGATGGTCAATCAGTAGGTGGGCCAAGTTTCAGAATTACAAGGTTGTCCCAAATGTTCGTAAACATATTATGATTTATATTTTTCAAGTGTTTACGAACTTTTGGTACAACCTTTGGTAATATTGGTAACCTTGGTAAAATTATAACAGAATTCTTATAGAAGAATGATTTAATCTCTGATGTTTTCTATATCAAGGATGGTCAATCAGCAGGTGGGCCAAGTTTCAGAATTACAAGGTTGTCCCAAATGCTCGAAAACATGATTATGATTTATATTTTTCAAGTGTTTACGAACTTTTGGGACAACCTTTGGTAATAATGGTAACCTTGGTAAAATTATAACAGAATTCTTATAGAAGAATGATTTAATCTCTGATGTTTTTCTATATCAAGGATGGCCAATTAGCAGGTGGGCCAAGTTTCAGAAATACCAAGTTGTCTCAAAATTTCGTAAACAATTGCAAAATATAAATCATAATCCTAATATGTTTATATAATTAAACAACCTTATAATTAAAAGAAGGGGGGGCTTATTTTGCATAAACATAATTTTAAAAAATAATTTAGTTTGTAATATCAAAACTATTGTTTATCAAAAATAAACAAATAACACTGGTCAACAACATTTTTACCCACTAGAGAACCTGATGGTGTTTATAGTGTAACTTTTCATGTCGAACTCAAATATCTAATCAGAAATTTTCCATCACCCGTGGTGTTTGCGTGACAGCCTTTTTTTGGTATTGGTATAAATGCAGCAAAAAAATGCAAAAAATATTACGTAAGTATTTTTGCATAAACCTTATTACATTTCACTGGTTTATCAAAAATTATTTTTCTTTGTCCCAAAAGAAACAGCATCTTATCTAAATCAACTCTTTGTGCTGATTCCAAATATACCGTTAGTTTTTTTCTATCACGCAAGATTTTTGAGATACACCTACTTGAAATTTGGAAATGTTTTTAATATATAGGCCTATATGAACAAAATATATTTATTTTATTGAAAAGTAGTGACAGTGGATTTTATTCTATACTTTGCTTGTGGTACATCCCTCTTGAGTGTCCAGCAGTAGTCAGTAAGCATACCGGGATTCCATTTACCTTGGTACCGCTTCTCCATGCTTGATATATCTTGATGAAACCTCTCACCATGCTCATCGCTAACTGCACCAAGATTGTCTGGAAAGAAATCCAGTTGTGAAAGCAGGAAATGGATCTTGAGAGACATGTTACATCCCAGTGCCTTGTAAGAAAATAACAGATCATTAAATATGTCTCGGTAATTTTCAACCTTGACACTTCCTAAGAGGTTCTTGCAAACGTTTCTAAAGGAATTCCATGCTGTTGTTTCAACTTCATTCAAACTATTTTGAAAATTTTCATCCTGTAGCAATTCTCGTATCTGAGGTCCAACGAAAATGCCTTCTTTTATTTTCGCATCACTTATGGTAGAACATTTTTGTTTTAGGTAGGCAAATCCACTGGCATTTCGATCCATTGCCTTGACAAAGTTTTTCACTAATCCCAGTTTATTATCTAATGGTGGTAAGTAAATATTTTCTTAATCAATCAAGGAGGATTTACAATATTTTTATGTGCTGGAGTGAAGATTTCACGGTTTGGCCAGCTTTTTTAATGCAATGCCTTTCCCTATCTCTGCTATCCCACTCACACAGAAAACAACAAAATTTTGTATATCCAAGCTGTAATCCACGCAAGAGAGCAATGACTTTCAAATCTCTGCATATTTTCCAACTGTATCTTTCATATTCTATCTTTTTCAAAAGCAGTTTCATGTTTCCGTAAGTCTCTTTCATGTTGGATGCATGTGCTATTGGCACTGATGGGAACTTATTTCCGTTGTGAAGGAGAACAGCTTTCAAACTAATTTTTGAAAAATCAACGAATAAACGCCATTCTTCTGTATCATGGTCATGACCAAGCGCTTCCATTAGACTAACAACATCATTGCAATATACTAAATCATTCTCTTGTGAAAAGAAGTCTTGAAATTCATCTTGACGCTTGCGAAAAAGCATACTTATGTGCCTTTATGCAGCAACCTTTTAACCTAGAGCCTAAAAGTTCCCTCTGTTTTTTGGATAAACCTAAATCACGTACGAGGTCGTTCAAATCTCCTTGGGTTAACAAATGAGGTTCATATGAAGCACCTGCTTCAAAATATGTGTCATCCGACTGTTGCTCTCGTCTATCTGAATCATCCTCACTAAATATTACATTTTCAGGAGGCTGTGGCACAGGTAAAATATCACTATGAGGAACTGTCTCATAGCAGAAGGCAAATCTGGATATTCAACGTATTTCTTGATTTGGATGTAATACCTGTAGCCTTTGTCAAACAAAAATAACAGTCTGAAGAATGGTCTTTAGGTTCCCTCCAAATTATTGGAACCGCAAAAGGCATATGACGTTCACCTTTAATCCACCCTGTAAGACGTCGAGCACAAATTTCACAACAATGAAGAGGAGCCCAAATCTTATCTTGGTCACCGACTTTACAGCCAAAATAAAGTTGATAGCACCTTTTGATAAGCGGTGTAAAGTTTCGCCTTTGAACTTTGAAACAAATGTAACAGAAAATATCAGGAATATTAATGCAACACCTCGGCATATTGACACAGTCTAGTGCCCACGATTTATAAAAGCAAATCGATAGCGAAGAATAAACTGATCACTTCAAATTTACCTGTCACTTCTGATGCAAATCTATTAAACAAATCGTTAGGTTCAATTTAAAAATATATATTAAAACTGTTATTCAGCAAATAGCATTCCAGAGCTTGTCGTTATTTTTTAGTTGAAAGCAAAACAGATTGCATTATAAAATAAACATATTTAATTAAAAACTCAATAATTTGTAATTTAAATTAATATTTATGATTCATAAAGAGCAAAATTTAATAAATAACAAATAAAATAAAGCTTTTGGCTCCACATATCAACTCTTCTTGTCAAAAATAAAGCGCTAGCTAATGTAATGATGTTTACTTAAAAATTCTTACGTAACATTTTCTGAATTATTACTGTATATACCAATTTATAGAAAAAATGGTTATCCTGCAAGAACTATGGGTGATATAAAACTTCTGATTTTATTTTTGAATTCAGCATGAAAAGTTACATTAGAATCAACATCAGGTTTTCTCAGGAAAAAAAGTTTTTTTTTGTAGACCTGTGTTATTATAAAGCGACAAGGGTCGCCTCTCCCGTCAAAATAGACGTCTAAAACCAGACGCCATCTATTGACCGTCGCCGCAACTAGCGGCCTCGGGTCGGTGACAAAGCCACAACACCAGCTTTGGCAAACTGAAAAGCGTCCACCTAGAGACCATGGTTTCGGGCTAATTGCCCTCGTCAGTCTAGGGCGGACTTTATTCCATGGGATCCACACGGGATCTAATGGAATCTTGACAATCTGCCAAAGAGGTGTTTAGCTGGCAAAGTGGCTGGGCCATATCTAGGGCTAAAATATAGATGGAAATATTGCCGGGATGAAATTGATCTAAAGAGACAAGGGTCTTTCTCCCGTCAAAATAGACGTGGGCAAAATGGCCCAGCCACTTTGCCAGCTAAACACCTCTTTGGCAGATTGTCAAGATTCCATTAGATCCCGTGTAGATCTCATAGAATAAAGTCCGCCCTAGACTGACGAGGGCCATTAGACCGAAACCATGGTCTCTAGGTGGACGCTTTTCAGTTTGCCAAAGCTGGTGTTGTGGCTTTGTCACCGACCCGAGGCCGCTAGTTTGCGGCGACGGTCAATAGATGGCGTCTGGTTTTAGACGTCTATTTTGACGGGAGAGGCGACCCTTGTCTCTTTAGATCAATTTCCTCCCGGGAATATTTCCACCTGTGTTATTGGTTGAAAACACTATTATATAGATACCATAAGAGACACCTCTCCCTTTGATTATACCTCAGAACGATGCACTTGTTCATCGCTCTAGTGCAGGGGTCGGCAACCTGCGGCTCTTTGAATGTGAAGTTATGTGCAGTACTTGCATAAATAAAAACTTTATTTATACAAATACTATTTATTGTTGGTAAGGAAACTATTTGTAGCTCTTTATTAACTTTCAAATTTTGTAAATTGTAGATTTTTGACTCTTCCGACTTTTGAGGTTTCCGACCCCTGCTGTAGTGGATAAACTTTACTAGTAATGATTAAGAATTAGCTACAACACCTGTTTTGAAATATTTAGACAGAAACCATACCTGTATACTGTAGTATTATACACTGCGTGACATTGAAAATGGAACACCAAGAAATAGTGACCAGAAAGTGATGAAACTCGGCAGACAGAGAGAGACAGGGACGAACAATAAGTGATCTTTATTTCAAAATGATAGTCATAATACAGAGCGAGAACGGCGTCGGCTTAGTAGCAAGTAGGACCACCGCGGACGGCGATGCACTCAGCAACACGTCTAGGTAGAGAGTCAATCAGAGTACGGATGGCGTCCTGAGGGATGGCTCTCCATTCCCTCTCAACCATTTGCCACAGTTCGTCTTCTGAACGCGGCTGTGGCAAGGCATGCAAACGGCGTCCAATGATATCCCAGACGTGCTCGATTGGTGAGAGATCAGGAGAGTACGGTGGCCAGGGAAGCATCTGTACATCTTGCAGAGCTTGTTGGCTAATGCGAGCAGTGTGCGGTCGGGCGTTATACTGCTGATAAAGGGCATTGGGTACCCCCTGAAGGTAGGGGAGTGTCACCGGTCGCAGCACATCATCAACGTATCGTTGGGCCGTCATAGTGCCCTGAATACGAAGTAAAGGTGACCTGGAATCATACGCGATTGCGCCCCAAAACCATGATTCCACGTTGTCGCACGGTGGGGCGTTCCACAATTGCTGCCGGATTGGACCTTTCTCCACGTCGACGCCACACGCGCACACGGCGACTATCACTGGACAAGCAGAAACGCGACTCATCTGAGAACACGACCCTGTGCCATTCCGTCATCCACGTCGATCTAGCCCGGCACCATTCCAAACGTTGGCGCCTATTCGGTGGGGTCAATAGCAGTCTTCTTAGCGGACGGCATGAGTGCAAGCCATTAGCAACCAATCGACGGGAAATGGTTCTGGTCGAGATGGAATGATCTAGGGTGTCTTGCACATGTTGCAGGATGGCGGTACAAGTGGCTTGTGGGGCCGCCACTGCTTGTCGAAGGATACGCCGATCCACACGTGCTGACGTCTCTCTGGTTGCACCGACATTCCTATTAATTGCCACATTTCCTTGTTCCAACTATCCTCTCGACAGTCGGTGCACCGTGGACGCACCAAGGTGTGTATCAGCTGCGATTTGACGTATGGACCAACCTGCCCTTTTCAGTCCGATCACCATGCCCCTCGTAAAAGCGTCTGTCTGCTTGAACTGCCTCCGTTTACGATGACCTGGCATTCTCTGTTATTACACGTGTCTTTTGACACAAGAAAAAAATTTCTACAATGAATTTCCTTGAAGAAATAACGACACGAATACTGTCCTTTCTGCAAGTTCCTTCCCTTATATCTTACTCCATGTGCGCACGAGAGCTGCGCATTTTACATCATTTGCATAACTCGGTTAGGCGCGTCTACCCTGAAATTTGCATAATTTTCTGGCCACTATTTCTTGGTGTTCCATTTTCAATGTCACGCAGTGTAGTAAATGACCACAAACACACGATTGGCCAATAAATAACTAGCATATTAGTTCCAAGTTCTAAATAACTTTATTAGGTGTCGCTCAAAAAGAGCAACCTAGATCATTATATTTACAATATACTGAGGGTAGTATATTAAAATTATTATTATTATTCTGTACATAACCCGGACTCCTTGAGCGTACGAAAGTCGCCAACTGTCCGGGTTTGTCTTCTGACTTATTGTCTATTTGTTGCAGTTGACATCCAACTGATTAGATGTCGCCAGGCTGTTTTATTTTTGGGGAGGTTCTTCAATGCTTCTTGGTTGAATGTGCTGGTGTTAAGTAGAGTTGCAGTCTGGAATCTCTGAAGACGGTAGGATGGGCAACTGAATAGGAGGTGGTCGACTGTTTGATTTTCTTGGTGACAGTGTTGGCATACGGGGTCGTTGTTTTTGGAGGTTCTGGCGATGTCGGCTTGAACAAAGCCATGTCCTGTCAGAATTGTAGAGGTGATGTTGCAATATTTTAGATTTGGAAGAATTGATATTAGAAGACTAGGAGATGCAGCTACTCTTCTGAGGTTTCTTGTAGCATGGTCTGTGGTGTAGAGGTCGGTCCATAGTTGGAGGGCGAACTGTTTGCTTTGAGAGCGGACATATTTCCTAGGAAGGGTTGCGAAGTGTAAAGGCAATTTGGATTGAGCTGCGGCTTTGGCGACTTCATCAGCCTGTTCATTTCCAACGATGCCGCAATGACCCCGGACCCAGCAGAGTTGAAAATTGTCCAGAGTATTGAGGTTTCTGATTATCTCTGCAGTAAGTGGGGTTCTAGGGATATCGGATGGCATGTAGAGCTGCCTGGCAGTCGGAAGCAATGACAAAGTCTTGTCGCGGCATGATCCTAATAGATCTGGTGGCATAAAGAATGGCCAAAAGTTCCGCCTGGAAGGAGGTACAGTTGTTGTGGAGTTTAAGTTCCAGTGGTGAATAGGGAGGTGGGAGCACCACTGCTGCGCCAACCCCATTGGTTGACCGAAAGCCATATGTATAAACAATAGTGGCCCGTTCTGGCAGTGACTTGGAGAATTGGAGAGGTCTTCTAAGAGGTGGGTAGGGTACCGAGGAGGGACTGGGACGTGACTCAAAAGGGCCTTCTCTTAGCGCTTCCAAGTATGCAAGATGGGATTTGATAGATATATCCAGTGGAGGACAACCTGTGAGGGAGATTGCTGGGATAGTTGGAGTACACGGGCCTCCTCTGATTAAAGCTTTAGCATATTTGTAATGGAGGCCACGTAGCTTCCGGATGCCATTGGTGTCGAACACCCGCTTGCCCCAAACCCCAGAGCCATAGAGGATGGCTGGGAGGATCACCATGTTATGTATTTTTCGGCCCGCGCTGAAGGTTAATCCGAACTGCCCCTGGATCGTGCTGGTTAGTCGAGGGAAAATCCACCTGCACCTCTTGAGGATGTTGTCCAGGTGGCCTACGAAGTTTCTTTTGGAATCAAAGGTAACACCGAGGATTTTTATAGTGTTATCAATTAGAATAGGTTGGTTTTGGAAATGTATGCCGTGATAGCTTTGACGCTTGGCTTTCCAATGGAAGAGGCAGGCATGGGTTTTCCTTGGGTTGAATGTTAGCCCCTGAGTCTTGCCCCAATGAAAGAGCTGTTTTAGGAATTGATTGATCTCTCGTGTTGGGAATCTGCGGAGGAAGTGAATCAGTACCGTGAAATCGTCTGCGAAACTGATGATTTCACTGTTGTTTGGCCTTGGAAGGAGATGGATTTTCCTAGCCACTATGTTGAAGTAGAAGGGGCTCAGTGCTGCACCTTGGGGGACCCCAAGTAGAGTAGTAGAGGTAAGGGTGGCGTTCCAAGCGTTGTAAATTACCTGCCTTCCTCGGAGGAAGCTCGCTGACAGTTGAATCAACTCTTCTGGGCAGTTAAGGTCGCGGAGGCCTTGAATGATGGTGTGTCTTTGAACGGTGTCGAAGGCATGGCTGATGTCCAGACCAATAGCCAAGGTCTTCCTCCAGTGCTGCAGGCCTTCACTGATGTTGTTGTTAATGGAATCAAGCGCCATTTCAGCTGAGCGCCCTGGAAGGAAGCCAAACTGCTGGGGTGAGAACCAGCCTTGGTAATCCGCTATCCATTGCAGGCGCGCCAGTATACACCGTTCAAGGACTTTGGCCAAGGTATTGAGCAGCGTGATGGGACGGTATTTCTCCAGTTGGTTGGAGGAAGAAGAGTTTTGTTTGGGTATGAGAACTAACCGACCGGATTTCCAGGGTGTTGGGAAGTGTCCGAGACGTAAGCATTTGGTGAAAATTTGTGACAGTGTTTTATGCAGCGTTGACCCACCAAGAAGAAGGCATCTGATACCTAGCCTGTCGGGACCAGGGGATTTCCTCCGACCGCATCGACGGATCGCGCGAAGGACTTCAGACACTGTAAAGGCTGGTTCTTGGTTGTAGGATTGGAGCCAATCAATTGATGGGGTTGGCGCTGTCCAGTCTGTTGGAAAATAGTGCTGAAGTACTTCATGGCAGGTTTCCTCTGGGGTGAGTGGAGTGCCGTCATTGTGTTTGAGCAGAGGTGGCCCAAGAGAACCTCTTCGGCCTTTGGAGATAAATCGGTGGATGGAGCTCCATGCGGCCGAGGAGACCTCTTGGCACAGTGTTATCCAGGAGAGATGCTTTTCTCGCCTTATAGCCGCATTGAGTTTGTTGTGGCAGGCTCTATAAAGACCTTTAAAGAAGCTCCTGATATAAAAGGATGTACTTTGATAGCAACGTCGTAAAGCAACAACTAAATTGCGGAGTTTTGAAAGCTCCTTGTTCCACCATGGTCTTGAAGGCCTTAGATATTTTGATTTCTTTCTCATGGAGACATTGCAGGCCTCCTGAAGACAGGTAGTGAGGAGAGTAACCACCTCATCAATGTCGCCTGGAGTGAATGCGGTCTGGAGACGCGATGTGACATGGTGGAGGCTGGACCCAATGAAGGCAGTGAAGGTCTCTTCCAGACATGAAGTCTCAACCCAAGAGAAAATAGGCTCTGTGGAAATGATGTCATCGAAATTTGTAAGGATTGGCAGATGATCAGAGAAAGCCATCTCCTGGAGACATGATCTAGTGGCGTGAATGGCTAGCGAGCTGGATGCTAGGGTAACGTCGATGGAAGAGCGCAGGGATCCGTTGGACCAGGTGTAATGGTTGGGAGATCCCAAGAACTGTAGGCCCATCAGTGAAACAGAGTCCTCCAAGCTGGCCCCACGGGCATCGCGGGTAGCTCCAATACCCCAGGTTGGAGAGTGGGCGTTGGCGTCCATGCCAAGAAAGCATGAGAAGGATCCTATGTTTATTGCAGATTCCAAGGTTGGTAGGAAAGATAAATCCGGGACACTGTTGTGCCAGTACGCCGAAGCGAGGACAACAGCCTGGTTGCCTAACCGGATGAGAGCCGTGGAGATGTTTGAATCAGGTGAGCTAAGTGGAATGGCGTTTAGATTTGATCGTATTACAAGCCCAGAAGGTGCATTGTTTTCATTTGGGATGAATGTGTCAAAGCTTGAATCAGGCCATTTAAAGTTCTTTGGTAATTCTTGAAGTAGAATAGCGTCTACCTCTTGTTCTATTGCAATGGTGAAGAGTTCGAGGACTGCAGAAGGCGATTTCCTAAGGTTGGATTGGAGGACTCTGAAGGATCTATGCATTCTTGTTGAGTTGAGCCAGCTTGGCCTTCACCAGAGGACAAGCCCGGGATGTCGCGTAGTGATTGAGCTGCTCAAAAACAGCGCCGGCCTTCTTGCAGCAATTGTGACATTTTGCTGAAGTGTTGGGACAGGCGTGGCCCTCGTGACCTGTCGTACCACATTTGTAGCAGATAGGTTGGGCAGCTGGGCATGAAGTACCGCGGTGGCCGAAGCTGCAGCAGCGGTAGCATTGCTTCAGGGAGTAGCTTCTTTCGTAGCGTAAAATTAAGCCTGCTATAGGCAGTTTACCTCGATGCTCTAGGAAATTAGCCGTCTGATCGTCTACTTCCAGGAGGACTGTAGTGTACCCATGGGGATTGTCCTTTGGGCGGTGGGTAACCTTGATGTGCCTTTTTCCTGGGAGAATTTTTATAAAATCGTTGTTTTGGAGGCTTCCCACTATCATGTCGTTGGTCGTGGAGCACTCCACGCCAAATAAGCAATATCTGGGATATATTGTTGGTCTTTCCGTGCAGTTTAGGGATTTTGGGATGTTATTGTTGGCCTGGAGTCTGGCCGCTAGAGTTGATGCACCTTGGGTGGTTTTAGTGTGAATTACCAGCCGTCCTTTCCCATTAACGGAGGCTGCCACTTCGGGGGAGTTCAGAATTGATGAATCTGCTTTTTGGATCTCGCGTAATATTTCTCGAGAGTCTGTAGATGGGTTGCTTGATTTAATGACCACATGGGACTCATAGGCGGCTGCGAAATTTTTGGAGGCTGGTTTAATCAATTGCTTTATTGGAGGAGGGGTAGGGTTTTTGGTATTTGGTTTGGCAACGGCGTTGGTGTAGAGTTTTTCCTTGGGTAGTTGATTTTCTTTTCCGTGGTTTATGCCTTTATAGACATCAAAGATGATATCTTCTGTGCCTTTCAGAGTCCATTCCACCAGGGAAAGCATTTTTTTCAGAGCCCATTCCACCAGGGAAAGCATTGGCTGGAGCTGCTCCGGCGTCATGCCGTTGGACTTAGCTACGTCAGCCATTTTCTTGGTGACTTTCTGGTGAATGACCTTTAGTTGATTAAACTCAAGGTTGCAAGGAGGTTCACTGATTCGCGGGCGTTTTACGCTTCCGTCTCCCATTGCGTCAGATGATTCAACTTCCATTCTTGACAATTTGACTTGAAAAAAAAAATGAAGAAAAAAAAAGAAAAATAAAATTAAATAGAAATGAAATTTAAAATGAAAATAAATAAGATTAATAAGTTATAAATACGATTAAATGGGGATTAAATATGGCTAAATATGTGTGAGTTATTCGAAAGAATTAGGTTTAAGGAATTGTTTACCGATTCGAAGTGGATATACAAATTAAATTGTTTTCAAGTGTTTGTATTTATAATTAAAATATTATTATTATTCTGTACATAACCCGGACTCCTGGAGCGTACGAAAGTCGCCAACTGTCCGGGTTTGTCTTCTGACTTATTGTCTATTTGTTGCAGTTGACATCCAACTGATTAGATGTCGCCAGGCTGTTTTATTTTTGGGGAGGTTCTTCAATGCTTCTTGGTTGAATGTGCTGGTGTTAAGTAGAGTTGCAGTCTGGAATCTCTGAAGACGGTAGGATGGGCAACTGAATAGGAGGTGGTCGACTGTTTGATTTTCTTGGTGACAGTGTTGGCATACGGGGTCGTTGTTTTTGGAGGTTCTGGCGATGTCGGCCTGAACGAAGCCATGTCCTGTCAGAATTGTAGAGGTGACGTTGCAATATTTTAGTTTTGGGAGAATTGAGATTAGAAGACTAGGAGATGCAGCTACTCTTCTGAGGTTTCTTGTAGCATGGTCTGTGGTGTAGAGGTCGGTCCATAGTTGGAGGGCGAACTGTTTGCTTTGAGAGCGGACATATTTCCTGGGAAGGGTTGCGAAGTGTAAAGGCAATTTGGATTGAGCTGCGGCTTTGGCGACTTCATCGGCCTGTTCATTTCCAACGATGCCGCAATGACTCCGGACCCAGCAGAGTTGAACATTGTCCAGAGTATTGAGGTTTCTGATTATCTCTGCAGTAAGTGGGGTTCTAGGGATATCGGGGTGACAGATGGCATGTAGAGCTGCCTGGCAGTCGGAAGCAATGACAAAGTCTTGTCGCGGCATGATCTTAATAGATCTGGTGGCATAGAGAATCGCCAAAGGTTCCGCCTGGAAGGAGGTACAGCTGTTGTGGAGTTTAAGTTTCAGTGGTGAATAGGGAGGTGGGAGCACCACTGCTGCGCCAACCCCGTTGGTTGATCGAGAGCCATCTGTATAAACAATAGTGGCCCGTTCTGGCAGTGACTTGGAGAATTGGAGAGGTCTTCTAAGAGTTGGGTAGGGTACCGAGGAGGGACTGGGACGTGACTCAAAAGGGCCTTCTCTTAGCGCTTCCAAGTATGCAAGATGGGATTTGATAGATATATCCAGTGGAGGACAACCTGTGAGGGAGATTGCTGGGATAGTTGGAGTACACGGGCCTCCTCTGATTAAAGCTTTAGCGTATTTGTAATGGAGGCCACGTAGCTTCCGGATGCCATTGGTGTCAAACACCCGCTTGCCCCAAACCCCAGAGCCATAGAGGATGGCTGGGAGGATCACCATGTTATGTATTTTTCGGCCCGCGCTGAAGGTTAATCCGAACTGCCCCTGGATCGTGCTGGTTAGTCGAGGGAGAATCCACCTGCACCTCTTGAGGATGTTGTCCAGATGACCTACGAAGTTTCTTTTGGAATCAAAGGTAACACCGAGGATTTTTATAGTGTTATCAATTAGAATAGGTTGGTTTTGGAAATGTATGCCGTGATAGCCTGGACGCTTGGCTTTCCAATGGAAGAGGCAGGCTTGGGTTTTCCTTGGGTTGAATGTTAGCCCCTGAGTCTTGCCCCAATGAAAGAGCTGTTTTAGGAATTGATTGATCTCTCGTGTTGGGAATCTGCGGAGGAAGTGAATCAGTACCGTGAAATCGTCTGCGAAACTGATGATTTCACTGTTGTTTGGCCTTGGAAGGAGATGGATTTTTCTATTATTAAAATATTATAGTCAAAGTACATATTATTTTGTAATACAAGGAAGTGGGTAGTTAACAGAAAAATTAATTAAATTAAGAACTAAATATAGTTTTAGGTATAGAAAAATGGATATATAAATATAAACATAAAAGGTTTGGGAATAAAAGGTATAATATACAATAAGCTAAGGTTTGTCCTAACAGCGCCATCTATGTACAGTTTTAGGAACTATTTATCCTACAATATCATGATTTCGAGCTATAACCTCTCATCAGTACAGGGATCACTTCGATTTTATAACATCCTACCTAATAAAAATTGGTAAAAAAGGTTAACTTTTTATTGAACATTTGATTGAATAATATATGTTTCGTTACCCCAGTTGTTTTTGTTTTTGTTGTTTTTTTTTTGACAAGTGTATGACATGTCAAAGCCGATTTATATGCTTGGTTCCGTTGTTAAATCTTGTTGTTAAATATTTTAAATATTTATTGATACATTCAAAATATTCACCTCAAAAATAATAATACAGTTAAATCTGTCTATAGCGCCCCCTCTAAATAGCGCCTCCCTCTCTAGAGCGTCCGATTTTAAATAAGTAGTACGATGCGATTTACATTAAAAGTGATCCACTTGAAATCGGTTGACTTTACCAAATATATAATTCGAAGGAATTCATCTCTATGGCACGAATTTCTGGAAGATAAGAACTGGGATAGGTTGTCAAATGCAATACTCCCTTGTTTGAAGTGGAGATGCCATAAAAACGAAGAGCCGGGTATTGTGCTGGACAGTCAATATCTCAGTAGAATTAATTCCACCTTTATTGATTTTGATAATAGGCGTACCGTCTCTCCCCCCGGTATATTAGATTTGTGTGAGATATTGCCTTCCTCTCTATATATGGCCTTCTTCTATGCCCCTTATTCCATCATATATCTCCCTATATATAAATGAAGAAGAATAAAAGAGAAATATAATGAATAAAATAAGTTCATACAGTTAAACCTGTCTATAGTGCCCCCTCTTGGGACTCACCAAAATGGGTGCTATAGAGAGGGGGTGCTATAGACAGGTCACCTTTAATGTAAATCGCATCGTACTACTTATTTAAAATCGGACGCTCTAGAGAGGGAGGCGCTATTTAGAGGGGGCGCTATAGACAGATTTAACTGTATTATTATTTTTGAGGTGAATATTTTGAATGTATCAATAAATATTTAAAATATTTAACAACAAGATTTAACAACGGAACCAAGCATATAAATCGGCTTTGACATGTCATACACTTGTCAAAAAAAAACAACAACAAAAACAAAAACAACTGGGGTAACGAAACATATATTATTCAATCAAATGTTCAATAAAAAGTTAACCTTTTTTACCAATTTTTATTAAATAATTTTTTATGAAGTTTTATAATTTCATTTTTAAAAATATTTTTATGTGAGATGTCTTATATATATACTTATTTAATTCAAATATTTTCATATCTCATTTTCGTGGAAATTTGTGTATATGTATATATATTTGATTAATACTGATGTGATAAAAAAATTAGAATTTATTATACTCATGGACAAAACTTAAGAAAGTTTTACCTTTTAGCATGTATATCGGGATTGAGACAATAACTCCGAAAGATATTACAGTGACCTTTATTGAAGACACACTAGATAACCAAATGTGAACAAAATTGCCACTTTCAAAAAAAAAAAAAAAAAGCAGACGACTGGCTACATAAAAGACATTCACTTCCTTACGTTTTGTCCGTGAGTGTGTATTTTAGGATATATAATTCCGATTTTATGGAGAAAAATTATCATAAATTCTTAAATTTCACAGTTAGAAGATGTTTTTATCCTAATTCTGTCACCTGATGTCATATATATATTCACCTTTTTGTTCTACCTTTCCATAAGTTTGGTTTATTAAACCTTTTATATGGACTCTTAGAATCCACAACTGGGGCTCAAAAATCATCCATTCTGATTAGCAGCCCCGTAAATAAATATATTTCCGAATCCATGTCGAATAAACGTAGAGGATCTTAAATTTTTCGAATTCGACACAAACGAGAGTCTTCTATCTATCTCATCACATAACTCAAGGCATCGCTGTAGCTATTGCATATAGCATATATATATGCATATATTGCATATAGCAATATATCAGAGGTGTTTTGGAGAGTTCTTCGTCTTATTTCCAGACCTTACATCTAGAATCAATCTTAATGCTTAATCTCTTACTGAGGAAGTCTTTATCACAATCCATAGGCCACTTGAGACCTACAGAACTGAATTTATTGGGAGAATCTTGGAAGATGATGTTCTCACCATTCTATAAGGTTGTTCCAAAAGTTCGTAAACATATGATGATTTTTGAAAATTTGAAACTATTATAAACGCGTATGATTCTTTTTGAAATTAAACAATTTCTACTGCTCTTACTGCAATGGAAAAATTTCAAATTTTCATAACAGATAGCGCTAATTCATCATGATTTATATTGCCACATGGAAAATTAGGGAAGACCAACTTCGGGATAAGACAATTTATTTCAGGCAAGAACAAACTATGAATGGTAAACAAAAGATAAGCCACGAGGGAAATTTACAGAGTAGAAAAATATAAACATAAAAAAAAGACCACTCTGTTAATAAAAATAATAAAATTAATAAATACTTTGTGACAATATTATGTTTTATATTTTGCAAGTGTTTACGAACTTTTAGGACAACCTTGTAATTCTGAAACTTGGCCCACATGCTGATTGACCATCCTTAATATATAAAACATCAGAGATTAAATCATTCTTCTATAAGAATTCTGTTATAATTTTACCAAGGTTATCAATATTACAAAAGTTATCTCAAAAGTTTGTAAGCACTTGCAAAATAAATAATCATAATATGTTTACTAACTTTTGGGACAACCTTATAATTCTGAAACTTGGCCACCCTTGATATAGAACATCAGAAATTAAATCATTCTTCTATAAGAATTCTGTTATAATTTTACTAAGGTTACCAATATTACCAAGGTTGTCTCAAAAGTTTGTAAACACTTGCAAAATAAATAATCATAATAATAATATAAACAATACTTAAAATTATACCGCATAAGTTTCTTTTCCATGAAAAATCAATATTTATTATAAAGAGAAATATTTACTATTTCTAACTTTTTTTTTTAATAGTAAATATTTCTCTTTATAATAAATATTGATTTTTCATGGAAAAGAAACTTATGCGGTATAATTTTAAGTATTGTTTATAATCACACGCCGCATTCCTTTATAATAATAATAATAATATGTTTAAGAACTTTTGGGACAACCTTATAATGTCTGCCAAACCCCATGTATATGCTGATTCTATACCTGGAGATGAAGTGAACTTTAGAAGACCCTATGTTTATCTGGAGCAGGACTCTATTGATGGAGAATCTAGTAGGAAAAGAGATTCATACATAATTTATGAAAGAATAGTACAAGAAGGGAAATTGTACTTGGATAAGGTGGATAAATTAAGAAAAAAGCATCACCTGATCGTTCAAATAAAAGTTGCTGATGAAAATTCGCCATCTGTCGGAATAAATTTCAACTAATCGTTGATTTTTAATTATTTCAGAATTGGTCAAATAATTTTCTATAGATTTCATTGATTAATCAAGAATGACTAAATCTGGAATAATTAAATTCTGGAATGATTAGTTAATATTTATTCCGACAGATGGCGCAAGCCATCATCAACTGGCGTTCGTCAATCCCTGCATCTACACGTTCTAAGTTCTCTCTAAGTTCAGAACTGAGGAAGGTTCAAGAAGACCCCTTCCCTGTTTGTAGGAGAGCTGTCTTAAGGTGGGAAAGCCTCCCTTGCTGAAGAATCCTGAAAGCTCCATTACCTTCCAATGGATTCCATCACATGTGGGAGTACCTGGCAATGAAAGGGCTGACTCACTGGCTAAAGCAGGAGCATCTAAAGAAAATAACCCAAAAATATCCTCAACACTACCAACAGTAAATGATCACTCTAAAAGACTTGAAAATAAAATTCAATCAAGATTGGCAAAATAACATCAAACACCGCTGGTTCGATGGATAAAACTCTCCTCCTGACAACCAACTCACAACTTAACAGATCAGACTTCACCATGCTTTCCCGTATTAGAACAGGCCATCTACGTCCAATGATTTTCACAAGTGAATCCAAAACTTTTCCAAATTGCACCAAATGTCAGGATTCTCCAGCGAGCCCAGAACACATCATGCAATGCATCCGGCATTGCCGAACAGACATCTACACCGACCCAGCTGTGGTCATCGAGGTGATAAAAAGGCCTTCAGGATCTGGTCGAGACTTGAGGTCCAGATCTGGGAAAAGAAAAAAAAAAAGAATATGCAAAGTTTGACAAATAGATTTGAAGGTATTTGAAATAAATAAAAACATATTCTTACTTATTATTTGAAGGTACTTGATACATTTTCTCTTTTGATAGTCTTGATTTAAAGGACTTTAATCATTAACTGTTCACTGTTAGTTAATAAATGCTTTCAAATTGAAAATTTGTCTGAAAACATGGAAAAAACATATTACTACTATAGCTTTACATAGCATATGAAGTTAGTTGATTATAAAATGCAATTGCGCTTAAGGATGACATGGGAAAAGTTCCAGTTTTCTATCTTAATCTCAAATGGGAATTTCTTAATGTTTTCTCTTCCCGTTTTTATATCTCTTAATTGTACTCAAGTCTTCATTAGCAAGTTTTTTTCTTTCTTGGAATCTTGATAATTAGTGATTATGATGGACACACAGGAATTTAGCATTTAGGTGAACCCAAGTTGAGATGTTTTCTTCTTTATTTCTCAAATATAAACAAAATATAGTTGAAAGGCGATTTTTGGTATACACCTATCCCCCGATTTACACGGTAGATACGTTCCTGAGAAAAATGTGTAAATCGGGGGATAGGTGTACACAGAAATAAAAATAAAATGCATTGATAGGTTAAAATATGTAGTTAGCATATAAGCTCGGGATTCCTCGTGAGATGTGTACACAGCGCATGTGTTCAATCACAGTAGCATTTAGTATAGTGCGATAAAAAAAAACTTATTTGGAAAACCGTGTAAAAGCGAAAACGTGTAAAATAAGTACCGTGTAAATCGGGGGATAGGTGTATATTGTTGCACTGGGCTGCGGTTTGGCAGATTCTTCAGTCTTGAGTCTCTCCTCAGACGTGTCTTGCATCTTTCCAGAGCGTGTTTCAACCATCCTACAAATTTATATAAGGGAATAATGAGATAAGTCTACTTTAAGTAGCCTCCAGAATAATTTATTTATTTTTCTCACATCAAAGAGAGCAGTGAAGTCACACGTGTACCTAAATACAAATGATGATAATCTAAATAATCTGTTTTAAATAAATATCATAGAATATAAAAATAAATAAATATATAATTTAAATTTCAAATATATTAAAAATAATATAAGAAATACGCCATTAATCATGATGTAACACTTCCCCCTCTCCAGAGGTCGTCACGTCCTCGTGATTGACCTCATCAATTCTTTCAAAATAGGGTTTGATTCTTGAGACATGGACAATCAATGGGTCTTGGCCAGGATTATCTTTTGGTTCAATTAAGTAATTTACGTTGGACAGCTTCTTTAATATTCTATATGGGCCAAAATATTTTCTCAATAGTTTTTCACATTTTCCGATTTTCCTAACTGGTGTCCAAACTGCCACTAAATGTCCTGGTTCATAGATTCTCTCGTTGTGTTTTTTGTCATAGTTTCTTTTCATTCTTTCCTGAGTCTTCTCTGTGTTGTTAATGACTACCTGTCTCGTCCTTGCTATTTTATCTAAGTAGTTTTCTATATATTCGTCGTAATCGTCCATGTTACTGTCCGTTGGGATATTCTCGTCGTCTAAGAGGGACATGGGTTCCCTCCCAAACAACAGGAAAAATGGAGAGTAGCCTGTGGTTTCTTGAATTGTGGTATTATACGCGTGGGTGATAAAAGGAAGGATTTCGTCCCAGTTCTTCTGATCCGTATTCACATACATGCTGATCATATTGATTAAAGTTCTATTTAGCCGTTCCGTTAGCCCGTTAGTCTGGGGGTGGTAGCTCGTTGTGAAGCAATGTTTAACTTTGCACATTTTCATAACCTCCTTCATCAAATTGCTAGTGAATTGTGAACCTCTGTCGCTGATAAGAAATCTTGGAGCCCCGTGACGTAAAAATATATGTTCGATTAAAAATGTAGAGACTTCTTTCACTGTCGCTTCTGGTACTGCCTTTGTTTCAGCATACTTGGTATAATAATCCGTCAACACAATTATCCATTTCCTTCTTCTTTTCGTTGATGGCAAGGGGCCAACAAAGTCAATTCCGATTCTTCCAAAAGGGTAGTTAGCTGGGGGAATAGGTTGTAGAAGTCCAGATGGCAACTGATTTGAACCTTTCCGACTTTGGCAAAGATGGCACGTCTTTACAAATTCGGAAACATCTTTCAGCATGGAAGGCCAATAGTATTTATTCTTCAATCGGTATGTGGTTCTGGCGACGCCCAGATGGCCATTCAGCATATGGTTGTGGTATTCACTCATGATTTCTTTCCTTCTATTCTTTGGCACTACCAGCAACCATTCTCTACCTTCAGGATTTGGATTTTTCTTGTAGAGACACCCATTTTCTTCTTTAAAGTTCTGTGTAATTGAACGCTTGTTTCCACTAAGGTTCTCCTTAATATTCTCAATAAAATCATCCTTTTCGTCTATTATTTGATTCAAAAATAGTCTTTCATAATCCTCGTCCCATTCGTTTTCTGGTAAGGGTCCTCTAGATAGACCATCAGCGTCCAGATGTTTTTTTCCCGATTTGTGTATAATTTCGAAATTATATTCCTGAATCTTCAGTGCCCATCGTGCTAATCGGCCGGTCGGATCTTTTAAATTCTTAAGCCAGCATAGTGCGTGATGATCAGTGACGATTTTAAAGTTCCTTCCATATAAATAGGGCCGTAATTTTGATATCGACCACACTACAGCTAAACATTCCTTTTCGGTGGTTGAATAATTTTGCTCAGGTTTACTTAGGGTTCGGCTCAAATATGATATTACCTTCTCTTCGCCACCGATATTTTGAATTAGTGTTGCGCCTAAGCCGATGTTAGAGGCATCTGTGTGAATGCAGGTGGCTGCATTTGGATCAAAGTGACCTAAAATTGGCGGATTCATAAGAGCTTTTTTAAGGTTTTGGAACGCTTCTTCCTGTTTTCCTGTCCAGATAAATTGAGCATTTTTTCTGATGAGACTGGTCAATGGGTCAGCGATTAATGAGAAATCTTTAATAAATTTTCTATAATATGAGCACATTCCTAGGAATGATTGCACTTCTTTGGCCTTCTTGGGCTGAGGAAAATCTCTAACGGCTTTGATATTATATTCGGCAGGTTTTATACCCTCTTGGTTGGTTATATGTTCAAGGATCTCAAGTTCCTCGAAAGCAAATCTGCATTTCTTGGCGTTCAGTTTTAAATTAGATTCGCTGAAGCATCTGAGGACAGCTTCAAGTCTTTTAATGTGGGTTGGAAAGTCCGAGCTGTATATAATCACATCGTCCAGGTAGCAAAGGCAAATCTGCCATCTCAGATTTCCGAGGACATTGTCCATTTTCCTCTCAAAAGTAGCAGGGGCGTTGCATAGACCGAAGGGCATTACGTTGAATTCATATAACCCATGTGCAGTAGTGAAAGCAGTCTTCTCTTTGTCTCTCTCTTCAATTTCGACTTGCCAATATCCCGATTTGAGATCTATTGCTGAGAAGTACTTGGATCCTTGGAGAGTATCCATTACATCATCAATTCTTGGGATTGGATAAACATTCTTCACTGTTACTTCATTTAATTTCCTGTAGTCCACACAAAATCTGTATTTGCCATCTCTTTTTTTGACCAATATAACGGGAAAGGACCAGGGACTTGAAGATTGTCTAATTATTCCTTCTTCGAGCATCTCGTCTATTTGATCCTTTATGATGGTTCGTTCCTTAGCGCTTACCCGGTAAGGCTTGTGCTTTATCGGTTTTGCGTCTTCTGTATGAATCTGATGTTTTGCCAAATTGGTCCTACCTAACCTCGATGAGAACAAATCAGTATACTTGGCCAAAATTTGTTTTAACCTCTCTTGTTCTTTAAATGATAAATTTTTGTTTATTTGAAATTGTATTTCGTCATTTTCATTCTGCTTCTCTTTATTCTCTATAAAATTTACCCCTGCAGGAAGACTTCCATAAGCCAATGTTTGGTCTTTCATGATTTTTAAAGGTCGAGGATAAGGGTTCGTTATCCAGATATGGGTTTTCTTATCCGTGACAGTAAGCAAACTTCTTGCCAATCGAAGACCATTTGTTTGAGTCATTCTGTTGTTCTCTTCGATGACATATTCCCCATCCTCTGCTTCTATTGAGGCCCTAATCAATTTAATAGATAGTTTAGGTATAACGGTATCTGTAGTGCTCTTTATTTTTTTAGATCATAATTGCTTACGTCATGATTACTCATCAAATTATATTTTATTGTTTCTCGTTTACAATCAATTTTAGCATTCATTTTTTTAAGGAAATCTCGTCCAAGAATAAGAGTTCGTAGATGGGCGTCCATTACTACAAATTCGTGGGATAATTCAGTGTCATCAATTTTTAAATCTAAAATAATGCTACCTACCATATCTAATTTTTTCCCATCGGGTCCTGAACACGTTTTAGTGAGACTATTTATTTCACGGCCAGCAAAAGGTGCTGTTCTTAGGTCGACCACTGAAAGATCGGCGCCTGTATCAATCAAAGCTTCGCATAACCCTATCTTGTCCACATTAATATTAATTTTGTACCTAGGGTCCAACTTTCTAATTCCATTTATGGTCGACTTGCTTTGATTGAAGGAATCAGGCGCGACACTTAGTTTAAATCTTCCAACACGGAATATCTATTCCGTGTAGGAATATTCGTTTGTGTGTCATTACAAACATCCGCATAGAGGCGAGGCCGTGTATAATCTTTCCTTTCGTCCATTTGAAGGTTTTCTTGGCTCTTGTCTTGGGAAACTGAGGGGTCCTCTTCTACGATCCTCACAAACTTGACTCTGCAATACCGCGCTACGTGTCCTGGCTTGTTACACTTGAAACATATTGGTCTCCCGTCTTCTGTCCTATTCCTGTTTGAATCTGGACTCTTATTGTATGTTTTCCTTGGGTAGACCGGTTTTGGCTCATGAATGGAAGTGTAAAATCGTCTAGGGGCAGATACCTGGGGCAGCGGCTTGTTCTGGTAGTACCTCTGAGCGGGGGCCTGGGGCTTGGGGGTGTTCTGGTAGTACCTCGGAGCGGGGGCCTGTGGCTTGGAGGTGTTCTGGTCTGGTCTTCTGAACGACGGAGCGTTCTTCCATTGCTCTTGATGATGGGAACGAGGAGAGCGTGGTCCATTATATAGAGCCTTTGATTTTTCTATACGTTCTTGATAATTATTTTCAAACAAATCCATCTTTTTACACAATCTTAGGAGTTCGTTGGTATTCTTAGGAGGGTTTAAGTAGAGGGCAAAAGAGTATTCTTTCTTTAACCCTCCAATAACCCAATTTATTTTATTCTCTTCTTCCATTTGGGGATCGACCTTGTTGCACAGAACCAGGATATCCTCTGCAAACCTGATTGCAGGTTCATTCCACTGCTGCATTCTGTTCAGCCTCATCTTCAATTCTTCTTTGTTGGCGTCTGAGCCAAAATCCTGAATTAGGCGGCTCTTGAAATGTTCCCAGCTGGTAAAACTTATCTTGTGTAGGTCCAGCCAGGTTTTGGCGCTACCAATCATGTTCATGGCTGCATAGCGAGAAATAATATATTCTGCCCAGTGGTACAGGAAGCCAATTTCTTCAAGGGACTCAATCCATGGGCGAGGGTCTTCTGTTCCATCCTATTTGGGGATGTCTATGTTGGGGTTCAAAACAACTGGGTCGGCACTTGCATCTCCACCAATTGTTGCACTGGGCTGCGGTTTGGCAGATTCTTCAGTCTTGAGTCTCTCCTCAGACGTGTCTTGCATCTTTCCAGAGCGTGTTTCAACCATCCTACAAATTTATATAAGGGAATAATGAGATAAGTCTACTTTAAGTAGCCTCCAGAATAATTTATTTATTTTTCTCACATCAAAGAGAGCAGTGAAGTCACACGTGTACCTAAATACAAATGATGATAATCTAAATAATCTGTTTTAAATAAATATCATAGAATATAAAAATAAATAAATATATAATTTAAATTTCAAATATATTAAAAATAATATAAGAAATACGCCATTAATCATGATGTAACAATATTGAATTAAAAAGGCGTCTCTTTATTGAAAATGGGTATCCATATAGAGGGTATATGTGAATAAAAAACTTAAGAGAAAGATAAAAGAACGATCTTTTAAAGCTATTTGTGAATCTGCTTACCTCTATATTGGATTTACTTAGGGGCTGTTCAGATTGATAGTTTAATTCTACCTGTTTTTCATAATTTTCTTTTTTGTAAAATGATTTTTATTCTGTTTTTAATTAATTTGACCACGTGCCAAGTATGTATAAATGGATAGTTTTGTTAAATAAAAATCTGTGTGTTTGTGAACTACGCCCGTGTGTGGGATTCCTCTATAGAATAGATCTCCCTTTGGGAGTCAACGAGTGATCGCCTCAACGTAAAGCAATTACAGTCCTCAGAAGGTGGCATAGGGATTGGTACTTTTAAGCAGAACAACGCCTCCAGCCAAGGTTAAACAGTGGTACTTTTATATATCTTAGATTCTTAGCAGCATAGATGCCATAAGACATTTGAATCTTAAAAAGAAAATATGAATAAATCTTAACACACAACACATAAAGCAATAACGTGCCATCTCTTTTCTCTATATATAGGAAATGAAAAAAACAATAAGACACGAATGCTTCTTCCACATATAAAACAAACTTCTACTGTCCTTACTACGATGAAAAAATATTGGGAGGGCTTGGCTCATCAGTGGTGAACCCTTCCAGCGGTTTCGTCTATTCAATCTACCAGACCGCTTCTTTAGAGCTCTAATACTGTATTGGATTATTCTTCTATATATATATCCTACACTGTAAGGTGAAGTCTTGGTTCTCGTATTTATGCAAAATTTGCATAATGTGTTTTTATTCTTATATAATTACTCTTTTCGTGAAGAATCAACCCAGAGAACAATACATACATACATACTATATATTTAAAAAAAGGCATACGTCGTTTTCTTGATTAATTAAGAATGGGTAATTGGCCAATTCTGGAGTAATTAAAAATCAACGAATAGTTGATATTTATTCCGATAGATGGCACAAGATACATGATCAGGCGATTTCCCTTTTTCTTTGTTTATCCACCTGATACCAGTATAATTTCACTTTTGTAACATTTTTTTCACATACTCTATAGTTTATATGTATCCAATATTTACGAATATTCTTTCTGATTTTATAAAATTGTAATCAGAATAAATATTTAAGAAATAATACACTTAATAAGTCGGTGGACGAGTAGGTAAAACCCTCGATTCCCGACAGTCATGAACCGGGATTGAATCCTGTGTAAACATTTTTTTAATATATGAATAACTTTCACTTAGTATTCACTGTTGCAATTATCATAAACTAGGTTGCTCTTGTTGAGCGGTACCTAATAAAGTGATTTTGGAACAAGGAATCACTGATATAAGAGTCGGTGGACAAGTGGGTAACATCCTCGATTCCCGACAGTCATGAACCTGGATTGAATCCCAAGTTAATATTTTGTTTAATATGTGAATAACCGTAACATATTATTCATTGTTGTAAATATCATAAACTAGGTTGCTCTTGTTGAACGGTACCTAATAAAGTGATTTTGGAATAATACACGGGCGGTTAAAAAGTTATTATAGCAGGCTATGAATTTATGACATGAATTACTTGCCTTTATCTTAAGTTAATAGTTGCTCAGTAGCGTTAGCTTACTTTTACACTATTTCCACAGTTTCCTTTCTTATAATCGAATTACCTATTCAAAATCTACTTTGCATTAATTAACAACGGAATTTTATTATGTCATTAGAATCATCAAACCTTTTACATTAATAGCTCTTGAGGATAAATCTGATTTCCTTTTTTTTCCTCTTATTTATACTTATTAATCTTAAAAGTATGGTATATTTTGGATCAATATAATTTATTAAAAGATCATAAAATTAAATATACTTGGTTGTAGGGTTTTCCCACTATGTACTAAGTGCAATTCTCAACCTGCAAACCTGCAATAATACATTATTGACTGTATTGACTCATCCATTGATGAGCTCTACTCTTCCCCGGCAGATACCATCAAAAGTCTCAAGCTTTACAAGTTTGATACCTTAGTATGATTTGAGTGGAGATAAGAAAGAAGAAGAAGAAGAATATACTTCGGCCAGTAAATCTTTTTATTATCTCGACGTTTCAACAAAAATCTTTTGTCCTCGTCAGGAACGAACAAAAAACATTTGGCAAAGTGTTAAAAATTATGCTAAGGCTGCAAGGGCGTTCTCATGCAATATTTCAAATTTTGGATAACTTCTAAAGCACAAGTCAAAAACAAATATTTAACTCACAGAATAACTATGAATGCCGGCCAGGCAGCCTCTATCTTTATGATTATTAAAAATATTTCCGATATTTCGATAAGGCTGTTCACCTATCTTCCTCTAGGAATCCAAACTCCTTCTAAGCCCATCATCCGCGTTATGTAATTGTTAACATTTATTAATCTATATATATCTTATACGATAAAGGTTGACGTTCAGCCAGCCGAAATTTGACAAATAAATCTTTTATTCAATCCAATATATGTATTTTTTACTATCTAATGATTTAAGTATGGATTGCTCTATTTTCAGAACAAGATGTATTGTGACATGTATGCCTTGTATTTATAATTATTCATTTATGTTTGTATTTAACCATATATATAATCTTGAATGAATGATATAATAAAAGTAGCTTCAATCTCTATCTCTCTCTAAGAAATAATTTGAAAAATAAATTGAATATCCTATTCCCAAAAAATTCACTCTAATAGGATCGATTAAAAAAAAAAGAAGAAATTTAATATTAGAAAATAACAGAATTTCTCCAATATAATATTCCTCTCTATCTCTCTATAGAATAAAATTGGAGTTGCCGAGCCGTGCGACCCCTACTCCGGGAGGTGTTCGCCTCCTGCGAAGTGCCCCTGGATCTGCAGGCCTGGCTGTTCGGCGTCGGCCTCCATCCCGAGGCAATGAAATTGACCAGCGTGGCGAAGGCAACCATCTACAAGTACCATCTTGGTCTTGAGTTGGGTAACGCCAGCCAACACCTCGACCTTCCCACTCTGTGGGAAAGAACTCTCGCAGTCCATCGGTGGCGGAGTCTTTCCCGCGGTGGGCGCCACCAATGAAGACCTTGTATATATTTTATATATAGGTATATTTATTAATTATCTTTATCTATTTATATCTATTTATTCCTATATTTATCATTATATAATCTTATTTACTCATATTTATATTTATTCTGTATTTAACCTTATATAATCTTATATGGACTTTATAATAAATCAGTTTCAATCTCAATCTCTCTCTATATATAAAATATATATAATAATATATAATAGAGAGAGAATATAGCATATATTTCTCTTTCTTACTGTATCAAAGATGGTTGTGTTTTGAACTAAAACTCGCGTGAGCAGGTAATTTTGTTTATAATTCAATCTTCATTGATAAAAGAGGTAAATTGTTCCTCGAAATATCAAATACATCGACTTTCTATGATATAGAGATATAAGAATGCTTTCAAAGTAAAGAAAATAGAATTTTATAAAGGAAGAAGAAATCGAAATTTGAGAAGGAAGGTCATAAAAACTAGATCAATATTCTCTAAAGATATGCGAATACAGTAGAGCCTCCATGAGAAGACACTCCCACTAGAGGATACCTCTCTACAAAGGACAGTTTTCACCCCCAAAATCACCATTTTTACTAGTAGGTAACTCACCGGTAAGAGGACATCTTTCTCTAAAGAACACTTCGGCTCTGCATCTAGTTGACCTTTACAGAGAGGTTCTACCATACAGTATACGCTTTCAAAGTGAAGAAGTCCTTAAGGTCCAAAAAAGGAAGACCGTGAAAACAAGATTTCTTTGAAATATATTCATTGATGTTTATTGAAAGAACGTGATGAAAGGCTCCAAGGTGATATTTCAATTTTTTTTTCAAGTCCAAAAAGAAAGTAGTTAAAATAAGAGTGGAGATTTCTGAGCATAAAGATCAAGTGAAGAGGCTTCTCAACTCAATAAAGAAAAATAGGCCATCAGAAAAAGAAGGATGGCATTTAGAGTACAGGCGTATAAATAAGTAAATAAATCGAGAAAAGGCCTTCAAGTCAAGAGCAGAGAATCCTTAAAGAAAAACTGGACTTTTTAAATACATCCATATTGAATTTCTGCAATAAAGGATCTGTCTTAAGTCATCCAGAAGGTAAAAAAATAGAAGAGGCCATACACCAGGTTCATATAAAAAAAGGACAGATCAATATATAAGAGCTGAACCTTTTAGTTTTGACGTCTATTGTTTCAACTTCGTTTTAAATTTTCTTAATTATGTGGTTTGAATCTTGAATTTTATTTCGTTTTGCCTTATATTCATTTTTTTAGCCCGAAGAAAAGGATTCGTCTCTGATGTTCCCCGAGTTTCAAATAAAGAAAACTATTGGGAGATAACTTCTCTTGATTTGCTAATATTGCTTCATCCTTAATTATTAAAGAACTTGACTTTCTGAACATATGTATAGCAATATATTTTTTTTTTTACTTCAAGAGGCATTGTTTCAGACTATAATATATTCATTGAACGCTTCACGATTTTGCATGTCATCCTTGCGCAGGGGCGATACTAATCTTCTCTATATCGTTCCAATTTTAGTATAGGTACCGCCGAACAAGCGTGTATATATTCATTGAATATAAATATACATTTGTATATAGCCAAAGTGTCCTTTAGGGAGAGGTGTCCTCTTACCGGAGAGTTGCTAAATTGTAAAAATGGTAATTTTTCAAATGAAAAATGTCTTTTGTGGAGAGGTGTCCGCTAGCGGGGTGCCCACTAAAGAGAGGTTCTACTGTATATATAAGCAATAATAAGTAATAAATATAGTAAATAAAATAAGTAATAGTAGAAATGAATAAGACTAGATTAAAACTAGAGTAAAATTAGTTGTCTTCATATAAGGACTCTAGCATGGGCACAAAAGCTAGGCTTTATGAGTATATACATGGAAAGAATCATATGTAAAAAGCCAACCGGGCCCACCAACGTGCTGTCGGCCCCAACGATAGACGCTTTGCAACGCATCGAAGGGAGCGCGACTGAGATCCAACTACGAGCTTTTTAACCGCAACAACTTTAATATACGCTATTGGAGCTAGAGTTACCGCGGCTGCTGGCACTAGACTTGCCCTCCAATAGATCCTCGTTAAAAGGTTTAGAGTGTACTCATTCCAATTACGGAGCCTCGTTAGAGTCCCGTATTGTTATTTTTCGTCACTACCTCCCCGTGCCGGGAGTGGGTAATTTGCGCGCCTGCTGCCTTCCTTGGATGTGGTAGCCGTTTCTCAGGCTCCCTCTCCGGAATCGAACCCTGATTCCCCGTTACCCGTATGGAAAGAAATATCTGTTCCAGTCTTCCAAGGTGAAGCAAAAAGTCTTTCAAGTCCATAAAATGAAGGAAGACCATCAAAAAAGAGCTAGGATTTATGAGAATTTACATGGAAAGGAACATCTATGGAAGGAAGGACCTTTACAAGTCTTTTAAAGTTAAACGAAGAGTCTTTCGAGTACATAAAGGAATCAAGGTCATCAAGATAATAGATAGTCTATCTGAGCATATACAAGTATACGTGTATATGTAAGTAATATTGGTATGGACAGAATTGTTTCAAGTCATCCATAGCGAAGAATCCTTCAAGTCCATAAAGAAAGGAAGGACTCGATATAAAAGCTAGCCTATATCTGAGCATATATATGGACTAAAACATATGAAAGGATCTGTTCCAAGTATTCCTTGGTGAAGAGTCCTTCAAGTCCATAAAGAAAGGAAGGACTCTTAGGAAGGTCTCAAGATAAAAGCTAGTCTATCTGAGCATACTACTCTGATCAAAAAGTTTCGACACTTTGCTCATAAAATCCTGAAAACTCAATATATTTTCTCCCGGTTTGTGGCAAACGCAAGCGTCGCCCTTGGCTTGGAGACCTGCCAACTTTCAAAAATCACGCGCCACAACAGCCGAGCAGCGGCTGTTCGAAGTGAAACCATTTTGCCCGTGCTTCGATTTCGTTAGTCACCGAAATGGAGGATCAACGAATTTGCATCAAGAGTGCCGGAATTTTTTGGATGTTGCAAACAGCCTACGGGGATGCCGTCATGAGCCGAAGACGAGTTTTCGAGTGGTACAAGCGCTTCAAGGAGGATCGGGAAGAGACCGCCGACAACGAGCGTTCTGGGAGACCGTCCACATCAACCACGCCTGAAAAAGTGGACAAGGTGTTGGAACTGGTGCGTGAAGACCGACGAATAACTGTCAGGGAGGTCGCCGAAGCGGAGATATCATTCGGGTCGACTCAATCGATAATGAAGGACATTTTGGGAGTGAGAAGAGTCAACGCCGTTCTCGTTCCCAAAGATTTGACTTTTGATCAAAAGAACGCCAGGAAAGAAACGGCCAGTCTCAATCTCGAAGCGACAACCGACGACTCCGAATTGCTGAAGAGGGTCATTACTGGAGACGAAACATGGATTTACGGCTTTGATTCGGAAACTACCCAACAGGCATCGGAGTGGCGCTTCAAAAATGAGCCGAGACCAAAGAAAGCGAGAAAGGCTCCCAGCAAAGTCAAGGTAATGTTGACGGTGTTCTTCGACTACCAGGGCATCGTTCATCATGAATTTCAACAACAAGGCTCTACAATAACTCCTGACTCCTACCTGGGAGTTTTGAGGCGATTGAGGGAAGCGATCAGGCAGAAACGGCCGGAGCTGTGGAGGAGCAAGTCGTGGATCCTCCACCACGATAACGCGCCGGCGCACACAGCCCTCAAAATCTCGAAGTTCCTGCAGGACCACTCAACCTCTGTGTTCCCCCAACCCCCTTACAGTCCCGATTTGGCCCCCTGTGACTTCTTCCTCTTTGTAAAGCTAAAAAAGTAAAAGGGTCGGAAATTTCAGAGCATAGAAGAGATCAAAGTGGAATCGAAGAAGGCCATGAAGGCGATCCCGAAAACAGACTACCAGAGGTGTTTTACCGACTGGAAAAAAAGGTGGCTGAAGTGCATCGCGGCCAACGGAGACTACTTTGAAGGGGACAATTTGAATTTGGTAGAATAATAAAGGTTTTTTTAAAACTTATGAGCAAAGTGTCCAAACTTTTTGATCAGAGTAGCATACTCGTATATGTAAAGTAACATATGTATGGAAGAACGGATCAGTTCCAAGTCTTCCATGGTGAATAGTCCTTCAAGTCCATAAAGAAAGGAAGAACTCAAGATAAAAGCTAGTCTATCTGAGCATGTATATGGAATAAAACATATCTATGAAAGAACGGATCATAGTTCCAAGTCCTCTATGGTGAAGAGTCTTTCAAGTCCATAAAGAAAGGAAGGACTCTTAGGAAGAATTCAAGTTAAAAGCTAGCCTATCTGAGCATATACACGTAATAAACACATGTATATCTGAACATATATCTAGCCTATCTGAGCATATACACGGAATAAAACACAGGTATATCTGAGTATATCTCTAGTCTATCTGAGCATATACACGGAATAAAACACATGTATATCTGAGTATATCTCTAGTCTATCTGAGCATATACACGGAATAAAACACAGGTATATCTGAGCATATCTCTAGTCTATCTGAACATATACACAGAATAAAACATATGTATATCTGAGTATATCTCTAGCCTATCTGAGCATATACACGGAATAAAACACAGGTATATCTGAGCATATCTCTAGTCTATCTGAGCATATACACGGAATAAAACATGTATATCTGAGCATATCTCTAGTCTATCTGAGCATATACACGGAATAAAACATATGTATATCTGAGTATATCTCTAGCCTATCTGAGCATATACACGGAATAAAACACAGGTATATCTGAGTATATCTCTAGTCTATCTGAGCATATACACGGAATAAAACATATGTATATCTGAGTATATCTCTAGTCTATCTGAGCATATACACGGAATAAAACACAGGTATATCTGAGCATATCTCTAGCCTATCTGAGCATATACACGGAATAAAACACAGGTATATCTGAGTATATCTCTAGTCTATCTGAGCATATACACGGAATAAAACATATGTATATCTGAGTATATCTCTAGTCTATCTGAGCATATACACGGAATAAAACACAGGTATATCTGAGTATATCTCTAGCCTATCTGAGCATATACACGGAATAAAACACAGGTATATCTGAGTATATCTCTAGTCTATCTGAGCATATACACGGAATAAAACATATGTATATCTGAGTATATCTCTAGTCTATCTGAGCATATACACGGAATAAAACACAGGTATATCTGAGCATATCTCTAGTCTATCTGAACATATACACGGGATATAACACAGGTATATCTGAGTATATCTCTAGTCTATCTGAGCATATACACGGAATAAAACATATGTATATCTGAGTATATCTCTAGTCTATCTGAGCATATACACGGAATAAAACACAGGTATATCTGAGCATATCTCTAGTCTATCTGAGCATATACACGGAATAAAACACAGGTATATCTGAGCATATCTCTAGTCTATCTGAGCATATACACGGAATAAAACACAGGTATATCTGAGCATATCTCTAGTCTATCTGAGCATATACACGGAATAAAACACAGGTATATCTGAGCATATCTCTAGTCTATCTGAGCATATACACGGAATAAAACACAGGTATATCTGAGCATATCTCTAGTCTATCTGAGCATATACACGGAATAAAACACAGGTATATATGAGTATATCTCTAGTCTATCTGAGCATATACACGGAATAAAACATGTATATCTGAGTATATCTCTAGTCTATCTGAGCATATACACGGAATAAAACACAGGTATATCTGAGCATATCTCTAGTCTATCTGAGCATATACACGGAATAAAACACAGGTATATCTGAGCATATCTCTAGTCTATCTGAACATATACACGGGATAAAACATATGTATATCTGAGTATATCTCTAGTCTATCTGAGCATATACACGGAATAAAACACAGGTATATCTGAGTATATCTCTAGTCTATCTGAGCATATACACGGAATAAAACATATGTATATCTGAGCATATCTCTAGTCTATCTGAACATATACACGGGATAAAACATATGTATATCTGAGTATATCTCTAGTCTATCTGAGCATATACACGGAATAAAACATGTATATCTGAGCATATCTCTAGTCTATCTGAGCATATACACGGAATAAAACACAGGTATATCTGAGCATATCTCTAGTCTATCTGAGCATATACACGGAATAAAACACAGGTATATCTGAGCATATCTCTAGTCTATCTGAACATATACACGGGATAAAACATATGTATATCTGAGTATATCTCTAGTCTATCTGAGCATATACACGGAATAAAACACAGGTATATCTGAGTATATCTCTAGTCTATCTGAGCATATACACGGAATAAAACATATGTATATCTGAGCATATCTCTAGTCTATCTGAACATATACACGGGATAAAACATATGTATATCTGAGTATATCTCTAGTCTATCTGAGCATATACACGGAATAAAACACAGGTATATCTGAGTATATCTCTAGTCTATCTGAGCATATACACGGAATAAAACATATGTATATCTGAGCATATCTCTAGTCTATCTGAACATATACACGGGATAAAACATATGTATATCTGAGTATATCTCTAGTCTATCTGAGCATATACACGGAATAAAACACAGGTATATCTGAGTATATCTCTAGTCTATCTGAGCATATACACGGAATAAAACATATGTATATCTGAGCATATCTCTAGTCTATCTGAGCATATACACGGAATAAAACATATGTATATCTGAGCATATCTCTAGTCTATCTGAGCATATACACGGAATAAAACATATGTATATCTGAGCATATCTCTAGTCTATCTGAGCATATACACGGAATAAAACATATGTATATCTGAGCATATCTCTAGTCTATCTGAGCATATACACGGAATAAAACACAGGTATATCTGAGCATATCTCTAGTCTATCTGAGCATATACACGGAATAAAACACAGGTATATCTGAGTATATCTCTAGTCTATCTGAGCATATACACGGAATAAAACACAGGTATATCTGAGCATATCTCTAGTCTATCTGAGCATATACACGGAATAAAACATATGTATATCTGAGCATATCTCTAGTCTATCTGAGCATATACACGGAATAAAACATATGTATATCTGAGCATATCTCTAGTCTATCTGAGCATATACACGGAATAAAACATATGTATATCTGAGCATATCTCTAGTCTATCTGAGCATATACACGGAATAAAACATATGTATATCTGAGTATATCTCTAGTCTATCTGAGCATATACACGGAATAAAACACAGGTATATCTGAGTATATCTCTAGTCTATCTGAGCATATACACGGAATAAAACACAGGTATATCTGAGTATATCTCTAGTCTATCTGAGCATATACACGGAATAAAACATATGTATATCTGAGCATATCTCTAGTCTATCTGAGCATATACACGGAATAAAACATATGTATATCTGAGCATATCTCTAGTCTATCTGAGCATATACACGGAATAAAACATATGTATATCTGAGTATATCTCTAGTCTATCTGAGCATATACACGGAATAAAACACAGGTATATCTGAGCATATCTCTAGTCTATCTGAGCATATACACGGAATAAAACATATGTATATCTGAGTATATCTCTAGTCTATCTGAGCATATACACGGAATAAAACATATGTATATCTGAGCATATCTCTAGTCTATCTGAGCATATACACGGAATAAAACATATGTATATCTGAGCATATCTCTAGTCTATCTGAGCATATACACGGAATAAAACATATGTATATCTGAGCATATCTCTAGTCTATCTGAGCATATACACGGAATAAAACATATGTATATCTGAGTATATCTCTAGTCTATCTGAGCATATACACGGAATAAAACACAGGTATATCTGAGCATATCTCTAGTCTATCTGAGCATATACACGGAATAAAACATATGTATATCTGAGCATATCTCTAGCCTATCTGAGCATATACACGGAATAAAACATATGTATATCTGAGTATATCTCTAGTCTATCTGAGCATATACACGGAATAAAACACAGGTATATCTGAGTATATCTCTAGTCTATCTGAGCATATACACGGAATAAAACACAGGTATATCTGAGCATATCTCTAGTCTATCTGAGCATATACACAGAATAAAACATATGTATATCTGAGTATATCTCTAGTCTATCTGAGCATATACACGGAATAAAACACAGGTATATCTGAGCATATCTCTAGTCTATCTGAGCATATACACGGAATAAAACATATGTATATCTGAGTATATCTCTAGTCTATCTGAACATATACACGGAATAAAACATATGTATATCTGAGCATATCTCTAGTCTATCTGAGCATATACACGGAATAAACCACAGGTATATCTGAGTATATCTCTAGTCTATCTGAACATATACACGGAATAAAACATATGTATATCTGAGCATATCTCTAGTCTATCTGAGCATATACACGGAATAAAACATATGTATATCTGAGCATATCTCTAGTCTATCTGAGCATATACACGGAATAAACCACAGGTATATCTGAGTATATCTCTAGTCTATCTGAACATATACACGGAATAAAACATATGTATATCTGAGCATATCTCTAGTCTATCTGAGCATATACACGGAATAAAACATATGTATATCTGAGTATATCTCTAGTCTATCTGAGCATATACACGGAATAAAACATATGTATATCTGAGTATATCTCTAGTCTATCTGAGCATATACACGGAATAAAACATATGTATATCTGAGCATATCTCTAGTCTATCTGAGCATATACACGGAATAAACCACAGGTATATCTGAGTATATCTCTAGTCTATCTGAACATATACACGGAATAAAACATATGTATATCTGAGCATATCTCTAGTCTATCTGAGCATATACACGGAATAAAACATATGTATATCTGAGTATATCTCTAGTCTATCTGAGCATATACACGGAATAAAACATATGTATGGAAGGATCAGTTCCAAGTCCTCCATGGTGAAGAGTCCTTCAAGTCCATAAAGAAAGGAAGGCCATCAAGACAAGAGCGGGACGTCACATTCCAGACGTGGATGACCGATGGAGAACATTCCCCGGCGTTATTAAAGGCAGCATCAGCGGGCCGTGAAAGTGCTCCCAGAGGACGCCATTAGTGGATTACATACCAAGGCGATTTACGCAGAGTGGATGGCATAGGGACCTTTATAACCTGAAGATAGTAAAATACAAAAGCCCAATATCGTTTGAATTATAACCCTCCCTTATATTTACATTAATTTTATATCTTTGCTTTCTATAGTATTTGTATTATGGCTTTTAATAAAGTGAACCTGACTTGAGGTCGCTTTTACCTCTTGGTCTCTTCGCGGAACTGATTCTTGGTCCTTTTCTTTGCTGGGTTTCTATCCCTGTTTCTCTGACTTAGTTTTCGCTTGGTAATACGGACGGATCGGGTTGCAAGGACAAAATTGTCCATATCATACCTGACCAAATTTTCTATCTGCCTTATAACCTCTTCCAAGCTCTAAACCATCATTCTGGATCGTCTTTTTTATGGATTTTATTTATTTCAACACACAAAACGCGATATCCCGGCTAGGGATAATTGCGTCGATTTACATTTTTTTTAAACAGAAACAGTTATAAACATATTATACAAGAAAAAGTATTCAAAATAAAAAGAGAAACAATAATATATATTAGGAACCTGAACCTTTCAGGTTTGAAAGATAATCATAAATACGTATATCTACAAAAATAGTTAAACCTACGATAATTCTCTCTGCTATTTACAAATTGATATAGATCTACATTATTTATTGTCTGTTGTCTAGCGGTGAAGAAGAGTGGACATTCCAGCAGTAGGTGTCTTGAGTCCTGGAATTCGTTGCCACAATGACAGTTAGAGTCTTCAACCGCGCCAATTTTTGATAAAATCCCTTAAAATTTCCTCGGATTTTATCATGGAAGATCATTCTATAATAATGATATACCAGTTTATGTTTTAATCTAGTGTTTTATATTATGTGATATATTGAACTATAAGTTGTTCTTTTATATGATACGCTAAGATTTATACAATGCCGTGAAAATCTACTGTGGTATCTTTTCTGCCAGTAACTACCAGTATTAGTTTTTATCGCATCATTAAGAACTTTACATACTGTTTTAGAGTCAAGTATAATATAAATGGACAGAAAGAGGCATCTCTTCCATTAAGAATACATTAAAACAACGCATTTAGTTCATTACCTAAGTACTGAACGTTATGGTGGTGCTGAAGAAAGTACCTCAACACCAGTTTTGGCGAACTTAGACAAAAGCCAACTTATATATCATGGTTTCGGGCTATGTTCCTCATCATTACACCGATGGATAGTTTGGCTACCCAAGCTTGTATTGCTTGAACACCTGCAGCCGTAGCTGCAACCCTGACATCCAGTTTTCCAGCCAGTAGGAACTGGGGCATTCTCAATGTACCGAGCGGCCATTTGGTATGGCCCCTAGCGTCCGCCTTTATGGTTTAGCTTCATGGGATCGATCAATCAATCCACAGGCATCTTGAGAGTTTCTTGGCCAGGTTACTGTCCTAGACCGAAGTCTGTACGCTTGGAACAATCAGTACAGTGGCGGCTTCGATTTCATACTATTCTACGAAAGGAGTATATCGGAATGTCTCAAAACTGAAATCATGGCACATTCCTTATCACTGCCATTACGTTTTGAACTGAGGTTATAAACAAAATGCAATATCTTAATTCATTTTTAAAAGGAGAGATGACTCTTTTGGTATATATACAGTTAAACCTCTCTATAGCGCTCCCTCTCTATAGCGCCCGATTTTAAATACGTAGTACGATGCGATTTACATTAAAAGTGACCTGTCTATAGCACCCCCCTCTCTATAGCACCCTATTTTTGTGAGTCCCAAGAGGGGGCGCTATAGACAGGTTTAACTGTATATTTATTTATTTATATTGAAACGAGTTAAAACATCGGCTAGAAATTATGTAAATCTTTTGTGATTGTAAATAGCTAAAAATTATGTAAATTATGGCTCGAGAGAGTCGTGTTATGTAAAACTTGAGGATCAGCAGCGTCTGGTTCTCATCGTTTGTTAACTTCCAAGTAAATTAAACAAAAGTTCATCCTAACCAACGGCTGGCCTGATTTCCAACACTACAATATAATAAAATTTTATTGAAGGAGACAGAGGCAATTTTGTTCATACTTGGTTATCTCGTGTATCTTCACAATAAAGGTCACTGTAATATCTTTCAGAGTTATTGTCTGAATCCCGATATTCATGCTGAAAGATACAACTTCCTTAAGTTTTGTCCATGAGTATATCTAGTGTGTCTTCAATAAAGGTCACTGTAATATCTTTCAGAGTTATTGTCTGAATTTCGATATACATGCTAAAAGGTACAACTTCCTTAAGTTTTGTCCATGAATGTATAACGAAACCTACATAAAGATAGAGGGTATCTGGCTGGCATTCATAGTTCTTAGAATTAAAGATACTTCGGCCAGTATAAACTTTTATATAAATCTTTTTATTATTAATAAATTATTTGTCGCTTGTTTCCCCTCTAGTTCTTTGCGACGTCACATCCTCGTGCCAATATGAACGTGTATTTACAACTATTAGCCCCAGGAAACATCTTTAATGGTCTCCGAGATGGTACATCGAGCTTAAGACAAAGATGGCTGGCGTCTCATCGTGTTTGGGATGTAATGCATACAATGGGCCACAACGTTCGATCGAGAATAAAATGGTATCATTATTATTATCCGCCAATTTGGTATTGAAATTTAGTAAGTGCTTATGCACTCATGGATAAAACACTAGTCCCTGACTAGAAATAGACTAAAGCGCCATTTATTGGCGGTGTTTGTAGCTGTTTTCAGGTAGATAATCGCGACAATATATATATATATATACTGGCCGAAGTATCTTAAATTCTAAGAACTATGAATACCAAGCCAGGCAATGTCTATCTTTATGATAATCAAAACAAATTTTAGGCATCGAGGTATGAGATAATAAAAAGATTTATTAACCGAAGTATCTTTAATTCTAAGAAATATACATTCGTAAGCTTTAAACACTATATTAAGAAAATTTAAATTATTCTCAGAGCTCTAAAAGATTTCTTTTGATAAATAACAAAACTTCCTACTGTACCACTTCAACGGGAAAACGCTAACGAGCGCCAACAGCGCGAAATGCGTTCGTGGATGGCTTTTCTTGATTTATCAAGAAATTGGATTGGCCAAATATAAGGAAACAGGATAAATCAATGTTTAGTTGATTTCTGTTCCACTAGATTGCGCTTTGCCTTCTGAAAAGCACATGTGCTCTTGGTCAGAATATGCCTTTTTTATTTTTAATCAACACTTTAACGGGAAAAAATAGAGGAAAAACTGGTTCTGTAGATTCTGGTTCTGCCAATCTGTAGATTAGCAGAGGAATGGCATAAATCGTTGATATCGACAAAAACTATCCAGAATCGAATCCCACATTGGAAACTTTTTTATTTTAATTGCCGGTCATACGACGTACCGTTGTACGAATCGTATAATAGATTTATAGATTTTTTTGGTTTATTTCCCCCTTTTGAAGGAGTTCATCATGATAGCTCTTTCTCTATGTTTAAAACCAGCCACCCAAATAATAAAGGTTTTAAATAATTGACACGATTCTCTTTGAAAGGAATTTTTTGAAGAACAAAATATTTTAAAGCTGAAAAACGAACGCTCTCTTTATCCCAACCTCATTCATTATAAATTTTAATATTCATCAAGATGGATATATACATTTTTTTAAAAGGATCCCTAAGAATGTGGATTGGGCTAAGATTGTATAATAGATTTATAGATTTTTTTGGTTTATTTTCCCCTTTTGAAGGAGTTCATCATGATATCTCTTTCTCTATGTTTAAAACCAGCCATCCAAATATTAATAATTGATGGATTAAATGATTGACACGATTCTCTTTGAAAGGAATTTTGAAGAACAAAATATTTCAAAGCTGAAAAACGAACGTTCTTTATCCCAACCTCATTCATTATAAATTTTAACATTCATCAAGATGGATATATACATTTTTTAAAAGTATTCCTAAAAATGTAGATTGGGCTAAGAAATTTCTTTATTAAAAGGTTGAAATTAATGATGGTGATAGAGAGGTCTTCTTAGAAATTTGCGAGGACAATGTCCTTCAATATATTATAATGCTTGACAAACTGCCTGGGTTTGTATGGAAAGTTCTCGAGTGAATGTTTACCGAAAATACAAGTATTACTGCAAGTAATACTGGTATCTTAACTACATATTTTCATTGTTATTAGTAATTATAACAAGATTTATTAATATATTATTATCGTTATAATCCGGTTCTCCTTTTTCCATTGTTATTATATTTCCCATTGTTGCTATTTGCGTTCATTTCTGTATTTTGTGTTGTTGTATGCGACCATCTCGTATTTTCCATTGTTGCTGTCTGCGACATTTATTCTTTTTACCATTGTTGCTGTCTGCGACATTTATCCTTTTCACCATTGTTGCTGTCTGCGACCATTTCTCCCTTTTACCATTGTTGACGTCTGCAACCATTTCTTCTCTTTACCATTGTTGCTGTCTGCGACCATTTCTCCTGTTTCCTTTGTTGATACCTTCGACCATTTCTTATTTTTATCATTTTTGATATATGCGACATTTATTCTTTTTTCCATTATGGCTGTCTGCGATCATTTCTCCTTTCAACCATTGTTGCTGTCTGCGACCATTTCTCCTTTTTTTTTATCATGGTTGATATATGCGACATTTCTCCTTTTTCCATTGTTACTGTCTGCAGCCATTTCTTCTGTTTCCTTTGTTTCTACCTTCAACCATTTATTTTAATGATCTTTGATATCTGCGACATTTATCCTTTTTTTCCATTGTTGCTTTCTGCGACCATTTCTCTTTTTTCCATTGTTGCTTTCTGCGACCATTTCTCTTTTTCCATTGTTGCTGTCTGCCACCATTTATCATTTTTTTCCATTGTTACTGTCTGCAACCATTTCTCTTGTTTCCTTTGTTAATACCTTCGACCATTTCTCCTTTTTACCATGGTTGATATATGCGACATTTCTCCTTTTTCCATTGTTGCTGTCTGCGACCATTTCTCTTGTTTCCTTTGTTAATACCTTCGACCATTTCTCCTTTTTACCATGGTTGATATATGCGACATTTCTCCTTTTTCCATTGTTGCTGTCTGCGACCATTTCTCATTTTCCGTTGTTATTGTAAGCGACCATTTTTCCATTTCTCAGTGTAGCTGTTTGCCACCATTTCTCCTTTTTACTATTTTTGCTTTCTGCGACCATTTCTCCTTTTTTCCATTGTTGCTGTCTGTGGCAGACCATCTTTCCAATTTCCATTGTTACAATCCGTGACCCTATTTTCTCTCCACACTTTTTAAAATCTTCATTGTGTCCGTGAGTTTTGAGTGAAGATATTTATATACAGGGGGATGTGGTATCTGTTTATTAAAGATAGGCGTCACCATTCAACGACATATTGTTTTTTATTTGAGATAAAACAGGGGATTATTCTTCGAACTAACTATAAGGTTGTCTCAAAAGTTTGTGTTTTTCTTAAAACGTTGTTTTTCATATTACAGTACACTCTCCTATAACGCGAGTTTTTACAACGCGATAAAAAAATTGCGACAAATTTATTTATACAACGCGAATTTTCGTATAACGCGTTATAAAATAAAATACATTATATTTGTCACTAACAATTTACCCTAACAACATTCGCGTTATACAGGTTTTATTTCGTACAACGAGAATTCCTATAACGCGATTTCATACAACACGGAACACATTAATAGCGTTATAGGAGAGTTTACTGTACTTAATGAATAATATTATTACGGCGAATACATAATACAATTACTTTATACATAATACAAAGACATTATACATAACGGTGAATAATATTATGGGGAATAACACTGATAGACAAAACTTAAGGAAGTTATACCTTATAGCATATATATATCGGGATTCAGAAAATAACTCTGAGAGATATTTTCTGAATCCCGATATATATATGCTATAAGGTACAACTTCCTTAAGTTTTGTCTATCAGTGTAATAGTAGTATTTCAGTTTTTTTGCAAGTGTTTACGAACTTTTGGGATAACCTTGTAAGACATATATCAATTTATATTTAATATATTTATTTCATTGTGTTCAATGTAAGAACATTTCCAGCTCTCTTTCGAAAGAGAATGAGACAAAACCTCTTCAAGATTTACACCTATAGTAAAAACACATATTTCTTTACTTTGTATAATACCATATTGTTGTATATAGTCACAGTGTAGAAAATACTATACTATACCTACTACATATATCTCTGTATTCTTAGTTCTCTTCTCTTCAATTACCTTGTAAACTGGGGAATCCTTTATAGGACGAGAGGTCCTCAATAAAGGCTTTTGTTGTTGTATAATACCATATTGACAACGACAATTTCAGTTTAAACTATTCTCCTATTTAGGAAATGAAAACATTCATGTTTAAATGCTTTCATTACCATATATAGATGGTGCGTTATTGCTTTATATTCTCATATACATGTCTTTCTGTATTTGGAAAGCGAAGGGTATTTGAATAGTTTAAAATAATATATATACTCATGGACAAAACTTTAAGAAGTTTCATATAATTTGATGTCGTTTATATATTTTTTAAGAAGACAGAGACAATTTTGTTTATACTTTGGTTATCTCGTGTGTCTTCAATAAAGGTCACTGTAATCTCTTTCAGAGTTATTGTCTGAATCCCGATATACATAGTAAAGGGTACAACTTCCTTAAGTTTTGTTCACACATGGTTATCTCGTGTGTCTTCAATAAAGGTCACTGTAATCTCTTTCAGAGTTATTGTCTGAATCCCGATATACATGGTAAAAGGTACAACTTCCTTAAGTTTTGTCCATGAGTGTATATACACTTGGTTATCTCGTGTGTTTTCAATAAAGGTCACTGTAATATCTTTCAGAGTTATTGTCTGTATCCCGATATACATGCTAAAAGGTACAACTTCCTTAAGTTTTGTCCATGAGTGTATATACACTTGGTTATCTCGTGTGTCTTCAATAAAGGTCACTGTAATATCTTTCAAAGTTATTGTCTGTATCCCAATATACATGCTAAAAGGTACAACTTCCTTAAGTTTTGTCCATGAGTATATAAATATTTAAAAGCTATTTCTTCAGACCTTATATTTCATTGAGCAAAAATTAAAATTTTTAAAGAAAGTGATAAATAAAGTGATTTTGGAACAAAAGATTGAAGCTATGTTGGCCTAAATTCACCTTGTAAAACTGGCTTTCTACATATAAAAAATTTGGTTAATATATTTTTCTAGAGAGATCCAATATTTTTTAAAATAGAGCAATCCATAGATAAATCTTTAATTATAAAGGCATATATTGGATCAAAATATCATTTATTTTTACCAATATTTCAGTTGGCTGAACGCCAACCTTTATCAAGGTGTTATAACATTTTAAAGTGTGTCAACAACAAACTCAATATAGATATAATATATATTATATAGATCCAATATATATTTCTATTTATAATCTAAAAAGTCATATCCTGACCAGGCTCACATGAGCTTTTCAGATGGCAGAGCGCCATCTAGTGGAACAGAAATCAACTAAACGTTGATTTAATCTGTTCTTTGAATCAAATCCCTAAATCAACATTTAGTTAATTTTTGTTCTACTAGATGGCGTTCTACCATCTGAAAAGCTCATGTGAACGTGGTCAAAATATGCCTTTTTTGATTTTAATACCAACACCTGACTATTTTTATTATTTATTATTTTTTAAAAAATATTTTATTATTTTAAAGAGATTAAGTTTTGTATTTTACTCTATATAAATATACACCCATACTTCGCTTTGCGTCGGGGTTATGTTCCAAAAAAAAACACGACGCAAATTGAAACGACGCAAAGTGAAAATATGTGAAGGCGCAATCAAAAACAAAGGTGTTGCCATATTTTAGGGAAAAAAAATTAAAGACTCGAATCCAAAACAACGCAACTTCGAAAATCTAACGATGCACAGTGAAAATCAGTAAAAATTAAGCAGCGACGTAACTTCGAAAAAAACGCAAAACGAAACGACGCAAAGCGAGGTATTGGTGTATATATATTAGATAGTAAAAAGGAATATATTGGATTGAATAAAAGATTTATTTGCCTATATATATATATATTATATAGACATCAACCATTTTGGTATTACACATAAATACATATATTTATTTATATATATATTTGAAAAAAGTGGAATCCAGGTATCTGTAATTTGCATATGTTTGGCAGACGACTGCAGTAAAAATTGCCTGCCAGGGCCAGACGACAGCTGTTAATTAAAGTGCAGACGACCAACCATTCAGTGGTCAACCAATATCCCGCCTTTTTTACCAACTTTCGTGATCCCAAACTTTGGATTATTCTTTCCCGTTTTATCTTGGGATAGTTCTCTTATATTCTTTTTTGAAGGAAGGGAATTAAATTTTAACTATCTCTATCTTTGTCTTGGTTTCAAAATAGGATAGCTTAATTCTTTATTATAAAAAAAAATTATAATACACTTTCTTGAAATATATAACATTCATTAAAATATATTTATGGACTCTGTAGTATTTTAAATAATTACAACTCTATTTAAAGCAACAAAAGAATTATTTATTGCATTTAGCAAGACAAGAAATAAAAAAACAACGGGATGCCAAACAAAACCTTTTTAGGTTAATAAACCTGCAACCACCTACCGGTTAGTTCCTATTCAAAATCTAGCTTTCACACAGAGTATTGGAAATTAAAATACGACAGACTCTAAATGAATCCAAGAAAAATGAATATTTAAAAAGATAATTATTTTTTAATATTAATTATTATTTTTTTTATCAACGGAAAACTATTTTTTTTTAATAGACACTTCATTTAGTTAAAGTTTTATTTTATTAACGTTTCAATGTCTTCTTCAGATGAAATAAATAATTATAAAACATTTGGAAAGGCCTTTAAAATTGTTAACTGGCTGAAGTGTCTTTTTAAAAAAGCAATATGAATGTCGGCCAGGCAAACTCTATCTTAACGATAAAACAAAACTAATTATAATAATGAGAAAGAGATATCTTAAGCTTGAAAGCTTACGGTAGAATTTAAAAAAAATTATTGGTAATAAAATAATTATATTAATACTTTCTATCTCTATCGTAAAGTTAGAGGCTGCCAGGCCGGCATTCATAGTTCTTCAAATTAAAAATATTTCGGCCAGTAAATCTTTTTTATTGTCTCGACGTTTCGACAAAAATCTTTTGTCTTCGTCAGGAGCGAACAAAAATTAAAACATTTGGCAAAACGTTAGAAAGTATTAATATATACAGTTATCAGCGTCATAATCAAGCAACAATTCTTAATTCTGTCACCGTTTGCTTTTGTGAATGGAATAAATACCCAAATATGGCCATTTCTCCTAACCATCGGTGGTTCAGTGGTAGAATGCTCGCCTGCCGGGTTCGATTCCCGGCCGATTCATTTTTTTTTTTTTTTACAATTTTTAAAACTCATTTATATATTATACAAGAATGACATCCACGGCGCTAATTTATAATTGTAACGAATAGTATTTGAATAAAAGCATTTATTGTATCGGGTAAAATAATCGGGTAAAATCCGGGCGTTGCCCGGGCCATTCGGCTAGTAATTAATATAAATGATAATTAATAATTTTTAACGCCTTGCCAAATGTTTTAATTTTGTTCACTCCTGACGAGAACAAAAGATTTTTGTCGAAACGTCGAGACAATAAAATAGATTCTCTCTCTCTATGAATATTAAAAGCTTATATTTAACTTGCTTCCCTATCTATCTGTCCACAAATCTTGTAATCGATTTTTAATATACTTTTAGAGCACGTAGGAATCTGTAATTTGGTACACTTTTCAGAACCCGATGACAAGTTGACAAATTTTAAAACTTCTGGGTTGTCAGGGTGGCCGTAAATGGACAAATTTCCAAATTGCATTTCAAATTTTATAAATTAATTTTAATATACTTCCAGTTCACATAGAAGTATGACACTTTTAACACTCACTTAGTCCAATGAACAATACAAGTATAAAACAAAATTTCAGACTTCTGGGTGATCGGATTGGCCAGGAATGAGCAAATTTCTATTTTTCTTTTTCATACTGTATATTGATTACCTTGAAAAAAAATATATCTATATTTATATGTATTATAAATAGAAAGATTTTATATACATAAAAATATTTTTATAAAAAAGAAAAGAGATTTTCTGCTTGAATTTTGATTATCTTGAGAATTATACTATGTTAATGCAGTCGTGGTTAAAATCTTGAAAGAATGATAATAAAAATAGTTTTGATCAGATATTTCTTCAATTGAACTTATGGAATATATAAAAAACATAATTTTATAAAAGTATTGCCTGTCTTAAGGCGAGTAGAACAAGGAAAACAAAAGATTATTTACATAATGTATAAAAGATTTGAGCCGGCCAGCGAGAAACAACAACAACGAGTTTTTAGGCGACCACTGGTGGTCGATTTAGCAGAGTATTTTATCTATGAAATATATTTGAAAAACATATTTTTATATAACATATATATAGTGATGTAGTTTATACTGTAGGATGACTGTAGTGTGGCATGTTGGTTAGAAGCAGTCGTTGTGGCCACAATGTTCAGAGAGGTTTCAGGCGTGATTGAATAGCACAAAAGGACCGAGGCATGTTGGATGTCAGCTTAGAAAGGACGGGGAAAAGAGTGCTAGAAGCCGGACGCCGGTCTAGGTGGGTCTTATCTATATTTGAGGAAAGGGAGAGGACACCCCTGGGAATACGACTATGTATTTAACGGACCGACGGTGAAATCGGAGACCTTCCTCCTGTCTGGCGCCGGCTGTCACTCAATCTAATTTTATTATGTCGTTTTGGTATTACACTATAGTTATATTACATATGGTGATATAGGTATATATTAAAATATATATATGTAGTAATGTAGTTTGTTGTTGCTGTTGGATGAATGTAGTGTGGCATGTTGGTTGCAGTCGTGGTGGCCACAATGATTAGAGTGGGTCAAGCCGTGATTGGAATTACACAAAAGGACGAGGCATGTTGGATGTCACCACAGAGATGGCGAGAGAGCAAGTGTAGCCGATACCGGTCAGGGGAGATCTGTCTAGAGGGGCCTGTCCATCATTGTGTCTAAAAGCGGACTAATCTGTTTGCGTAAGAAGGGGGCAGACTTGTTTTTCGGACCCTTTTCCTGCTTTCCGGCGCCGACTGTAACTCACTCGATTTTATTTGTCACTTTGGCAATTACATATACATTTATACAATACATGGAGACATAGATATATATTGGAATATATTACAACATATATATATATGTAATGTAAGTGATGAGAATTCCAGTAGCTTTTGTAGAGATCCTGTCGGCTCATGTAATGAGATGAGAATTCCAGTAGCTTTTGTAGAGATCCTGTCGACTAATGTAATAAGAGATCCTGTCGACTACTGTAATAAGAGATCTTGTCGACTCACTGTAATGATTTGTTGAGTTTGATGTCGACTACTGAAATAAGTTGAAGTCCTGGTAGCTCTTGTTGTACTGTGTTGACCAAGAGGAACAGTCAGGATGTAGAGTTTTCCAGTACCTCTCTGCACCTTGAAAGACCTTTAAAAGTTCTCACAAAATACAGGCAGTCGTGGTCGAGGCAGAGTGGAAAAGCTTGGGGATATCCACACAAAAAACGAAGACACAGTTGCACTAAGAAAGTTCCATTAACAGATAAAAGCTGAGCTAGGAGCGAAAAGATGGAGATAGACGAGTTCTTCCTAACTACATGTTGGATGAGATCGACATAACATACGACCGACGCGGCTTGCACTAAGGGTGAACTAAACTAAACTGAACTGAACTGTACTGAGCTGTCAAGTCACTGTAAGGTGATGTATTTATAGGTTAAAGACGGGGCGACCTTATGTGACAGGGGCGTTTGAGAAAGGGCGCCTTTACCTGTCCAGGTGTGAGAGGGGTCTCTGCATTCCACCACATGTGACAGTGTGGGTGGCCTTGTTTGTGGGAATTGTAAATCGACCTGATTTATGACTTCCATCTTTAGACTTTGTTGTTTTGGCAATACTATGCTCGATCTCTGCTTTAGCTCAACTCTTAAATCTATTACAGATTTTATTTATTTATCCACTTTGTACAAATTACATTACATAGGGCGATGCAATGACACAGATTAATCATGCGCATAATTATTTATAGATGTGTTTCTATATACAACATGACAATCTTATTACAAGTTATATAGACAGTATAGGGTTGTTGGTTTAAATTACCATATATATATATATTCAACAATACTAATTTTATAAGTAAATATATTATATATATATATTGTTTATATATAATCAGAATTCATTTATTCAAATATATAATAGTTTGATTCCATTCTATTTCCCACGGCGTTCAACTGTGAAATTAAAATGTTAATTAAGGTAATTTTAGAGAGACGGGAGAGAGAATATTGTAATTAAAACAAATTAATTAAAATGGATGGTGGAAATCACGCATGAAAGATCGGGAGGCTGTTCCAGATGAATGGAGCATGAATGGGAGAGACAGCTTGATATGGGGAACTGTGCACAGAATGTGTTCATTGGATTGGGTGCATTGATGGGATTTACAACTTGGGATAGGTGTTATAAGGGACTGGTGAGTATAACATCACTCAAACAGGATGATTGTGATAGGTATTGTAACACTAGATCAACAGGCTGAATGTGATAGGTATTGTAAGACTAGATCAGCAGGCTAACTGTGATTGGTATTGTAAGACTAGATCAACAAGAGATACTGTAACACCAGTTCAACAAGAGATACTGTAACACCAGTTCAACAAGAGATACTGTAACACCAGTTCAACAAGAGATACTGTAACACCAGTTCAACAAGAGATACTGTAACACCAGTTCAACAAGAGATACTGTAACACCAGTTCAACAAGAGATACTGTAACACCAGTTCAACAAGAGATACTGTAACACCAGTTCAACAAGAGATACTGTAACACCAGTTCAACAAGAGATACTGTAACACCAGTTCAACAAGAGATACTGTAACACCAGTTCAACAAGAGATACTGTAACACCAGTTTAACAAGAGATACTGTAACACCAGTTTAACAAGAGATACTGTAACACCAGTTCAACAAGAGATACTGTAACACCAGTTCAACAAGAGATACTGTAACACCAGTTCAACAAGAGATACTGTAACACCAGTTCAACAAGAGATACTGTAACACCAGTTCAACAAGAGATACTGTAACACCAGTTCAACAAGAGATACTGTAACACCAGTTCAACAAGAGATACTGTAACACAAGTTCAACAAGAGATACTGTAACACCAGTTCAACAAGAGATACTGTAACACCAGTTCAACAAGAGATACTGTAACACCAGTTCAACAAGAGATACTGTAAAACAAGTTCAACAAGAGATACTGTAACACCAGTTCAACAAGAGATACTGTAACACCAGTTCAACAAGAGATACTGTAACACCAGTTCAACAAGAGATACTGTAACACCAGTTCAACAAGAGATACTGTAACACCAGTTCAACAAGAGATACTGTAACACCAGTTTAACAAGAGATACTGTAACACCAGTTCAACAAGAGATACTGTAACACCAGTTCAACAAGAGATACTGTAACACAAGTTCAACAAGAGATACTGTAACACAAGTTCAACAAGAGATACTGTAACACCAGTTCAACAAGAGATACTGTAACACCAGTTTAACAAGAGATACTGTAACACCAGTTTAACAAGAGATACTGTAACACCAGTTCAACAAGAGATACTGTAACACCAGTTCAACAAGAGATACTGTAACACAAGTTCAACAAGAGATACTGTAACACCAGTTCAACAAGAGATACTGTAACACCAGTTCAACAAGAGATACTGTAACACCAGTTCAACAAGAGATACTGTAACACCAGTTCAACAAGAGATACTGTAACACCAGTTCAACAAGAGATACTGTAACACCAGTTCAACAAGAGATACTGTAACACCAGTTCAACAAGAGATACTGTAACACCAGTTCAACAAGAGATACTGTAACACCAGTTTAACAAGAGATACTGTAACACCAGTTCAACAAGAGATACTGTAACACCAGTTCAACAAGAGATACTGTAACACCAGTTCAACAAGAGATACTGTAACACAAGTTCAACAAGAGATACTGTAACACAAGTTCAACAAGAGATACTGTAACACCAGTTCAACAAGAGATACTGTAACACCAGTTCAACAAGAGATACTGTAACACCAGTTCAACAAGAGATACTGTAACACAAGTTCAACAAGAGATACTGTAACACCAGTTCAACAAGAGATACTGTAACACCAGTTCAACAAGAGATACTGTAACACCAGTTCAACAAGAGATACTGTAACACCAGTTCAACAAGAGATACTGTAACACCAGTTCAACAAGAGATACTGTAACACAAGTTCAACAAGAGATACTGTAACACAAGTTCAACAAGAGATACTGTAACACCAGTTCAACAAGAGATACTGTAACACCAGTTCAACAAGAGATACTGTAACACCAGTTCAACAAGAGATACTGTAACACCAGTTCAACAAGAGATACTGTAACACCAGTTCAACAAGAGATACTGTAACACCAGTTCAACAAGAGATACTGTAACACCAGTTCAACAAGAGATACTGTAACACCAGTTCAACAAGAGATACTGTAACACCAGTTCAACAAGAGATACTGTAACACCAGTTCAACAAGAGATACTGTAACACCAGTTCAACAAGAGATACTGTAACACAAGTTCAACAAGAGATACTGTAACACAAGTTCAACAAGAGATACTGTAACACCAGTTCAACAAGAGATACTGTAACACCAGTTCAACAAGAGATACTGTAACACCAGTTCAACAAGAGATACTGTAACACCAGTTCAACAAGAGATACTGTAACACCAGTTCAACAAGAGATACTGTAACACCAGTTCAACAAGAGATACTGTAACACCAGTTCAACGAGCCTACTGATTTTTTTTTTATGTCAGTATATATATATACACACAAAGCTTTATTAAGACCACCGGTCTTATACAGATTCATCATAGGAAGAAAGGAAACATAGATGGAGCTCCTATACTCCAGACAACACAGCACCCAACAACAGCTTCCAGGTCCGACGTATGTCCAGTGGCCACACCGTGCATACGTCAAGATTAATGTATCACTGAACAAGCGAGTGTGGAATCAGCCGCGTTCTAGTCTTCGCTTTCCTCGTCAAAATGGACCACGGCATTCGGCGATTCTATTAATCTCCTCCGAACGGTGACCCAGAGCCTACTAAAATAGGTATTGAAGGTTCAAAACACCAAGGACATATCGTGCCTGTCCTTTATCTCCCAAAGTTTCTGTTCCGCCCATTTAAAGGATATACACAAAAGGCCTTTGTTATTCCAACAATCCTTCTCTTTTGTGATTCCAGTTTGATTGTTAACCATCCTAAAATATATTTAAATATAACAAGAACTTCAAAATATAATAAAAATTTATAAGAAAATCGTGTCCAATTAAAAATAATTAATGGTTAAACATCTTTATTATATGAAAAAATAGTACAAATGTGAAATTGAACTGGGATAAGGTGAATACATTAAGAAAAAGCATCTCTTTATCGTGCAACTGAAAGTTGCTGATGGCTCGCACCATCTATCGGAATACCACGCTTACGTGGTTAGCTTTTCTTGATTAATCAAGAATGGTTATTTAGCCAATTCTTGAATAATTAAAAATCAGCGAATAGTTGATATTTATTCCGATAGATGGCGCCTGCCATCAGCAACTTTAAGTTGTACGATATGTAGATGCCTTTTTCTTAATCTTTATTATAGTTTTCATTATTTTTGATTTGTTTATTATATACATATTTCTCTTTTATTTATTTGACTTTTATATCAGCATGATAAACTTTGAAAAAAAGGCATCTCCTTATCGTGCAACTGAAAGTTGCTGATGACTTGCGCCATCTATCGGAATAAATATCAACTATTCTCGTTGATTTTTAATTATTCCAGAATTATGCCTTTTTTTTTTCATAAGTATGCACCTTATCCCAGTACAATATCATATTTGTACTATTTTTTCACAATAATTAACTTTGCCATTTTATTTGCCATTTTTATATTTTCCATTGTAGTGTTACGTAATATTTTTAGTCTATATCATTTGCACACCTAAATATATTATCAAAGAAAATAAAAATGATTTGAATTGAGATTGTGGTTTTTTCTATAGAAATCATTAATCCTTTAATTTGATTCTCTGAACGAGTATAACATTCTATTTACAAGTATACATTGTACATATCTTGTATATGTTATAGAACCTCCTTGTAAAGGACACCTAATTGCAGAGTCAAAGTATCCTTTAGAGAGAGGTGTCCTCTTACCAGAGAGTTACTAAATAGTAAAAATGGCAATTTTGCAAATGAAAACTGTCCTTTGTAGAGAGGTGTCTTCTTACCGGAGAGTTACTAAATAGTAAAAATGGTAATTTTGTAAATGAATACTGTCCTTTGTGGAGAGGTGTCTTCTTACCGGAGTGTTACTAAATAGCAAAATGGTAATTTTGTAAATGAATACTGTCCTTCGTAGAGAGGTGTCTTCTTACCGGAGAGTTACTAAATAGTAAAAATGGTAATTTTTCAAATGAAGGCTGTCTTTTGTAGAGAGGTGTCCTCTTACCGGAGAGTTACTAAATAGTAACAATGGTAATTTTGCAAATGAAAACTGTCCTTTGTGGAGAGGTGTCCTCTTACCGGATAGTTGCTAAATAGTAAAAATGGTAATTTTGCAAATGAAAACTGTCCTTTGTAGAGAGGTGTCCTCCTGCGTGAGTGTCGTCTTATGAAGGTTTTACTGTATTTAATATAATATAAAATATAGAAAATTTGATATGTTTTTTTTTCTAAATGTAGATTCTGTGTGCATTTGTGTTTCCAATATATATTTATTAATCTTAATAAAATATTTGACAGAAGCAAACTGGATCAAAGAATGAAGAATATATATTTTAAAGTCAAAATGTGAGGTTTAAACAAAAATTAATCCGTGGAAAAAATAAGAATGAAGAATATAGAATTAGAAAGAAAAACATTTTCTAGTTTTTCAACTTAACAATGATGATGGCTTGCACCATCTAACGGAATATATATCAATTAAGTGTAGGATTTATCTTTATTTCAATGTATCGGCCAAAAATATAATAAATCAACATCTAATTTCTGTTTATTGTGATAGATGACGCAAACCATCAGCAAAGTTGAGCTTCATAATCGTACAGGAGAAGCTTTTGATTCATATCATCTTTGTGATTCGATAAATTGTTCTCCATGTTCTTTTTATT
>CP092868.1:31454858-31602152 GCA_030710605.1 Cordylochernes scorpioides
TTAGCATAAATGGTAAATTAATAGGTTGTTGTTGTTGTTGTTTATCCCTCAAGTCGTTTAAACGATCTCCATTAGTCCCAGAGGTATTTTTTTGAGGATTAGCCATCATGGAGAAGGAAAGTTGCTGTTGGTCTGAAGAACTGGAAGTACCACTCAGTGTGACTTTGATTCTTAGTTTACTTGAAACCCATTTCTAAGATTCCATCCTTCAGTGTTGCATATAAAAGCAGAATGATCCAATACAGTATTAGAGCTCTGAGAAGCGGTCTGGTGGATTAAATTGGCGAAACCGCTGGGAGGGTTCACCACTGATGAGCCAAGCCCTCCCAATATATTTTTTCATCGCAGTAAGGACAGTAGAAGTTCGTTTTATGTATAAAAGAAACATTCGCGCTCTTAAATCCTTTTGTTTATATGTATATATGGCGCGTTATTGCTTTGTGTTAATTTATTCCTAACTGGCCTTGTCTTTATAGTTTGCTGAAGAGCATTGCTCGAAGCAAATATTTGAATGTAATTCTACTGTCCTATAAGCTTATGTCCATAGTTTACTTGAAAACCATTTATAAGATTCCATCCTTCAGTGTAGCATATAAAAGCAGAATGATCCAATATAGTATTAGAGCTCTGAGAAGCGGTCTGGTGGATTAAATTGGGGAAACCGCTGGGAGGGTTCACCACTGATGAGCCAAGCCCTCCCAATATATTTTTTCATCGCAGTAAGGACAGTAGAAGTTCGTTTTATGTATAAAAGAAGCATTCGCGCTTTTAAATCCTTTTGTTTATATGTATAGATGGCGCGTTATTGCTTTGTGTTAATATATTCTCACCGCTTTAAACTCTTACCATCCGGATCTACTTTTTACACACAACCCGTCCCGCTCTAACTGTATTCCATTTTTAGACATTTTTATTATTAACACCGATGATAAATTCCACACAACGGTCTTTCAGAAACCCGGCTTTACCCCCTCGTACCTACATTTTTCATCCCACGCCCCCGTCTCCCATAAGATCACCACCGTCCGAACTCTTTCCAAACGTATCTACACCCACTGTTCCCTCCCTTTCTTTAAAAATATCGAGAGGCGCACGGTCTACTCGCATCTCTTGTCCGCGGGCTATCCACGCAGTTTTATCGACCGACATTTTTTCACCACCAATCAAAAAAGAACCACACCTCCTTTATTTAAAAGCACCTGCGTCCTCCCATACTCCACCACGAATTCCGGTATTGGTTCCTTTTTACGTAAATTCGGCATTCGCACTCTTTACAAGTGCACACCTTCCCTTTACACCTTCCTACGACATCCAATCACAAAAAGCTCCGCCAAACGTAACCCCCAATCCCTTTCTAACGCCGTTTACAAAATTCCTTGTAATGATTGCGATTTATGCTACATTGGAGAAACAGGCCGAACAATCGCCATCAGAGCCAGTGAACACGCCCGCAACATCCGCTCGAAAGACAAAAAATCGCTCATATACCAACATATCGCCGAATCCGGACATTCCTTCAATCTCGACAATACAACCCCCGTTTATAGCGATATAGCAAATAAATACCAACGCTTAGTTCTCGAAGCCCTTGTCTCCAATACTACACCCAGCCTCAACAGAAAGATTGACCTCCCGCCCCAATATTCTGCTTTTTATTCTATACCAACAGATACACCTCCTTCGTAACTTTTAACTTTATCTTTATTCCGCTGTTTTTATATTCTCGTTTATATTCTTATTTTTATTTTTATTCTTGCTTTTGTCTTCGCCTCTAGTTTTCCGCCTTTTTCCCTTCATCCTAGGTATGCAGATTTTCTTAAATCTATATATTGTACACTTTTAAATATTTTTATTACTGGCATGCAAATCTCAAATCTTTTTAATCTTTTATTTCTTGTTTAATATTTTTTATGCTAAACTGTCGCTTATAAATATAGCATCTCCTTCTCATTCATGTCAATACCTGATGAAGGACGGCTGACGTCCGAAAGCTCGTATACTGCTTAATAAAGAAACTTACCACGTTCCTCTTAATCTCTCTTTTTATATATATATATGTTTTTTAAAAATGGCATATCCCGACCAGGAGCACATGTGCTTCACAGAAGGCAAAGCGCCATCCGGTGGAACAGAAATCAACTAAACACTGACCTAGCCCGCTCCCCGATATTTGGCCAACCCAATTTCTTGATAAATCAAGAAAAGCCATCCACGAACGCGTTTCACGCTTTTTGGCGCTCGTCAGCGTGGAGTAGGCTGAACCACTGCGTGTGGTGTGTATATATTGAAGCATAGGGCGCCTCTACCTTCAATGGGGCGCCCTATGATTCTATGGATCAATTTACTCCCGGCAAATTTTCCATATACACGTATATAACACATATGAGTCTTCTTAAAAATTAAACAATTATCTACTGCCCTTACTGCAATGAAATTATTTTTTCTTTGCAATAAGGGCAGTAGATAATTGTTTAATTTATAAAAGAATCACACGCTTCTAAAATAGTGTAAATTCTCATAACAGATGGCGCGCTAATGCATCATAATATATATATGTTATATTATTTTATTTAAAATTATAATTTCATAGATTCAAATACTCTGTTGAATCGACCGCCAGAGGTCACTCTTCCCCTATAAAAACTCGTTGTTGCTTTATCCCAACGGCGTCCAGGGTAGCCTAGTGGTCATGGCATCTGCCCGGTGAAGCGGAAGGTCGTGGGTTCGATTCCCATCCCTTGACACTTTTTGCCCAGGCCTGTGGAGGCATTGAAAAAAGAATAATATCCCAATGGCCTTAACGCTCCGACGCTCTCCCGCCATGGATTCCTGCAAGAAGAAGAAGAAGAAAGCCCTCTCAACCCTCGGTTGACATCGCGGCTCTTGTTGAAGAAGACAACATGGACATCTCCCGCCACTACCAAATCCTGAAATCCCTCGGCCAGCCCTCCCTAGCAGCTCTTCACCTGGACCTTGTTCGCTTCATTGAGCAGCGGACGGAAATAATCAAGTGCCTAGTTAGGGATGTGAAGAACCTCGCGGGCACCGTGAATGACTTCATGGAGCTGGATGAAATCATGGATGCCCAAATGCCCAAGAAAACATGCCAAACCACTCAAACTAGCCCTGCTCCCACCTGCAAGGACTCTAGCGCTCAGACCGAGCTCATCAAGCCTGCCTGAATTAGGGTATACTCCGCGGTAACTCAAAGACTTTATTTTCAACAGGAGCACTTGGCGAGCTTGCCTGGAGTTCCTAAAGGCCTCTGATAGACTTAAGCCACGCGTCCGCGCGGAGGATTCCGATCACCTGAGTGACTCGGACTCCTCACCTCATGGTTAACACCGGTCATTGGCGGCCGCTCGTAGACGTAACTCTGGCATGTGCCGCTGTTTAAGATCGGTTTCGCGACCTGCCTTGCGTATGTGATTGCCCCTGACGCTGTCTCTGTAACCCAAGGACAGAGGGCAAATGGTTTGGCGATTCGACGGCGTGGACTGCTCGAGAAATCGACTTACGCAGCGACCCATTTGAACGCGCTATGCAATCTATGGTGTACTTTTCTGGTTGGTTGTCTTAGTACTGGTACCCTCACCAGTAATCTTATCTAAAACATTTATATATTCATTGTCACAAAAAAATCTTATCTTTTCCCACCAGTTGCTGAATCATTCTCGCTTTATCTAATATTCCTATTTAAACAACAGCTGTCTTTCTTTTATTTTACCTGGCCTGGGGAATCTTACCTTTTTGAACAGCCTTGGGTGCGTGCAGCACCTTGGTACTTTGACATTGTGCATTGCGGCATGTCTGCCTGCTACACCTTTTGGGCTTAAAAATCATATACTTTAATCATTGCGGTATGTCTGCTCTCCACGGTCACCCCCGGGCTCAACACCATTGAACCCGTTTCTGCCACCCCCTGAACTCCGCGGATCACTTTATGCGTCCATCGGGGCTCAAAAATCATTTATTTTGGTTAGCAGCCCCGTAAATAAAGATATTTTCTCTATCCCAATGGCCGGCTCAAAACTTTTGTACAATACATAAATAATCTTTTGTTTTCCTTATTCTACTCGACTTAAGCCAGGCATTATTTTTATCAAATTATGTATTTTATATATTCCTTAGCTCAAATAAATAAATCTATGATCTTCAATATTATTATTCTTTCAAGATTGTTAACCAAGACTGCATTAACATAGTTTAATCCTCAAAATAATCAAAATTCAAGCAGAAAATCTCTATTTATTTTTATTTATAACATATATATATATAGATGGAAAATTTGCCGGGAGGAAATTAATCCATGGAAGCAATGGTCGCCTCTCCCGTCAAAATAAACGTCAGTATCTGACGTTACCATCTATGTTTTGCCAAAAGATTTGGCCCAGCCACATTGCCAGCAAAACACCTCTTTGGTAGATTGTGAGGATTCCATTAGATCCCGTGTGGATCTCATGGAATAAAGTCCGCCCTAGACTGACGAGGGCCATTAGCCCGAAACCATGGTCTCTAGGTGGACGCTTATCAGTTTGCCAAAGTTGGTGTTGTGGCTTTGTCACCGACCCGATGCCGCTAGTTGTGGCGACGGTCAATAGATGGCGTCAGATACTGACGCTTATTTTGACGGGAGAGGCGACCATTGCTTCCATATATATATATATATATTGTCGCGGAGATAAATAAAGCAAGGGCAAGTTTGGGGATAATTAATTTATTATCAGGGGTTTTTATAGGGAGATGGATAAAGTAGAACTTACCCCAAGTTAAGGTTAATCCTAATGAGGGACCTCAGCTCCCCCCGCCGGCCAGATTCCACAGAACCCCTCACACCCGGTGTCCAGCGATGATTGACAAACGTCCCATGGGGCCTCTCGTGATTGGAGCCGCTGGGCTTCTTGACATTATTCCCTCCTTAGAAAAAAACAGCGACCCGCTGATTAGCTTGTCTCAGCCCTTGTTCTGGAAGGAAATCTATCACGGCTGGTGTTCCCTAGCAGAATAGAATGTTGTTCTTCAGGGTCCAGGTAGGGCTTCATCCGAATGACATGGACGATATCCTTGGCTTTCCGTGATCGGGGAGAGGGGTCCACGGGCTCTACTTCATACGTAACTTCTGAAAGCTTCTTGGTCACCTTATAGGGACCGAAGTATCTCTTCAGTAGCTTTTCTGATAGTCCTACTTTTCGGATGGGAGTAAAAACCCACACAAGATCATTCTTCTGGTAATAGACTGGAGTATGTTTCTGGTCGTATAGTCTACGGTCTTTCGCCTGTGATTGTAGAAGGCGTGATCGGGAGAGTTGACGCGCTTCCTCAGCTCTGGTCACAAGTTCTCCAACGTAGTCGTTAGAGATCTCATCTGGTAGGTAGGGTAGTACGGCATCGATGTAGGTCTCGGCCTCGCGGGCGTGGACAAGAAAGAACGGGGTGTAGCCGGTCGCCTCCTGTTTAGCAGTGTTGTAAGCAAAAGTTACATAGGGCAAAACTTGGTCCCAGTCCTTCTGCTCAACACCTGTGTACATGGACAGCATGTCTCCCAGAGTTTTGTTGAACCTTTCAGTCAGGCCGTTGGTCTGGGGATGGTAGGCCGTTGTAAATCTGTGCACAATTCCGCACAGAGCATTGATCTCTTTTATTACTTGAGAAATGAAATTTCTGCCGCGATCTGTTATCATTTCTCTAGGAGCTCCATGCTTCAAGATGACGTCTTCAACCAGGAACTTAGCTGTTTCGATTGCTCCTCCGTCTGGGATCGCTTTCGTTATGGCATACCTTGTCATATAATCGGTGCACACAATGATCCAACGGTTTCCATCTTTAGAAACTGGAAATCTTCCAAGGAGATCAACCCCGACCTTATAGAATGGCTTTTCTACGGGCGGTATGGATACAAGTTGTCCAGCCGGACGTCGAGGTAATTTCTTCCTTCGTTGACACTCCCGACAATGGCTTACATATTGGCGAACAGTTCTATAAAGGCCAGGCCAATAGAATCGTTTTTTGACTTTGTCATACGTCCGGGCGAAACCCAAATGCCCAGCTGTAGGAGCATCATGTAAATCTGCCATAACTTCCGATCTTAAGTGCTTAGGGATCATCATAAGCCAGGGTCTTCCAGTTGTGCTATAGTTTTTCTTGTATAAGATGCCGTCGATAATGCTGAATTCCTTTCTGGTGTAGCCCGAGTTTAAATTATCGATTATTTTAGCTAAATCCGGGTCTTTAGTCTGTTCTATATCGACGTTGGTTAGTGACATCACAGCACTTGGTTGATCGTTCTCAAGCGGGCTCCTTGACAGACAATCGGCATCCTTATGTTTGCGTCCGCTCTTGTAGATAACGGTCACGTCAAATTCTTGCAACTTCAGCGCCCATCTTGCCAAACGGCCAGAAGGATCATTCTGCCCTACCAACCAACATAGAGAATGATGGTCAGTGACAACCGTGAATGGTCGACCAAACAAATATGGGCGGAATTTGCTAATAGACCAGACTACAGCAAGGCATTCTTTTTCCGTTGTAGAATAGTTATTTTCAGCCTTTGTCAAGCTTCTAGATGCATAAGCTATAGGCCGCTCCTTTCCACCTTGTATTTGTAGAAGAACAGCTCCAATACCATGTCCGCTTGCATCCGTGTGTAGATGGGTATCAGCGGATTCATCAAAGTGTCCTAAGACAGGCTCTGAAATTAGAGCTGTTTTAAGGACTTCAAACGCTTTCTCTTGAGCTGCATCCCAATAAAATTGTTTTTCAGTCTTCAGTAGGTCATGCAAAGATCTAGCTTTGCCGGCAAAGTTCTCAATAAATCTTCGGTAATAGGAACATAATCCAAGAAAGCTCTTCAGTTCAGAGATATTCCTTGGCCTCGGAAATTTAGAGACGGCTTCAACTTTATCTGGATCTGGATGAATTCCATTGGCGTCAACAAGGTGTCCCAAAATCTTTATCCTCCTTGATCCAAAAAGACACTTTTTGTGGTTCAAGCTTAGTCCAGCTTTCTGGATGCAGCTTAATACAAGTTGTAGACGACGTAGATGTTCCTCAAAGGTAGGTGCGTAAACAACGATGTCGTCCAGGTAGCAAAGGCACATGTTCCATTTAAGACTGCCCAGAACACTATCTATCATCCTTTCAAACGTTGCTGGAGCGTTGCAAAGACCGAAGGGCATTACTTGGAATTCATACAGCCCATCTGGAGTGATGAAAGCAGTTTTCTCCCTGTCTTTTTCGTCCACTTCAATCTGCCAATACCCGGACCGAAGATCCATCGTGGAGAAGTAACTAGAGCCGGCTAAACTGTCCAAGGCATCGTCAATGCGTGGCAGCGGGTAAACATCTTTTTTTGTTATCTTATTTAATCGACGGTAATCTACGCAGAATCTCCAGGTCCCGTCTTTCTTTCGAACTAGAATAACTGGAGATGACCAAGGACTTTCAGAGGGCTTCACGATGTGATTTTCAATCATCTTGTTCACTTCATCTTGAATTAGTCGTCGTTCACTTGGTGCTACTCTATAGGGCCGCTGTTTGATAGGAGACTGGTCGCCTGTGTTTATCTTGTGCTTCACAGTACTGGTGGGCTTAATAGGAGTACTCCCAAAGTCAAATATGCCAATAAACTCGTCAAGGCATGAAACAAGCTGTAACCTTTGAATTTCAGACAGCCCTGGATCTAGAGTAAGGTTTATCTTCTGTGACCATTCACGTGACTTTAGCTGCGTTTCTTGTAACTTATCGCTGGATTCAATAAGATTGCAGATATTCCCATTCTCATAACTTTCCATGGTGCACATATTCATTCCTGATGGAATCAGTTGCGGCCAAGACGCTCCATTCGCCACCCAAATGCTACCTCGGCCGTGTCGAAATGTAACCAATGAGTTTGGTATAAGAACTTCCTTTCTTAATAATAAGTCCTTAGAAGTTGAGACTAAAACATCTCTAACACCACATATTTCTTCGTTTATCACACTGATCTTCTTTATTGATTTAGGCGGGATGACAAAGTCGTCGGAAGCAAACAATCTCTGGTTTTCCTCCTCTCGAGATTCCAGGACGGAGGTTTCCCCGAGATGGAGTTCATTTCTGCCACAATCAATGACGGCTTCGGTGGCCTTGAAGAAGTCCCATCCAAATATGATGTCATGGCTGCATTCCACCATAACAACGAATTCAAATGAGATATTCAGACCATTAACTTCTATGTTCAGGACACATTTTCCTAGGGTCTCTATTAAATTTTTGTTTGCAGCTTTAAGAATGGGACCTGGTTCTTTGAAGAGAGGTGTCTTTAGTTCGCGTCGAAATTTGTCTGAAATAACAGAAAAGTCGGCTCCTGAATCCACCAATGCTTTAATTTTGCGTCCATTTATTTCGACCATAACAAAATTTTCTTTTAATTTAGCGGCGATATACCCTGGAGGATTTTCCTCAATGGCGACCTCACCCCCGTTAGAAGCCGCTCCACTTAGTTTTTCACATTCTGAGGCATGGGAGAACGGCTGAAACGACGGGCTGGCGACTGGGATTGTCTTCGGGCTGGCGACCTTGCGCGGCTTGGATGTGGGGAAGAGCTCCGGTAGAAGTACGTCGAGGTTTGGGGCGTTACATAGTCGTCGTCGGCGTCATATCTCGGGGGTCGACTCGAAAATTCAACATTTCTTCCTTCTCCGCCATTCCTTGACCTGGCTTCAGCGAAGACCTGCCGTCGTTCCCTACAATAACGGACGACATGTCCAGGTCGTCCGCAGTGGAAGCAGATAGGTTTGTCGTCGTAGGTTCTCCAATGTTCCGTTTTCCTGGGTTGGGTTGGTCGGTCGATATTATAATAGGGCGTTCGTGGTTGTTGTTGTACCACGTTGACTTGTGGTCTGGTAGGTTGTAGAGCACGGCTGACCTCTTCCCTCACAGTCTGTTCCAGGGCGTTCACCTCTCGGAGAGGATTGATCACTTCAGGTGCTGAGAAAACCTTTTGTATCTCTTCTCTAACGATGCGGCGAATTAACGCGGCCAAGTCGTCTGAGTCGTCAACACACGAAATGGGCATTACGTTTGACAACCTGGCGAATTTCGTACGGCCGATCCTGCGCTGCTTGACGGTTGTCAGATGACGGCAAAACTTCAGGATCTCATCTACTGTCTGTATGTCTTTCGCCACCAATACCTGGTATGTGTCCTCCGAAATTCCCTTTATAATGTGAGCAACTCTCTCACCTTCTTCCATGCGAGGGTTCACCTGGTGGCAGAGACTAAGAATCTCCTGGATGTATGACTCGCTGGATTCCTCGGCCTTCTGTGCTCTTGACTTCAGAACTTCCTCGGCGCGTCGAGCAGAATCCTCTTGCAGTCCGAACACACCGCGGAATGCGTCTTCAAAGCTTCTCCACGAGTTGAGTGATTCTTCGTTATTATCAAACCACCTTCCAGCAGTTCCGTTCAAGTAAAATACGACGTTCGCAAGCTTCATGGTCTCGTCCCATCTGTTGTACTTCGACACTCTCTCGTACTCTTTCAACCACTGTCCAGGGTTTATATTTCCATCTCCAGAAAAGGTAGAAGGATCTCGTTGGCGCTGACAAGGGAGGTAGGATCCGCTAACAGTAGGTCTGTGGTCGTCTTCCATTTCTATTAGTTGTGGCAAAGGTTGAAGAATTGGTTCACGTCCCTGTAGACGTCGACTTCTTCGAAGTTCCGTCACGCTACCCAGCGTCTCCGCCAAAATATGTCGCGGAGATAAATAAAGCAAGGGCAAGTTTGGGGATAATTAATTTATTATCAGGGGTTTTTATAGGGAGATGGATAAAGTAGAACTTACCCCAAGTTAAGGTTAATCCTAATGAGGGACCTCAGCTCCCCCCGCCGGCCAGATTCCACAGAACCCCTCACACCCGGTGTCCAGCGATGATTGACAAACGTCCCATGGGGCCTCTCGTGATTGGAGCTGCAGGGCTTCTTGACAATATATTAAAAATAAAAAAGGCATTTCCTGACCACGAGGATGTGTGATTTTTAGATGGCAGAGTGCCATCTAATGGAGCAAAAATAAACTAAACGTTTATTTAACTTGCTCCGTGATATTTGGCTAACCCAATTTCTTGATAAATCAAGAAAAGTCATCCACGAACGCGTTTCGGGCTGTTGGCGCTCGTCAGCGTGGAGTAGGCTGTACTACTGCGACCAAAACGTTTTTTGGTCCCAGAGGCTTCTTGAGAAACCAAGAAATGGGTATTTAAGACCAAATTTATTTTTTTCTATTGTTTTTTTCATATATATATGTGATATGATCCTGTCGACTTTCGATGTGGCACTATAGTGATAATAATGTGGTGAGTGAGAAATAAGGAAACAACAAGTTTGGAAGATGGAACCCAGCAAACCGAGGGAGAGAGGGAGCACTAGCGGGCTGCCACCGCGGAAATGCACGTCTTGTCTGGCCACCACCCCCCCGACTGAGTAAACATAGAACTGAGGTTCCAAGAAAAGGCCCTGCGGTCGCCCCCTTGGAATGTGACTGCTATATCAAGTGACCGGCCTTAGCTGCGTTCTCCCTCTCTCTGGTCGACTGTAGATTTGTTTTATTAATCCTGGAAGAGCATATATTATGACATATGGCCCCCGTTGAAGAAGGCTGAACATGGTTTAAGTATATTTAAAGTTGGAGAAGCCAGGAATAGAGAAAATAATTTTACAGTTAAAATTAGTTAAGGTAATGGTGACATAGTTTTATGTAAATAAAATATTGTATAGTACAAGTAAATATTATTTACAAGCAGTTTTACAACACCGGAGAGTTTGACATTTAAGGAAATCTTTGAAAATATCAAGGTTATAAAAGGTTATATACAACAAAATCTAATGTACTATAAGGGAAATGTTATTGAGGAGTGTGAACAAGGGGAAGAAGAGTCATATGCATATGATGGAATTCTGAAGATCATTAAGACTGGGGAACTCTACACTTTAAGATATTTTTCAGGCGGACATGGCAAGGGGAAACTTGTCATGGGCTTTCTATGCTATAGGTGTAGAGTACGAGAAATGAGATTGAGGTTGGCAATTGTGTGAGCTCAGGACTGAGGTAAATATAAAACTACATACAATGTTAGAACCTTGGCGAACAGAGCGAGGGGAAACTTGCCCTGGGCCAATCTAACTTATCTATGCAGTTACTTGTGTAGCGAGTCCGAGGGGAAAAGTCCCGTGTGTAGGTGAGGAAGTCGAACGGACTTATATTTAATTTGCGGAAAGTATGCGCGCACAGTGCCAAAAATTGGGACGAGGACTGCGTTGTCCGTTACAAGTGACAAGCTGCTCGGACACGAGGTGTTTGAACCGTCGTGGGAGCTTGGGCAAGGCGATGATTTCGCGGTGGGTTGAAAGTAAGACCCATGTCTACGCGAAATGATGACGGACCGGACAAAATCAGCGACGATGTTTAACGTACCTCCGTGGGAAATATCGCAGGTAGGCTATATCGTACTGGTTTGGACAATGGACAAACATAGATTTGAAGACAGGGTCCGTGTGGCGAACTTGTGGCGCGTGAAGAAGGAGCGAACTGTGTCGCTCGATGCAGATTGTTCAAGTGCGAACAAAAAGGGGTTGATAAATATCTAGCAGTTAGTCAATCTGCACCCTGTGACGAACACACCATTGGCTAGATGGTGTGGGTCGGTGGATAGGCTAGAGATGACCTACGAAATAAATTATCATAAATGAAGGGCGAAGGTTAGGATTTTGAAATGACAATATAGAAGTTCGATAATTGATTAATCAATAATTCTCTATAAAGGTCCTGAGCTGGTATAAAGTTAACAAAGTTGTAAGAATGAGAGGGGCATTAAGGGGAAGATAGATAAGAGTCACCAAGGGTTGGTTGTAAGCAAGGCTCACGTGGTGGTTGGAATTCTTCGACGCCTGAATTACAGGGTGAATTTTGAATCGATTAGGGAAAGAAATTATTTTTCGTGAGCCGTGCTTACAAGTAGGAGAGGCCTATACAAAAGTTTAGGTGCTGGAGGCATATTTTTATCAATAAATTGATTATGAAAAATCTATTGTTAATAGTAAAAATCGTAAAGCATTAATATGTAGAATTCCAATTTTTTTTTTTTTTAAAGAGTTTTTTTTTTTAAGAGTTACGTTAAAAATGGAAATTATTTAATTAAAATAACGATTGTTAAATTCTACTGGTAAGGTAACTAATTAAATGAGTTACAAATATCTCGATAAATAGTATGGAGAATAAAATCATTGTTAATGGGCATGGAGAGAATAAATGGAGCTAATTATGTAAATATTGGGACAATTTACAAGGAATGACTTATTTAAAGAATGAATGGAAGGGGTAAAACAATTTCACTTACAGGTTATGCTGGTTTAGAGAGCAGGTAAGTTCATTGAGATTCGGGAGAGTTCTGTCTGTGACACTGAGCGTACCAGTGTTGTACATCACAGTAGCGGCAGGGATATGGCGGAGTCTTGTCCATGATGATGGAAGGTGTCCTGCTCTGGCACGGTGGTCGTTCTTGGGTAGATCTAGTGCTGGAAGAAGTGCGTGGCAGCTCCATCTCCGTCGTAGGTGAATACTTCTTCGGGATCACGGTTCAAAGGTTGGCGAGGAAGGGGTTGAGGGCTCGAAGAGAAGTGGTTACAGTTGAGTTGGGTTTGGTCGATCATCGTGGCTTGGCTTCTTGTTTCTTCATACTCCGGTATATGAGGGATTCGCTTCCCGGCCAGATCTTATCCTGTCGACTCTTCTGTGATATGATCCTGTCGACTTTCGATGTGGCACTATAGTGATAATAATGTGGTGAGTGAGAAATAAGGAAACAACAAGTTTGGAAGATGGAACCCAGCAAACCGAGGGAGAGAGGGAGCACTAGCGGGCTGCCACCGCGGAAATGCACGTCTTGTCTGGCCACCACCCCCCCGACTGAGTAAACATAGAACTGAGGTTCCAAGAAAAGGCCCTGCGGTCGCCCCCTTGGAATGTGACTGCTATATCAAGTGACCGGCCTTAGCTGCGTTCTCTCTCTCTCTCTGGTCGACTGTAGATTTGTTTTATTAATCCTGGAAGAGCATATATTATGACATATGTATATGATTCTGAAAGACCAGAAAAACTTTGTGTGAGGGTATTTTAGAATAGAAGAATTAAAAAGCCACAAAGATTTTCCCTATCTTGCTTGAGGATGTGTGTAATGATCATGTTTCATCTACAATTTCCATGGAATTCGGGGTAGACAAGATTGTGAACAATAGGTTCGCTATGTCCTTGGATGTGTGAAGATAATTCGACAATTTTTGATTAGATTCTGTAAGGTGTTGAAGGAAGATATCTTATTCCAGGAAGAACTGTTGAAATTTTAAAAATATAATTCTTAGATTTGCTGTCTCTCTCAGAATTCCTTTAGTCTTTTTTCGACAAATACTTGATTGACATTCATCCATTGTTAAGCATTTGTTTATTGTTAAAGATTATAAATTTGAATTTTCGTTTTATTTTTTATTCAATGAGACACGATATTAAAGTATTTGCGCCTATTACAGAGGAAACAAAGGAAACAAATTGAAACTTAGAATTAAATATTCACATATTTACATATAAAGAGACAAAGGTCGCCTCTCTCTCCCGTCAAAATAGACGTCAAAACCAGACGCCATCTATTGACCGTCGCCGCAACTAGCGGCCTCGGGTCGGTGACAAGCCCGAAACCATGGTCTCTAGGTGGACGCTTTTCAGTTTGCCAAAGCTGGTGTTGTGGCTTTGTCACCGACCTGAGGCCGCTAGTTGCGGCGACGGTCAATAGATGGCGTCTGGTTTTGACGTCTATTTTGACGGGAGAGGCGACCTTTGTATCTTTAGATCAATATCCTCTTGGTTAGAATTTCCATCTATATTTATATACATCAAGTAACAGAGTTCATAAAATTGATATAAACAAAGTGGTTGATATAAGAGACTTAAATTATTTAGATCTGGGAGCAATCGATGTTTGTAACAAATAAATTTACTGGCAATGTGTTTCTTTTCAATAATATCATCAAATATTATCTCTACAGACCTTACTGCAATCATATAAATTATTGAATGAGAGGTCTTGGCTCATCAGTAGTGAACCCTCTCAGCGGTTACGCCAAATTGATCTCTAGACCGCTCTACTATTGTATTGGATTGGTTTGGAATATATCCTGCAATTTCTATGGAAGGCAGTTTAGGAGTGTTTATAAACCTATGGACATAAGCTTGTAGATATAATATTTGATGATATTATTGAAAAGAAACACATTGCCAGTAAATTTATTTGTTACAAATAATAACGATAGATGGCATTTGAATTTATAAGCAATCGATGTCTCACTTCAGCAAAGTTCGGACAGTCGTAGATAAGGTGAAGAGCAGTTTTGGTCCATGAATACCATCCTCCTGCTGCTTGATGTTATATATGTTAATATATAGATTTATAACACAATATAATGCGGCTTATGATTTTAGAACGACATTTGAAAATTATCCCGCATTTGTTTCTTTTGAACGAAAAATCGAAATTTATTTTAAGGAGAAATAACGATTATTTCTAACCTTAGGGATAAAGTATGAAAGGATGAATTGTGAAGAGTAATGATAAGCTGAAAAATAAAGTGTCCAGGAATGGGAATCGAACCCACAGTGTTCCGCTTACCGGGCAGATGCTATGTCCACTAGGCTACCCTGGACATATTTTTCTGTTCGTAAATATTATATAAAGTAATTTATAATACAATATAATGTGGCCTATGATTGTAGAACGACATTTGAAAATTATCCCGCAAATGTTTCTTTTGAACGAAAAATCGAAATTTATTTTGAGAAGAAATAACGATTATTTCTAACCTTAGGAATAAAGTATGAAAGGATGAATTATCATTTCTCTTCACAATCCATCATTTCATACTTCATCCCTAAAGTTAGAACTAATCGTTATTTCTCCTTAAAATAAATTTCAATTTTTCGTTCAAAAGAAACATTTGCGGAATAATTTTCAAATATAGATTTATAAAAACTCTTAAATGTATGTGATTAATTACTGTACATACAATACACTTGTATTAAACATTAAAGATTATCACGCCGTATACAAATGAAACAATTTAACATACCAACAACACACGCCATTATTTATTTCTTCAAATAATTTCATTGTCCTTACAGCAGTAAAGTTCATCAGGCAATGCGCTCATCCCCAAACAATAAATACAAAGTCATTAAAATTACAATTATATTCTCACAATGAGTATCTTTTTTATTTAAAAAACACTAGCTTTCAAGCATTATTCGCTCTTCAACGGGCTTACTATAATATCGACTTGATCCCACCAGAAATATTTACAAAAAAGTGAAGAGCGAATAACGCTTGAAAGCTAGCGTTTTTTAAATAAAAAAGATACTCATTGTGAGAATATAATTGTAATTTTAATACTTTTTCACAATTTTATCATAAATACAAAGTCAGTTAGCCAGAAATTAATTATAATACATTCCAAAATCACTTTATTAGGTACCGCTCAACAAGAGCAACCTAGTTTATGATATTTGCAACATTGAATAATATGTGAAGGTTATTCACTTATTAAACAAAATGTTAACGTGAGATTCAAACCCAGTTCATGGCTGTCTATTATAAGACAATAACACGCCATCTATGTATAATAAATACAACTATTAAGCATGAACGTTTCTTTTACAATTAAAACAAATTTCTACTGTCCTTACTGCGATGAGAAAGAGTAAAAGGGCTTGGCTCATCATCTGTAAATCCTCCCAGCGGTTTCGCCAATTCAATCTACCAGACTGCTTCTTAGAACTCTAATTCTGTATTGGATGATTCTGCTTATATATGGTACACTGAAGGATGGATTCTTGGTTATGGTGTTTGAGCAATCTATGGACATCGTCTGCTTTTTTTAAAAGGAGACAGGGGCAATTTTGTTCACATTTGGTTATCTCGTGGATCAAAATTCGAAACTATTTTAAAGGCGTAAGATTCTTTTTTAATTTAAACAACTTCTACTGCCCTTACTGCAATGGAAAAAATAATGGGAGGGCCTGGCTCATCAGTGGTGAACCCTCCCAGCGGTTTCGCCAGTTTAATTTACCAAACCGCTGTTATATTGCATTTTTGGGTTTAATGCGCATCCATCGCCCGCCCAAGTAATATTGCATTTTTGGTAACAATTTATTCCGCCTTATTGCATTTTTGGAACTTCCTTTTATAGTGATACTGATGCTAGACTCTTGGAATGGGTGTTTTAGGTGAACTATGGACATAAGCTTTTAGGACAGCAGAATTAAATATAATTATAAATATATAATATACTTCGAGCAATCGCCTTTCCGCAAATATCAAATTGTGTCTTTTATTAGAACATTTATAATATGATGCACTAGCGCGCCATCTGTTATCAAAATTCGAAACTATTTTAAAGGCGTAAGATTCATTTTTAAATTAAACAATTTCTACTGCCCTCACTGCAATGGAAAAATTATTATCTTCAATAAAGATCACTGTAATATCTTTCAGAGTTTTTGTCTGAATCCCGATAAACATGTTGAAAAGGTACAACTTCCTTAAGTTTTGTCCATGAATGTATCTCGTGTGTCTTCAATAAAGGTGTGTGTCACTGTAATATCTTTAAGAGTTATTATCTGAATCCCGATATACATACTGAAAGGTACAACTTCCTTAAATTTTGTCTATGAGTGTATATATAGCGCGCGTTATTGTCTTATGTGTAAAAGGCCTTTTAATGTATTTTAATGGGAGAGGTGCCATTTTTAGTAGATATTATTATATTATTGTACAGAATACTATCTGGGGAGTCAATACAATAGGTTAAACATTGTCACACCAGATGATTTAGCCAAAGTGATGTCGCAGTAGTAAAGGTGACAATATCCGCTGGTGCAATTAGAGCCTGGCGAGCTGTTCAATCAACTCACCCATCCATCAAGTCCATCTGGCGCTGGACAGGCAAATTGGAATGACTGATTGAAGCTTCCCTTGGACCGGAAACACTTTCAACCTTGGGTCGGTGCAAAGATGGTCTAAACCGTTGGTTTTCGACCGCTACGACCCTGGTTCGAATCCCGCATTGGGCACTTTTTTTCCTAATTAAAATAATGCTTCAATGACCTCCGATTCTTGCAGAAGTCCAATCCTACCAGCGAGTGTAAGTAACTAAATGGGGTTCTCTGTCATATTTGTAAGTACAAAAGTTGAACTGCTTCACATGTTTAGATATGTGGTGTACTTATAGTAAAAGCAGTCACTAACTTCTACCTATCATGATTATCATGGCCTGTACCACGTGTACTAGGAATAATAATAATAATAATAATAATAATAATAAACACTTTCAATCTTTCTGTCCACCCTCTCTTTACCTTAGGTTAGGTTACATACCTAGATAGACCGATGGATTTCAAAACTTTTTTCCCATAACCAGCGACTCAACTCAAAGTTGGATAGATTTATGATGATCCATAAGATATCCACACTGATGATGGACAAGACTTATGCCTTTGTCTCCTTCAAAAAGACAACCAGCGACTGCATCTACATATCTACATCCTATAAAACTATATACGATAATTACTAACAGGTATACGAAGAAGCAGTGGTTCTAATTCAATTCAGTAGCAGATTACACCAATATCTCGCTTTGCGTCGTTTCGTTTTGCGTTTTTTTCGAAGTTGCGTCGCTGCTTAATTTTTACTGATTTTCACTGTGCGTCGTTAGATTTTCGAAGTTGCGTTTGTTTTGGATTCGAGTCTTTAATTTTTTTTTTAATTTTTTTTCCTAAAATATGTCAACACCTTTGTTTTTGATTGCGCCTTCACATATTTTCACTTTGAGTCGTTTCAATTTGCGTCGTGTTTTTTTTTGGAACGTAACCCCGACGCAAAGCGAGGTATGGGTGTAATTTATTTAATCAGAGATAATTTACGACTAAATTAATTATTCACTGATACAATATAAATAATTTAAGAAATTGTTGAGCGTAAAGAGGTACAAACTGAATCCAAGACTTCCTTATTTACTCATTGCCCTTATTTCTAAGTAAATAATTGATCACTGATGATGGTAGAAATGTTAACTAAAGCAGCTGTTATTTTCAGTTTGGTCAAATAGATAATAATGTCGTGTTGAGTCACGAGTTTGTGCGCACGACCTCTATTCTTTATAACATCTTTCTAAAATTGTACCTATACACATTTATATAGCAATGCCACAATTCAAGTCAAACTATATGTAAATCTAATAAAATATTGTAAAACAACACTTGAAGTTACACCGCATGAGTTTCTTTTCAACGAAAAATCAAAATTCATTTGAAGGTGAAATATTGACTATTTCTAACCTTTTTGGATGAGGTATGAAAGGGTGAATTATGAAGAGTAATGATGAACGGAAAAATAAAAATGTCCAGGGATGGGAATCGAACCCACAATGTGGATGAGGTATGAAAGGGTGAATTATGAAGAGTAATGATGAACGGAAAAATAAAAATGTCCAAGGATCGGAAATAGTCAATATTTCACCTTCAAATGAATTTTGATTTTTCGTTGAAAAGAAACTCATGCGGTGTAACTTCAAGTGTCGTTTTACAATCACATGCCCGCGGTGCATTATATTGTATAATAAAATATAAAACTTCAAATGTTCTTGTTCCAAAATCACTTTATTAGGTACCGCTCAAAACGATCAACCTAGTTTATGATATTTAAAACAATGAATAATATGTGAGGTTTACATATTAAACAAAATGTTAACGTGGGATTCAATCCCGGTTCATTACTGTCGGGAATTGAGGGTGTTACCCACTCTTCCACCGATTTTTTTTTAAATTATGTTCTAAAAAATAACTTTATTAGGTACCTCTCAACAAGAACAACCTGGTTTATGATAATTGCAACAATGAATAATATTAAAAATAAAAAAGTCATTTCCTGACCACGAGAACATGTGCTTTTTAGATGGCAGAGCGCCATCTAGTGGAGCACAAATATAATCTAAACGTTTATTTAACTTGCTCCGTGATATTTGGCCAACCCAATTTCTTGATAAATCAAGAAAAGCCATCCACGAATATGTAAGGTTTACATATTAAACAAAATGTTACCGCGGGATTTAATCCCGGTTCATGACTGTCGGGAATTGAGTCGTCCACTGACTTTTTTCAAAAACTATGTAAATAAAAAATAAACCACGCTACAATAAATAGGAAATCTATAGTCTTTTAACGTTATGTTTCAAATAAAACTGTTCCACTAGGATCTTGCTTAGTTCTCTAGAAACTCAGCTATTAATAAAATTAAAACTTTTTCCTATAAGCTTTTGAAACATTAGATATTTATCATTAATGAATCATTATTAGGATCATTATAAACATTCATAATCGCGCAAATCAAAGTTGCGCCATCTATCGGAATAATTATCAACTAATTGTTGATTTTTTAATTATTCCCGTGGCCAAATACCCTTTCTTGATTATATAAAGAAAAGTCAACTATGCACGTGCACATTTCAGGCTGTATCTTAACGACCAAAAGAACTGGTTCTTGAGGCTTCCTGATATATTAAGGAATGGATATTTAAGAGATAAGAGAAACCACACATACAATTAATAATTTTGAAAATAGAGCAATCCATAGATAAATCTTTAATTAAAAAGACATATATTGGATCAAAATATCATTTATTTTACCAATATTTTAGTTGGCTGAACGCCAACCTTTATCAAGGTGTTATAACATTTTAAAGTGTGTCAACAACTTTATAACACCTTGATAAAGGTTGGCGTTCAGCCAACTGAAATATTGGTAAAATAAATGATATTTTGATCCAATATATGTATTTTTAATTAAACAATTAATAACTTTTCAACGTTTCTTTGAATAAACTTTTGGGAATTGTATGCGATCTTTACCATAGGAAGGCATTACAAAAATCGTATAGGAAAATAAGAATTTGGTTAATCAGACAGAGGTCCATATTGTTCCTTCTCAAGCAGCTAACTCAACTTGTCAGTCTTCAGCCAAGGTGAGGGATCGATCTTTTCCCGCTGGGATCTCGGCTTTCTATCTGCCGTCACCCGATCTCTGTGTTCTTGTTTCTTTGCCAGGGCAATTACTTCCCCATGTTATACAACGATCTTGTTTCCATTCTTCTTGTATCTATACAATTACATCACAAATCTGAACAGTAATCCTTCTGTATCTTGTCAATGTTATTTTTTTCGGTGAAATTACCTTCTGATGTTGTATACAATATTCATACATCTTCTTTTATTATTAATTACATCCTACTGTTTCAGAAAAATATATTTGCACCTTTTTTTGTTTCCCTTTTAATCATCAATTGATTATTTTGACGTGACAACGTCTTAAATTAGGTTGCGGCTGGGAGTCACTTATGAAAAAGTGTAACGCCCGGTAACGTTACGATGAGTCACCGAACGAGAGTGCTGCGCGCGCAGCTGCGCGCGCAGCGCTAGAGAATTAGGCGCATTGAATCGGCTCAAATACGTATAATCTTGATTGCGTATCAAACGTTTCTAAGTCAACTACGTTAAAAGGAACAACTATCGACTTGACTTTCGCAAGACACATTACAGCAGAAACACTTCCTTTCATTTCATATTTCTCCTATCATCGTCCTATCCTCAACAAAATCACTCAAATAGGAATTAGTTAAGTTTAAGTTTACATGTACAATGTTTTAGTAAACAAAATATATTTCTATAGTTAAAATTTGTGCAATTCTTATTTTCATTCAATTCCTTGTTCCTATTGTGCAATTTAATTATATTCATATCAATAAATATTCTACCGTTGTCACGTAAAATCTTCGCCCGTAAAACCGACTTTACAGGCAACCATTGTTTTTTTATTTTATAAAGTTTTTAGCCCATAGATTTTCATCTTAATTTTGATAGGCAATGCGATGTATTCAAATAGCGATACTCATTCATGGTTATCTTGACTTCTTCTTTGCTTATCCCTAGTACACGTGGTACAGGCCATGGTAATCATGGTGGGTAGAAGTAGACGACTGCTTTTTACTGTAAGTGCACCACATGTCTACACATGTGAAAAGCAGTTCGACTTTGCACTTACAAATGTGCCAGAACCCCGTTTTAGTTACTTGCACTCACTAGTAGGGTTGGAATTTTGAAAGAATCGGGTGCCAACGGAACATTATTTTTTTTAAATCAGAAAAAAAATGCCCAATGCGGGAATCGAACCCGGGTCGTAGTGGCCGAAAACCAACGGTTTAGACCATTCTTCCAACGACCCCCCGATTATCTTGACTTAAGGAGAAATAGGTGATGCTTAAAACTTTAGGCCAAATAGTTTCTTTAATATAACACATTTGGAACTCTATTCCACAGCCAAACAGGGTAGTTCGTATCTGTTGAAGATTGAAAAGTGCGGATGTTTTAGTACGGTTATGTTTTAATAGAGAAAAGCCTTGCTCTATTTTTAGTGATGGATTCTTTAGTCAAAATATGATATATTTGATAAAAAGATGGTCATAATCCTTTAATTTCTATTTTTTCAGTCGAATTTTTCTTTCCGAATCACGAGAACAACAATGGAGTAAATATTTTTATTAGATTTCAGTTTGTGTGTTGGGGGCTGTGACGATATATAAGCCTTTCTATGCAAGATAGATATTGGATTTAATCATAATTATCTTTGCTGATCATATTCTTATGTAATTTGAACATTTTACTGAGGCTCGGAACTTTTCTCTTAGAACTTCAGTCTCTTACATGCGTCAAGAGCTTCTTCTCTAATCTCTCTTTAAAAATGTCAAATTCTTCCTTTCTGATCGATCCCTAAACTCAAATTACCTTTTCAAAACTTTAACTTCTTTTTACATTTTAAAATAATTCTTCTGATTCAAGGGCTTATTCTAAGATCGCCCTTCCAAAACTACAACGTAAAACTAAATTTCAAGGGCTTATTCTATGATCGCCCTTCCAAAACTACAACGTCAAACTAAATTTCAAGGCTTATTCTATGATCGCCTTTCCAAAACTACAACGTCAAACTAAATTTCAAGGGCTTATTCTATGATCGCTTTCCCAAAACTACAACGTCAAACTAAATTTCAAGGGCTTATTCTATGATCGCTCTTCCAAAACTACAACGTCAAATTAAATTTCAAGGGTTTATTCTATGATCGCCTTTCCAAAACTACAACGTCAGATTAAATTTCAAGGGTTTATTCTATGATCGCTCTTCCAAAACTACAACGTCCTATTAATTTTCAAGAGATTATTCTATGATCGCTCTTCCAAAACTACAACGTCAAACTAAATTTCAAGGGCTTATTCTATGATCGCTCTTCCAAAACTACAACGTCAAACTAAATTTCAAGGGCTTATTCTATGATCGCTTTTCCAAAACTACAACGTTAAACTAAATTTCAAGGGCTTATTCTATGATCGCTTTTCCAAAACTACAACGTCAAAATAAATTTCAAGGGCTTATTCTATGATCGCTTTTCCAAAACTACAACGTCAAAATAAATTTCAAGGGCTTATTCTATGATCGCTTTTCCAAAACTACAACGTCAAACTAAATTTCAAAGGCTTATTCTATGATCGCTCTTCCAAAACTACAACGTCCTATTAATTTTCAAGAGATTATTCTATGATCGCTCTTCCAAAACTACAACGTCCTATTAATTTTCAAGAGATTATTCTATCATAAGCATTCAAAAGCAAAATAATTCTAAACAAGATAAAGGGTTTAATGATTCTCTCAATCGCGCTTCTCGAAAACAACGCAAATTCAGATCTCAAACTCTACAAAATTCTTCAAAAATTTTCAAATCAAAGAAATTTACAGGTAAACTTTAATAATCTCTACAACGATTTCTTAACAATAACCTAATATTTTCAATTGTAGATATTGTAGAATATTTACCCCAGTATCTCCATCAGATTGTAAAGTAATTAATTAGACAAGTAAAACTCATAAAATATTTTATTTATGAGTCTAAAGATCAAAATTGAAAGTATAAGTAACATAAAGGTAACCCAGGCTCCTGGAAAATCAAAATCGACGATCATCAATTCAATTTACATATGCAAAGAAGGATTCTAGATGTTTCTGAATAATTATCAAGAGCAGCAGATTATTAATAATAAATAATTCAATGATAAATGTTACAATATTGTCACGTGGGGGGAAAATTAGGGAAGACACAAACTTCAGGATGACACAGCAATTTATTTAAGGCAAGAACAAACTATGAAGGATAAACAAAAGATAAGGAATGAAGGAAGTTTACAGAGTAGTAAAATACAAACATAAAAAATGATTGTAGAACGACATTTGAAAATTACGAAAAAAAAAATTACGAACGGAAAAATATGTCCAGGGTAGCCTTATGGACATTGCCCGGTAAGCGGAACACTGTGAGTTCGATTCCCATCCCTGGAAACTTTTATTTTTTCGTTTATCATTACTCTTCACAATTCATTCTTTCATACTTCATCCCCTAAGGTTAGAAATAATCGTTATTTCTTCTTAAAATAAATTTCGATTTTTCGTTCAAAAGAAACACATGCGGGATAATTTTCAAATGTCGTTCTACAGTCATAAGCCGCATTATATTATATTATAAAAAATGATACTCTGTTAATACTAATGTAAAATAATAAATACTTCGCTAACAATATAAAGATAGTGGGTAGTTGGCGTTCTTCGTTCCAGAAACCTGTGTTATAAATATTTCTCTCTGTATAGAAATACAGTTATCTAATAACATATTAACTTCATACTTTTAATACGTCATTGTTCATTGTATTGGCTTCCGTAGGCGTTTCAAATTGGGAAAAAGAAAGAGAGGGTTCCATAAAATAATTTGAAAGCATTTATTAACCCTTTAAGCACCAGGCAAGACGATGTATTGTTTTGATGTGACTTGATGCCCCTTTTCTCTTAAAAAAAAAATCGAATGAAAATTAATTAATTGTATTTTAAAGCGTATATTCTGTTGCATTGTGTTTCATATGTTTGTATGAATCATAAAAGCGTTTATTTAAAAAAAATTAAAGAATAGTTTGATGTCTTTTGAAGGCTAAAAATAATCAGGAATGGCCTTGAAAACGGCCGGCACCTAAAGGGTTAATAAAAAATACTAATAACAACAACAAAAGGGAGGCACCCACACATATCTATCAGAGAGTACCGTCGTCATCCGGGTATTCCTTCTACTGGGGAACTCGGCTTCTATATTCTGTGTATTATATTCTGTTTATCTGCGGCTCTCTGGTCGGGATGGCGCCTACACATGATAATGATTGGAATGCAACAACAACAACAACAACAACAAAAAGCCTTTAGTTAGGGTCACTGACCCTATACAGGATTCACCAGAGGTATGCATAAGAACAAAGCAGTGAGACAAAGGAAACAACGATATAGACAGAAGAAAAAGAAAAAAAAAACAAGAAAGAGAAAGAGGGAAGCAAGAAAAACAAAACAAAAAGAGTAGCAGTAAGAAAGTGAGGAGTGAGTGTCACTTGGCCTTCTTCTGAGATATGGACTTGTGGAAACCATAAAACGCCGTAGCAATATACTTATTCTGGGTCAATGATTGGAATGCTGTTAATCATAATATCAATGAAAATATCAAATTTTGATCCAATATTTGCCTTTTATAACAATTTAAATAGGAAGATTGCTCTATTTTGAAATTAGTATAACAATATATCATCCAATTAAAATACCTAAAACTCTTGAGAAAAAAAATGGAATTTTTTGTATAGTATAAAATGAACAATTTATATTGTCCTTACTGCAATGGAAAAATTAATGGGAGGGCCTGGCTCATCAGTGGTGAACCCTCCCAGTGGTAGATTATGATAGATTAAACTGGCGAAACCGCTGGGAGCGTTCACCACTGTATGTATGTTAGGATAGGGTTATGTAGAAAATTTAGGAAAGACAAAAATGAGTATATATGATAGGACAAACTAAGTAGATATAAAACCAATATAATGGATTAGCGTGCTATCTGTTATTAAAATTTAAAACTATTATAGACGCGTATGATTCTTTTTAAAAATAAACAATTTCTACTGACCTTACTGCAATGAAAAAAAAAATTAAATGGGAGGGTCTGGCTCATCATTGGTGAACACTCACAGCGGTTTCGCCAGTTTAATCTATATAATAATAATGATAGATTAAACTGGCGAAACCGCTGGGAGGGTTCACCATTGATGAGTCAGGCCTTCCCATTAATTTTTTACATTGTAGTAAGGACAGTAGAAATTGTTTATTTTTTTAAAAAGAATCATACACGTCTATAATAGTTTCAAATTTTTAAAAAACTAATATTACTAACTTATTAATAGTTAACTTCAATGTGTGTTCATTGATGTTAGATTTAGTCAAAGTTAGAAACTAGGTAAGGATGTCTGAATGTCCCAAGTTACAGCTATTTCCACAAGAAGGTCAATTAAAACTTCATTAAAGCGACACAACGCAAAGTCTATTATAAAGTCAGAGCTCAGGAAAAAAAAGACGCTTCTTTTTAATACCGTTTTCTTTCTTTTATCCTGAAGGAATTTGGGCATTCAGAATAAAGGCTTTGTTCCTTCTCTTCTCTAATGAGAGGGAGCAGAGAGAAGGCGAGGTTAGAGAAATATAGGGAACTGCGTTCTTTCATATTTATTTGAGATTCTATGTCTAACTATTTATATAGTTTCTTGTACACCTATCCCCCGATTTACACTGTACTTGTTTTACACGTTTTCGCTTTTACACGGTTTTCCAAATAAGTTTTTTTATCGCACTATACTAAATGCTACTGTGATTGAACACATGCGCTGTGTACTTATCTCACGAGGAATCCCGAGCTTATGTGCTGACTACATATTTTAACCTGTAAATGCATTTTTTTCTGTGTACACCTATCCCCCGATTTACACGTTTTTCTCAGGAACGTGTCTACCGTGTAAATCGGGGGATAGGTGTACATTACTTTAATAAAATCAATAAAGTATCCAAGGATAAGTTCCATGTACAATTAAGCTTTCGGGTTAACATGTCCTAAAATATGGCAACACCTTTGTTTTTGATTGCGCCTTCACATATTTTCACTTTGCGTCGTGTTTTTTTGGAACGTAACCCCGACGCAAAGCGAGGTATGGGTGTATTTATATTTTATTAACACTCTTAGTTAATTGTTACAAGAATCAAAGATAAATTAAACAAAGATAAATGTGATTAATTACAATTTGGTGATAAAAAATATATAAAAACAGTTCTAAGGAAGGGAGGCTCCTCCACCTTGAGAGAGTCCTCCATAATTCCTGTAGAAGAGGTCGTTAATACCCGAAAGCTTGAAATGTAAACATTAAATATAAGATACTCATCCTTGGTGATTTTATTTTACTATTAAATACTCGTATTATGTGAGCAATAGTTATCCAGAAATTATTTGGAAAAAGTAAAAATAAAAATCAGGTAAAAAGCTTCTTTTAATTTTAAATTTGCAAGTTTTCGAGCAAATATACTGTTCTTCAACGGGCTGATAATCTATGTACAATCTCTAAATAATATATATACAGAATTATTGAAAAACCTTTGTTATTGGCATGTGTGGGCGTGCATCAGACTGTTTCCAGCTAAAGTAATATATTTCTATATATTTATAATACACCTATCCCCCGATATACATGAGAAAAACGTGTAAATCGGGGGATAGGTGTACACAGAAATAAAAATAAAATGCATTGACAGGTTAAAATATGTAGTCAGCACATAAGCTCGGGAGATTCCTCGTGAGATGTGTACACAGCGCATGTGTTCAATCACAGTAGCATTTAGTATAGTGCGATAAAAACAAAAACAACAGAAAAACTTATTTGGAAAACCGTGTAAAAGCGAAAACGTGTAAAACAAGTACCGTGTAAATCGGGATAGGTGTATATATTTCATTTATTTATTTTATTTTAACACCCAAAACGCGATATCCCGGCTAGGGATAATTGCGTCGATTAACATTTTTTAAACCGAAACAGTTATAAACATATTATACAAGAAAAAGTAATCAAAATAAAAAGAGAAACAATAATATATATTAGGAACCCGAACCTTCCAGGTTTGAAAAATAATCATAAATATATTTACAGAAATAGTTAAATCTATGATAATTCTCTCTGCTATTTACAAATTGATATATATCTACAACATTATTTACTCTCTGTTATCTAGTGCTAAAGAAGAGTACAATATCTATTACTTTAGCTGTGAGCAATCTGATGCACGCCCACGAGAACACATGCCAATAACAAAGGTTTTCAATTATTTTGTATAAATATCATTTAGAGATTGTACATAGAATATCAGCCCGTTGAAGAACAATATATTTCCTCGAAAACTTGCAAATTTAAAAGAAACTTTTTACCTGATATTTATTTTTACGTTTTCAAATACTCGTATTCAACATTTAAACATGTAGGTAGACCCTCCAATACCATTTTATTATTGTAATTGCATATCTCCCCAAATGGGAAATCTTTTTAAAATAATTGATTCAAAAGAGCTATCCATTTTATAAATTAAACCTCAATTCAATCTAAACATTCTGTTTTCTATTGGACGAGGTTTTAATCTACCTAAATGCTTCTCCCTCTAGAGACCTCTGTTTGAAGATGTTTTATTTATTTCAAGAAAGTGCTCGTAGATTCAAGCCATGATAATCATGGTGGATAAACACATTACATTCTGATGCATTAGCGCGCCATCTGTTATCAAAATTCGAAACTATTATAGATGCGTATGATTCTTTTTAAAAAATAAACAATTCATACTGTCCTTACTGCAATGGAAAAATTAATGGGAGGGCCTGGCTTATCAGTGGTGAACCCTCCCAGCGATTTCGCCAGTTTAATATAATATTTTATAAAAAATATCGAAAAATTCTTACGCAATAAGTTTTTTTTTTATTACAAAACACTGCGAGCTTTCGATTCGCCCGTTTAAGAGCGAGATATTGAAAGAGAGAATATAGTTTTACGGGATACTAACCAACGCGTTTGATTTTCGAGCCCAAAAATGGATCAGACAAACCGCAATACACTATAGCAAAGTACCAAGATACTGCACACCACCAAGGTTATTCAAAAAGGTTAGATTCCCCAGGCCAGAGAAGATAAGAGAAATACAAATGTTGATTAGATAAGAAAAGTAAATAGAACGGTAATAATTCAACAGATGCTGGGATTGCACGCGGTACAGGCCATGATAATCATTGCTGTTTCTCTGCTTGAACTGTTTTACCTTAATCCTACATCTATGGCCAGCCTTCCAGACTCAACATCAGCATGGAACTTCCTGGTCAACTGGTTCAACTCAGAAAACAGGACGCGAGTGAAATCGATTTGCACTAGTCCATACTAGTGAGCTGGACTCCCCGGGTAGTTGGCGTTCTGTGCCCCCTGGGTTATAAATATATCTCACTTCAACCCTACATCTATGGCCAGCCTTCCAGACTCAACCTCAGCATGGAAATTCCTGGTCAACTGGTTCAACTCAGAAAACAGAACGCGAGTAAAATCGATTTGCACTAGTCCATACTAGTGAGCTGGACTCCCCGGGTAGTTGATTATTTTTGTAAAAATAAAAGTAAAAAACTCTTTTAGGTAAAATAAAAATATATTAATAATAAATTTGACTATATAAAAAAATGAAATTGAGGTTTTTATCAAGGATTAGTAGTGAGAAAAATTGCATCGGCCGGGAAACAAAAAATAGCTCGAAAGATCGCAATGTTTTGTAATAAACTTATTGCGAAAGAGGTACAGCTTGCACCACGCTGATGAGGGCCAACAGCCCGAAACGCGTCCGTGGTTAGCTTTTCTTGATTAATCAAGAATGGGTATTTGACCAATTCTGGAATAATAAATAAAAATCAACGAGAATAATTGATATTTATTCCGATAGATGGCGCAAGCCATCATCAACTTTCAGTTGCACGATAAGGAAATGCCTTTTTCATCATTTATTGCGAAAGGTTTTTCGATATTTCATAAAGGTTTATCGTAATTTTCTTATAATTGATATTGTATTCATAATGGAAGTCCATTACATGCCAATATACATTTATAAAACAGTTTAACTTGCCATTTACTTGTAGTTACAATGCTAGTTAGGAAGTTTTACTCGTTTATATTTGGAAGGTTTTGGATATTTGTAAGTATTGTATTGTAAGTATCCTGCATTGGGTACTTTGAAAAAAATGCTACAAAGGACACTGTTTCTTTTTTTTTTTAATTATCCCTAGTACACGTGATACAGGCCATGATAATCATGGTGAGTAGAAGTAGGCGACTGCTTTTACTGTAAGTGCACCACATGTCTACACATGTGAAAAGCAGTTCGACTTTGCACTTACAAATGTGCCAGAGCCCCGTTTGGTTACTTGCACTCGCTGGTGGACTTTTGCAAGAATCGGGGGCCATGGAACATTTTTTTTAAACAGAAAAAGTGTCCAATGCGGGAATCGAACCCGGGTCGTAGTGGTCGAAAACCAAATGGTTTAACCAGCCTCCACCGACCCCCTCCCTGTTTCTTGAAAAAGTTAAACCCCACCGTGTGAATGCAAATAAACAGACAGAGCTCTAGGACACGTGCATGTGTAAAAGTCGAACTGCTTTTCACATGTGTAGACATGTGGTATATTTACAGTAAAAGCAGTCGCCAACGACTACCAACGAGAGAGTGAGAGATATATATAACCCAGCGAGCACAGAACGCCAACTACCCGAGGAGTACAGCTCACTAGTATGGACTAGTGTTGAGCGCTTTTACTCGCGTTCTGTTTTCTGAGTTGAACCAGTTGACCAGGAAGGTCCATGGTGAGGTTGAGTCTGGAAGTCAGGCCATAGATGTAGGGTTGAAGTGGACAATTCAAGCAGAAACAACTATGATTATCATGTCCTGTACCACGTGCACTAGAATTAATTAAAAAAGTTATTAGTACATAGTATCAGAAATAAAATTCTTGCAAAAGTCCAACCCCACCAGTGAGTACAAATAACCAAACGATGCTCTGGCACATTTGTAAGTACAAAAGTCGAACTGCTTTTCACATTTGGAGATAGGTGGTACACTTACAGTAAAATCAATCGCCAACTTCTACCCACCATGATTATCATGGCCTGTACCACGTGTACTAGAGATAATAATTTAAAAAAAAAGAAATAAAATTATTCTAGAATGAATATTCATTTTCAAATAAAATATTTCTACTTTCCTTATTGCAATGAAAAATATTGGAAGGACTTGGTTCATCAGTGGTAAACCCTCCCAGCGGTTTCGCCAATTTAATCTACCAGACCGCTTCTTAGAGCTCTAATACTGTATTGTACGATTCTGCTTGTATAAGCAACACTGTGAATGGTTAAATCTTAGATATGTATTCAAAATGTCAAACTATGGACATACGAATTTAGAACAGTAGAATTAAATATTGGAAAATAAGAATTCGTTCCTAAATAATTTTATTTCTTTCATATAAATGACTCGTTTTTGCCTCATTATTATTACAGAGTATTGAATAGATCATTTATAGAGATAAAAATAATGAGAAGTGATTATATATATAACTATATTAAATGATTAACGTTTATTTGGATCAAAATATTCATTGGTGAATCATTATACCATGTTTTCTCTTGTAGAAGGGCGTTCGTTATCGAAAGCTAGAGATTAAAAAGGTTTTTGAAAGCTACTTTTTCCTAAAGGCCTGAAATTTTTACTCAATAAATGGCCATATCGATAGGTTCCCCATGTAGGTAGATGTATTGCTACAATATTTGTAGAACGACATTTGAAAATTATCCCTCATGTGTTTCGTTTGAACGAAAAATCGAAATTTATTTTAAGGAGAAATAACGATTATTTCTAACCTTAGGGATGAAATATGAAAGGATGAATTGTGAAGGGTAATGATAAACGAAAAAAAAAATTCCCATCCCTGGCAACTTTATCTTTCCGTTTATCATTACTTTTCATATTTCATCCTTTCATACTTCATCCCTAAGGTTAGAAATAATTGTTATTTATCCTTAAAATAATTTTCGATTTTTTGCTCAAAAGAAACACATGCGGGATAATTTTTAAATGTCGTTCTACAATCATAAGTCGCATTATATTGTATTTTAAGCTGCGAATATTTGTTGGGGAGAGCTAGGCTGAAGATGTTCAGAACAGAAGGAACTTTACAATGTTGGGGATAATGAACCGTTTCCTTTCTTTTCTTTATGGAAGGCGGTATCATTGACAGAGTCCGCTAATTGGGTGGTCCTCGGACTGCGGTAATTAGGTCCGTGGTACGGCTGGAGGATTACGGCGGTTAATTAATATTGGCTGGGAGTCCGACTGTTTGTGGACTCTGGACTTGACTGGAGTTCTGTTGGCGGGGATGGTACATGGTGGAATGTTGTGGATTCTGGACTTTACTGGAGTTCTGTTGGTAGGGATGGTACATGGTGGAATACTGTTGATTCTGGACTTGATTGGAGTTCTGTTGGTAGGGATGGTACATAGTGGAATATTGTGGATTCTGGACTTGACTGGAGTTCTGTTGGTGGGGCTGGTACATGGTGGAATGCTGGGGATTCTGGACTTGACTGGAGTTCTGTTGGCGGGGATGGTACATGGTGGAATGTTGTTGATTCTGGACTTGACTGGAGTTCTGTTGGTGGGGCTGGTACATGGTGGAATGTTGTGGATTCTGGACTTTACTGGAGTTCTGTTGGTAGGGATGGTACATGGTGGAATACTGTTGATTCTGGACTTGATTGGAGTTCTGTTGGTAGGGATGGTACATAGTGGAATATTGTGGATTCTGGACTTGACTGGGAATTCTGTTGGTGAGGCTGGTACATGGTGGAATGCTGGGGATTCTGGACTTGACGAGGAATTCTGTTCATGAGCTGGTACATAGTGGAATACTGTTAACTCTGAACTTGACGGGAATTCTGTTGGTGGGGATAATACATGGTAGTGTACTGTTGATTCATAATGTTATTTTATTATATTTCTAAAGAAATAATGATCCAACTGAAATAGGTTAATCATACCAACCTATTTCATATAAAAACAACACTTCCCAGGCATCACATCACAAATAAGCTAACAAGAGTTTAATCCAATAAGTTGGGCGACCAACCATGTCAAAATATTGACATATATCCAAATTAAGCAAATTTTTTAAAGAATTCAATATAGGGTTATGCTGGGGCTCAATAAATAGGAAGTGAGGCATAGAAAATTCCAGAAGTCAAGCCAATAACTAACCTAACTAATCCGTCGTCCATTCAATCCCCTTATCGGAAAGTCATTATATCGATTCCCTTAAAATTTATCTCGTTTTTATTGCCAATCGTTTTTACCTCAAATTTTAACCATCAGTCCATATGAATTATAGCGACATCTAAAAGTTTGGAAAATTTATGGATTTTTTTCTGTTATTGATCTCATAGAGCGTTACAGATTGATTTTGATCGACTTTTTATACAACGTATTTTAGGTTCGTTTTACCTATTATATAAAAATCACAAATATACACGTTATACTTTAACACAAAGAAATAACGCGCCATCTATACATATAAAATGAAAGGATTTAAAAGCACGAGTGTTTCTTTTATACATAATACAAACTTCTACTATCCTTACTGCGATGAAAAAATATTTTGGGAGGGCTTGGCTCATCAGTGGTGAACCCTCCCAGCGGTTTCGCCAATTTAATCTACCAGACCGCTTCTCAGAGCTCTAATACTGTATTGGATCATTCTGCTTATATATGCAGCACTGAAGGTGGAATCTCAGAAATGGTTTTCAAAAAAATAATGGACATAAGCTTATAGGACAGTTATAGGACGTTATACTTCGCAATTCTTCATTATGTGCTAAATATAAACTTTTTAGTACGTTTAACACAGAGTATTGAGAAGCATGTGAGTATATAGCCTAGATACATATTCGATATTACATTGATATATATTTTTATATAAAAGGGCGTACCTGGATCTGTAAAGAAAACAAAAATTATTTTTTCTTTACAGATCCAGTTACGCTCTTTTATATATATTTATTTGATGGATCGCCTTTTAACCCAAACTGATATGTATGTAAATAGGGTGTTATGAGCTGAATACTTTATTATTGTTAATTAGACGAAAAAACATGGTGAAGGAAGACGAGTTTCTTTTATTGATGCATAGGTGGAAGCTTTCGGGTAAAAACCCTTCAACAGGCGAGAAATGAAGCGCGACTAATAAGAACTATGGTACAAATGGTAAGAAAGAATATATATATAAAAGGAAAGTTTTTAAACTATTTATATGTTTATCTTAACTGTTGAAGGGTTTTTACCCGAAAGCTTGCACCTATGCATCAATAAAAGAAACTCGTCTTCCTTCACCATGCTTTTTCGTCTAAATTTCAATTCAGGAAGAATTCTTTATCTATATTTACTATTGTTGTTTGGTCACCATGGTAAATATAAACTTATTATTCTGTACGTTTAACTCAGACATAACGATAACACGCCAAATCGTGTAATGATCCAATAAATACCGAAGTAGAGTGTGCTATATAGTAAAATATGGAATAAGGGAAGCAGTATCCAAGGCCAGAATTTCTGCTAGTGAATATTCATTTGTCCCATTGAACGACATCAGGAATGTCCGGGTGTCGCCTCAATCACAGTCAGCAAGATGCCAAGTAGGAGGTAAGCCAGAATTCTGCTTGTGTGTGCTTGCTCAAATTCTATCTTAACACCTTACTTTTATATCTTATAACTTTCATAGACACCAATTTTCTGTAAAATATATAATTAAGCCAGAACTCTTTCTCCGCTCTACTTGTGTGTTTTTGCTCAAATTCTATCTTAACACCTTACTTTTAAATCTTATAACTCTCATAGACACCAATTTTCTGTAAAATATAGAATTAGGCCAGAAATCTCTCTCCACTCTACTTGTGTTTGCTCGCTGAAATTCTTAACACACCTTACATTCATATTTTAACTTTCATAGACACCAATTTTCTGTAAAATATAGAATCAACAAGAAATCTCTCTCCACTCTACTTGTGTTTGCTCGCTGAAATTCTTAACACACCTTACATTCATATCTTAACTTTCATAGACACCAATTTTCTGTAAAATATAGAATCAACAAGAAATCTCTCTCCACTCTACTTGTGTTTGCTCGCTGAAATTCTTAACACACTTTACTTTTATATCTTAACTTTCATAGACACCAATTTTCTGTAAAATATAGAATCAACAAGAAATCTCTCTCCACTCTACTTGTGTTTGCTCGCTGAAATTCTTAACACACTTTACTTTTATATCTTAACTTTCATAGACACCAATTTTCTGTAAAATATAGAATCAACAAGAAATCTCTCTCCACTCTACTTGTGTTTGCTCGCTGAAATTCTTAACACCTTACTTTTATATCTTAACTTTCATAGACACCAATTTTCTGTAAAATATAGAATTAGGCCAGAATTCTCTCTCCACTCTACTTGTGTTCTTTCTGAAATTCTTAACACACTTTACTTTTATATCTTAACTTTCATAGATAGTGCAGTAGAACCTCCTTGTGAAGGACAACACCTAATTGCAGAGCCAAAGTATTTTTAGAGAGAGGTGTCCCCATACCGGAGAGTTACTAAATCGTAAAATGGTAATTTTGCAAATGAAAACTGTCCTTTGTAGAGAGGTGTCCTCTAACGTGATAATAAAAGAAACTCAATGCGAAAGGTTGTATTTTTATAAAATATACTTAACTCTGAATATTGATTTTATATATTAAATTGTAGGGATGAACATGTATTAATTTTTTTATTCGTTATGATAAACAGATTATTGCATCCACATTTATATGAAATTTGTTCAATTCCTAATACTGAAACCGTGGATATATCAACCATCACCTATAACGAACCTGAAATGTTCCATAATACTAAGATACCAAATAGTAATATGGTTTTTCACATGAAAAGCGTTTTTTTCCGCAAAATTGGCCTTCAATACCCATTTCTTAATATCTCAAGAAGCCTTTGGAGCCTCTATTTTAGCTTGAAAAATGTGCAGGAAACATATGAACTATGAAGTTCTAACAACCTTAACATCCCCGACACCATATATAAAACCAATTTCAATATTTCCTAATAACAGAAACACATAATTAAGCAAACTATATATCCAAAGAAATCATAAGAAAATGAGATTCTCCGCCAGGTGGCCAAACGGAAAGGTTGCGTGAAACGACAGCTCCTGCTAGGTAATTTATTTTTATGCTTTATCGCCGTACTTTATAAAATAGAGTTATTTTTATACTATTGAAGTGATATTGGTAAATTTATATCCTCATAATATGAGGCCAATTGTCATTCTTATCATAATTTATTTAAATCTACAGCGAAACAAGCTTCACTCAACTTTTAACTATGCAAATTTTGATTCGTTTGAAAATTGTGCAAATTTTAGTTTGGCAACGAATCTGGGTTATGCTAAGAATCTGAAATTCAAGATTCAGATTCAGTACAGAAGGCCAAATCTTAGATGTATAATTTTGATGTTATTACTGATATCTGGCATAGAGCAAAACCCGGGACCTAGGCCCACTAGGCAAACTACGCTCGAGTCATGTAGGGAAGATGATATTCGACAATTGATTGGTGCACTCTCGAACAAAAGGGATGACTGGGGGGAGAAATTAGAGACAAGGTTACTTTCTATAGAGCAAGGAGTTGAGAAATTAAATCGACGCATACAACAACTGGAAAATACTATGGAAAACACGGTAAAATCTGTCTCGAAGAATTCTGAAAAGATCCAAGAAATTGAGAAAGAATAGAATTCACGGAGATGAAAATGAGAGAAAGTAATTTAATTTTTTACGGAGTCGAAAAGAAAGAAAATGAAACAAGCGATGAATCTCTCGCAAAAATAAAACATATAATTACGGATAATATGCAAAAATCTCCGAGAATATTAACATCCTTAAATGTCATCGATTGTCTAAAAGGCCGAGCGCACCCCTACTGGTTGAAATACCCAAATATGAAGACAGAATAAAATTATTCAGGAATGCATTCAAGCTTACGGAATCAAGGATTTACATAAATAAGGATTACACCTTAAAAGTTAGACAACAACGTCGATTATTGAAAAGAAAAGAACTCTTGGCTAAAGGAATATCATCTAAACTTCGAGATAACAAGTTGATTGTTGGAAGTACTGTTTACCAAGTGATAAATGATAATATCATGAGTTCAGAAGGAACTGAGATATAGCAAACACACAGAAATGAACTGGAAGGATCACATGATATCTCTTTTACAGGCAAGAAAATATCATCATCAACCACATATAGCTAATAGGAATGGAAAACTAAACAACTTGATCGAACAACTATTAAAACTTGGTCACAATTATGCAAAAATTATGTATTGGAATATCAATGATTTCTTTAGAATAAATTCCGTTCCCCTTTCATTGATTATGTAAATCAGTTTTAAATATTTGCTATAACGGAAACTTGGTGCCAATTTGTTCTAAAACTCGAGATTGAGGATTTTCAGGTTTACCAATCACTTGCTAGAAAAACCTTGGGTCAGGGAAGAAGCTCTGAAGACATCATTGTAGGAATTTATAACAAAAATAAACACACACCGAACAATGTTGAAGAGAAAACTAATTGGATTTCGGTTACTTAAAATTAAACCAAACTTAGATTCATTGCTGACTTGTATAACCTTTACGTATCTACCTCCTAACGAACTCCAACTAGAGAATACATATATATTACGATCAAGATACACAATGGACTGGAGATAATTTTATACGGTGAACTAAACATTCGCACCAACCACCTTGGAGACTTTCTTAATCTGCTGGATATCCCAACTTTATTGTCGCGTAATCTTTCCTCAAGAAATATAATAACATCTACCCATGTTAATATTCTAGTTCCCCAGCAACCCCTTTCCTGCTACTACTCCCTTGACACATTGTAAATAGCATTGCTAATTATTGTAACTATTGTTCCTTTATATACCCTGTTCTACGTGGAGAAGTTGTATAAGACCAAAAGGTCATAACAGGGACTTTTGTTGTTGTTACTACTGCTATTCTTGTATGTACCCTACATTGTTGTGCTTGGAGAATCCGTGTAAGACTAAATTGTCTTAATAAAGCTTTTTGTAGTTGTTGTTGTTGTTGTTGAAATCATAAGAAAAAGCTTATAACCGCAAACCAAGCAGATATAGGCCAATAATTTAATAAAATAAATAATGCTTCTAGAGCTAAGTTTCTTGTGCAACCTTTTCTTTTCAAGCTTTCGTATTAGTCCAAAATCTTGTAAGTAAAAGATTGCACAAGAAACTTATCTCTAGAAGTATTATTCATTATATTTCCACGTGGAAAATTAGGGAAGACAAACTTCAGGATGTCTGTCTTTCTTTCCGAGCTAATTGGCCATTTCAGGCATGGTCTTCTAACCCCCATGGAAGAACGCGACTTACAGTGGCAAGGGACCCGAGAAACTGGCAGCAAAGATGTCTTGCAGGGGTGGAGGAAACGTGGAGATGGCAGGGGAACAGCGCCTGGGAGCAGGGAGAGGCAGGAGTCTTGGCTGGGGATGAAATCCATTAGGAGAGGACAGTGAAGGTGGAAAAAAACTTCAGAATGACACAGCAATTTATTTAGGGCAAGAACAAACTATGAATGATAAACAAAAGATAAGCAATGAGGGAAGTTTACAGAGTAGCAATATATAAACATAAAAAAATGATACTCTGCTAATAAAATAATATATACTTTGCTACAGTATTATATACAGTGCGGCAAATAATTTTTAAGACTCGCGCTAGATAAAGGCCAATAGCAGAGCCAGTTATGAAATTGCGCATGCGTATATATATTCGAAGCCTTATCTAGCGCGTGGCTTTGTTTCAGCCATTTTGGTTAACTCTTTAAAAACATACAGGCGATTTTTGAAAAGTAAAATTTTTTGTTCGTCGGAATTCTGAGATGGAACAGAGAGCGGTCATTAAATTTAATGCAAAACTTGGTAGAAGTGCATCGGAAACATATATTTTGATGAAGCAAGTTTATGGTACGTTATGTTTGAGTAAATCAAATGTTTTCATTTGGCACAAACGTTTTTCGGATGGAAGAAATACGCTAGAAGATGATAAGCATACTGGACGACCAAGTTCTTCAAAGACACCAGAAAGTATAGAAAAAGTGCGAGAATTTGTTGAAAACAATGATGGCAGAGGTTTTACACATCAACAAAGAAACGATTCGAACCATTCTGCATGAAGATTTAGGTAAAACTAAAGTCTGTACTAAATTTGTTCCACACACTTTAACGGGCGAGCAGAAATCAGTGTGAATTGCACATTGCAGGGACATCATTTCTGCCTATGAAAATAATTCAAACTTCCTGAAATCAATTGTTACGGGTGATGAAACATGGTGTTTTCAGTATGACCCAAAGACAAAGCGCCAAAGTGCCGAATAGAAGTCAAAAAACTCTCCACAAGCCAAACAAACGCGAAAAGTGCCATCAAAAATCAAAACAATGCTGATTACCATTTTCGATAGTAGAGGTATTATCCACAAAGAATTTGTTCCCGCTGGACAAACCATTACTGGAGAGTATTATTTAAACTTTTTGAAACGTTTGATTGCCAGAATTCGTCGCATTCGTCCAGAATATCGCGATGAAGACAGTTGGTGTTTGCTGCATGATAATGCACCGAGTCACTCCTCACTCATTGTTCGTCGCTTTTTGGCCAAAAATAACGTCTGTGTGTTGAATCATCCTCCGTACTCGCTTTATTTAGCACCATGTGACTTTTATTTATTTCCAAAAATAAAATTGAAGTTAAAAGGTTGTTTTTTTTATGATATCCCGACCATCCAGAGAGCTGCGACGAGCACTTTGGAGGCGATTCCTCAAAGTGGCCTGCAAGAGGCATTTAATTCCTTATTAAATCGTTGTAACATATGTATTGAATCCAGAGGGGATTATTTTGAATAAAAAAATAGTAGAAATTGAATTAGCTTGTTTATGTTTTATTTTACAAACCCATTCTTAAAAATTATTTGCCACACTGTATATATCAGGGAAGAACGTTTAATTTTAAATCAAGAGCTGTAGAACCATAATACGTACTAAATTAGAAATCGAAGACATATTCAAATTCAATATGATATTACGGTCGACATCTAAATTAAATGCAAAAAGGTCCAAAAACAACAACAGAAAAAGAAGCAGACGACCAGATTTCCCAGAGGAAGCAATTAACCAAACGATTCCAACTAATGAATTTTTTTTTTCTTAGCAGACGCGGGCATTAATCACATGACCGTTGGATGCTCCATTAGCCTTGTCGGTTGGTGGAAGAGATAAGTCGGTCGTCTGGTTTTATAAAATATCCTGAGCAGACGATATAATAAAAATTCGAATAATTTTAGAATCAAAAGACACTTTTATTGGTAAATATTTTTATTTAATATGATTTAAATCTTCTGGCTATTAATTAAACAATTAACAATTTGTTTTCGACCACTACGACCCGGGATCGAATCCCGCATTGAACATTTTTTTATAATTTAAAAAATTGCTCCAATGGCCCCCGAATCTTGAAAATTATAACCCCACCAGCGAGCCCGGAGCTCTAGCATATATGTAAGTGCAAAGTCGAACTGCTTTTCACATGTGTAGACATGTGGTGCACTTACAGTAAAAGCTGTCGCTAACTACCCACCCTGATTATCATGGTCTGTACCCGTGTGTGTATTAGGGATAATAATAATAAAAAAAATCAAAAATAAGCATACACGTCAAAAATAATTTTAATTTTTTATTCAACCAATCATTATCATGTTCAAATCTAAAAGCTTGAGGGATGAGTTTCTTTTGTCTAATACCACTTTATCATTAGACGAATAAATCTTATTGGCAAAAGGAATGAAATACAGAACAGTCCAGAAACCAGACCCCATTAGAATCATAAGTGGAATCGAAACAGCCATTTCAAGACTCAATGCAAAAGAAACTCATCCCTCAAGCTTTTAGATTTGAACATTCTATTAAGGGATTAGCCTATCAATGATTATCATATATAGATAGCACGTTATTACCCTATAATTATTATACTTATTGAACAGGCTAAAAGAAAGAAACACCAGATAGGTAAAAATACTGAAAGTACACGAAGAAGGTGGCGTTACTTATTTCAAGTATGCCATGATAAATCATGGTGGCAAGTGAACTGCTAATCAAAATTCGAAACTATTTTAAAGGCGTAAGATTATTTTTGATATTAAACAATTTCTACTGCCCTTACTGCAATGGAAAATTTAATGGGAGGGCCTGGCTCATCAGTGGTGAACCATCCCAACGGTTTCGCCAGTAGGGCAGTAGAAATTGTTTAATATCAAAAAGAATCTTACGCCTTTAAAATAGTTTCGAATTTTGATAACAGATGGCGCGCTAGTGCATCATATAATAAATTAACTACCTATACTGTAAATACATCACATGTCTACAATATAGAAAGCGGTTGGACATTTGCACTTCAAGTATGCCATAGTCGCGTTTGGTTTCTAATACTCATTGGTGAGTTTGGACTTTTATAAGAATCGAAAAGCAATTGAAGCAATCTTTTTTTCAGAAAAAAATGACCATTGTGGTATTTGTGGCCATGGTTGACTGATTGAATAGCACAAGTTGAAAACAGTTGGATATTTTTATGTACAAGTATTGAGAATCCGAAACTATTATAGACGAGTATATGATTATTTTGAAAATTAAACAATTCATACTAGTCTATAATAGTTTCAAATTCTCATAACATATGGCACGCTAATGTATCATATTTACAAGTATGCCATAGGGACTATATATGGTGGGTAGTAAGTGAACTGCTTATACTGTAAGTGCACACCACATGTCTACACATTTAGAAAGAAGTAAGACATTTTCATTTACAAGTATGCTATAGTTCCGTTTGGGTTTTTATATTCATTGGTGAATTTGGACTTTTGTAAAAATTGGGAGACAATTTGAGCAACTTTTTTTTTTTTTGAAAAAAAAAGCACATTGCGGGATTTGTGGGCATGTTTTGACGGTTGACGGGCACAAGTTGAAAGTAATTGGATATTTGTATTTACAAGTATGTCATAGTCTCGTTTGGTTTCTTATACTTGTTAGTAAAGCTGGAGATTTTGCAAGAAAGTGACCATTGCGGGATTTGTGGGCATGTTTTGATGGTTGACAGTCAAAAGTTGAAAGCAATTGGATATTTGTATTTACAAGTATGTCATAGTCTCGTTTGGTTTCTTATACTTGTTAGTAAAGCTGGAGAATTTGCAAGAAAGGGCTCATTGCGGGATTTGTGGCCATGTTTTGATGGTTGACAGTCAAAAGTTGAAAGAAGTTGGATATTTGTATTTGCAAGAATGCCATAGTCTCGTTTGGTTTCTTATATTCGTTAGTGAAGTTGGAATGCTTCACGATTTTGCGTGTCATCCTTGCGCAGGGGCCATGCTAATCTTCTCTGTATCGTTCCAATTTTAGTATATGTACCGCCGAAAAAGCGTGTACAGTTACAGTTAGTAAAGTTAGAGATTTTGCAAGAAAGTGCACATTGCGGGATTTGTGATCAAGGCTGGCTGGAATAAAGCACAAGTTGCGGTGACGGCCAGCAGTAAGGTGCCAAAGAGAGCCATCAACCAGGACATTATGCCGGGCAGGCTGAGATAGGAAAGACGAATGGCCGGCGGTAAGATAGGAGCAGAGGAGGGATGCGGAGTTAATATTCATGAGCAGATCGATGCGCCTCAAGTTTACAGTATCTATCTAACCCGGGGTAGATTATCTGGTATATTGCGGCTTATTCTACTCTCTCTCTTTCTTACCATCTTGGTCTTGAGATGGACAATGCCAGCTACCACATTGACGTGCTCACTCTGTGGGAAAGAACTCTTGCAGTCCATTGTTGTATATTATATTCTAATCTTTCTTTCTTACCATCTTGGTCTTGAGATGGGCAATGTCAGCTACCACATTGACGTGCTCACTTTGTGGGAAAGAACTCTTGCAGTCCATTGTTGTTTATTCTACTCTTTCTCTTTCTTACCATCTTGGACTTGAGATGGGCAATGCCAGTCATCGTATCAACCTGCTCACTCTGTGGGAAAGAACCTTTGAAGTCCATTGTTGCAATTTTACTCTTTCTCTTTCTTACCATCTTAGACTTGAGATGGGCAATGCCAGTCATCGTATCAACCTGCCCACTCTGTGGGAAAGAACTCTTGCAGTCCATTGTTGCATATTCTACTCTACTCTTTTTCTTTCTTACCATCTTGGTCTTGAGAAGGGCAATGTCAGCTACCACATTGACGAGCTCACTCTGTGGGAAATACCTCTTGCAGTCTATTGTTGCATATTATACTCTTTCTTATCAACTTGGTCTTCAGATGGGCAATGCCAGCTACCACGTTGACATGCTCACTATGCGGGAAAGAATTCTTGCAGTCTATTGTTGCATATTCTACTCTTTCTTACCAACTTGGTCTTGAGATGGGCAATGTCAGCTACCACATTGACGTGCTCACTCTATGGGAAAGAACTATTGCAGTCCATTGTTGCCTATTCTACTCTCTCTCCCTTTCTTACCATCTTGGTCTTGAGATGGGCAATGCCAGCTACCACATTGACGTGCTCACTATGTGGGAAATAACTCTTGCAGTCCATTGTTGTTTATTCTACTCTTTCTCTTTCTTACCATCTTGGACTTGAGATGGGCAATGCCAGTCATCGTATCAACCTGCCCACTCTGTGGGAAAGAACTCTTGCAGTCCATTGTTGCAATTTTACTCTTTCTTACCATCTTGGACTTGAGATGGGCAATGCCAGTCATCGTATCAACCTGCCCACTCTGTGGGAAAGAACTCTTGCAGTCCATTATTGCATATTCTACTCTACTCTTTTTCTTTCTTACCATCTTGGTATTGAGAAGGGCAATGTCAGCTACCACATTGACGAGCTCACTCTGTGGGAAATACCTCTTGCAGTCTATTGTTGCATATTATACTCTTTCTTATCAACTTGGTCTTCAGATGGGCAATGCCAGCTACCACGTTGACATGCTCACTATGCGGGAAAGAATTCTTGCAGTCTATTGTTGCATATTCTACTCTTTCTTACCAACTTGGTCTTGAGATGGGCAATGTCAGCTACCACATTGACGTGCTCACTCTATGGGAAAGAACTATTGCAGTCCATTGTTGCCTATTCTACTCTCTCTCCCTTTCTTACCATCTTGGTCTTGAGATGGGCAATGCCAGCTACCACATTGACGTGCTCACTATGTGGGAAATAACTCTTGCAGTCCATTGTTGTTTATTCTACTCTTTCTCTTTCTTACCATCTTGGACTTGAGATGGGCAATGCCAGTCATCGTATCAACCTGCCCACTCTGTGGGAAAGAACTCTTGCAGTCCATTGTTGCAATTTTACTCTTTCTTACCATCTTGGACTTGAGATGGGCAATGCCAGTCATCGTATCAACCTGCCCACTCTGTGGGAAAGAACTCTTGCAGTCCATTATTGCATATTCTACTCTACTCTTTTTCTTTCTTACCATCTTGGTCTTGAGAAGGGCAATGTCAGCTACCACATTGACGAGCTCACTCTGTGGGAAATACCTCTTGCAGTCTATTGTTGCATATTATACTCTTTCTTATCAACTTGGTCTTCAGATGGGCAATGCCAGCTACCACGTTGACATGCTCACTATGCGGGAAAGAACTCTTGCAGTCTATTGTTGCATATTCTACTCTTTCTTACCAACTTGGTCTTGAGATGGGCAATGTCAGCTACCACATTGACGTGCTCACTCTATGGGAAAGAACTATTGCAGTTCATTGTTGCCTATTCTACTCTCTCTCCCTTTCTTACCATCTTGGTCTTGAGATGGGCAATGTCAGCCATCACATTGACCTGCCCACTCTGCGGGAAAGAACTCTTGCAGCCCATTGTTGCAAATATCTACTCTTTCTTATCAACCTGGTCTTGAGATGGGCAATACCAGCTACTACATTGACGTGTTCACTTCTGTGGGAAAGAAATCTTGCAGTCCATTGTTGCAAATTTCTACTCTTTCTTATCAACCTGGTCTTGAGATGGGCAATTCCAGCCATTAATTACATCGACCTGCCCACTCTGTGGGTAATAACTCTTGCAGTCCATTGTTGCATATTCTGCTCTTTCTTACCATCTTGGTCTTGAGGTGGGCAATGCCACATTGACGTGCCCACTCTATGGGAAAGAACTCTTGCAGTCCATTATTGCATATTCTACTCTTTCTTACCAACTTGGTCTTGAGATGGCCAATGCCAGCAACCACATTGACGTGCACATTATGTGGGAAAGAACTCTTGCAGTCCATTGTTGCATATTCTACTCTTTCTTACCAACTTGGTCTTGAGATGGGCAATGCCAGCCATCACATTGACGTGCCCACTCTGTGGGAAAGAACTCTTGCAGTCCATTGTTGCCTATTCTACTCTCTCTTTCTTACCAACTTGGTCTTGAGATGGGAAATGCCAGCCATCAAATTGACGTGCTCATTCTGTGGGAAAGAACTCTTGCAGTCCATTGTTGCCTATTCTACTCTCTCTTTCTTACCAACTTGGTCTTGAGATGGGAAATGCCAGCCATCAAATTGACGTGCTCATTCTGTGGGAAAGGACTCTTGCAGTCCATTGTTGCCTATTCTACTCTCTCTTTCTTACCAACTTGGACTTGAGATGGGAAATGCCAGCCATCAAATTGACGTGCTCATTCTGTGGGAAAGGACTCTTGCAGTCCATTGTTGCCTATTCTACTCTCTCTTTCTTACCAACTTGGACTTGAAGTGGGCAATGCCAGCTACCCCATGTGGGAAAGAACTCTTGCATTCCATTTTTCTGTAGTGTCTTTTCTACTGTAGAGCCACCAAAGAAGACTCTATACACTCATGGTCAAAACAGTTAAATAAATTTCATATTTTAAACATAAACTATTCCTTATTTGCTTATATAACAGTGGATTTCCTATTCATATAAATTCGAACCTTCTCCTTAAAAATAATTTGAAAAATAATAAAATAAACATACAAGTAAAGGTACAACTTCTTTAAGTTTTGTCCATGAGTGTACATATATATGCAGAAAATTTATCATGCGAAAAAAAAAAGAAAAAATAAATAAAAGTCAGATGTTGATATCAAAAATGAAAAGGGAATTTTCTGTGCGCTCACATCATCATTTTAGAAGGTACAGAGGGTCACTAGATATAATTTATTCTCGATAGATTGAAGAAAGTCATTAACCGTTTTCAGTTTCATGATTAAATGATGCCTTTTCATTTTTATCAATTTTCATAATTTCACACACGTTTTGAAAAATGAATGATTATCATGATAAATTCTATTTAATATGAAGTGAAGCAATATCCCTATAATGCGAAGAAACTGAACAAACTGTTCTTCACATCATCTATGACTGTCTGAACTTTACAGAAGTGAGACATCGTTTGTTCCCTGATCTAAATCATTTAACTCTCTTACATCTGCCACTTTGTCTATATAAATTTTATGAACTCTATCACTTGATATATGTAAATATGTAAATATTTAATTATAAGTTTTAATTTTTTGTTGTTTTGTTTGTTTCCTCTGTAATAGGCCTAAATATTCCAATATATCGCCTAGTTGATTAATAAAATAATAATAAGCAATTATCCCTATATTATGATACATTAGCGCGCCATCTGTTACCAAAATTCGAAACTATTTTAGACGCGTATGGTTATTTTTGAAATTAAACAATTTCTACTGTCCTTACTGCAATGGAAAAATTAATGGGAGGGCCTGGCTCATCAGTGGTGAACCCTCCCAACGGTTTCGCCAGTTTAATCTACCATACCACTGTAATATTGCATTTTTCGATCTTCCTTTTATAGTGATACTGATGCTAGACTCTTGGAATGGGTATTTTAGATGAACTATGGACATAAGCTTTGAAGATAGCATAATTACATACAATTATAAATATGTAATTATATAATATATAATTATCCCTATAATTATACATTTTTTATCGTTATTTCTATGCATATTTTATTAATTCTTTAATCCAGTATGATATAAGCGTTTTAGATAATATAAAGATAATAAGCCATGGGTCAAATCATTAGAAAAAAGAAGATATGGTGAAGAAAAAAAAAAAGGAAGAAGAATAAAAAAAAATGGAGCAGCAGCTTTTAGCCAAGCTGTTCCTATAACAACCTGGGTTGCTACTTAGTCCAACTTCCTACCATGTGGTAACCTAGCAACGGGAAGAACTTCTTTAATGATGGCCTTCCGGCCACCAGAACGAGGATTGGTTGGTTGGGCTCTACAGTACCTACCCACCTACCTTATTTCTAGGTTTTACTATAAATTGAATATAGAGTGCCATTGGTTGAATTGAAACTATTTTCCGCTGAATTTTCCTCCTTTTTTGAATAAAACAACTTCTTCTTGGTAATATTTAGATGAAAAACGAAATAAAAGAAGAAGAGTTTCTTTTAATAGAAATATATCAAAGCAAGCTTTCGGGCAAAAACTATACATTACAGACACATTCATAACCAGCACCAACGATTAGTTCTCGAGTCAATAGAATCCCACAGACATAACAGCATTAACCGAAAAATAGAACTTCCAGATGCATATCGTGCTCTCCTGGCCTTGCAGTAATAACCTCAACAAGATAGCTAGAAATTAATATTACTTAGGTTTTTGAGGTGGTCGCGTGAGCGGGTGTTTACATTGGCATATTCCTCTATAGTTTCAAACTCCAAGCATAAAAATTCCTTGTTTATTTATTTACTTAATATCTCTCTAATTATAAAATAGTCATAACTAATGTAAATCCTCATTTTCATAATTTATTCCGCAAATATGTAAATAGTTATATGTATATATTCTTTTTAGCCATTGTACCTGCATTATAGTGCCAAGTTTGATGCTGTAATCACGCCTGTAGAAGGTTTTTTTGCCCGAAAGCTTGCTTTGATATATTTCTATTAAAATAAACTCTTCTTCTTTTATTTCGTTTTTCATCTAAAACAACTGCTATCCTTACTTATATAGAAATTATTACACTGTGTGACAAGGAAATTACTAAAGAACTCCCCCATTACCTGCTTAATTGTACAGCCCTTGATGAAGAAAGGATGACCCTATATCAACAAATTAAATGTAACAACATTTCACCCTACGTATTGCTTTCCAAAATATCAGCAAACAAATCTAAGGCAATAATCTTACTATAAATTTTTCAGATCATCATTATGTAAGGACCAGTCAACAATTGAATGACGTTGAGACGAAGAGTAAAGCCAGTTCAATTTCCATCTTACTACCTATGTAAATAACACAAGATGATTATTACCTTACCCAATTGGGAGAATCTGTATGGGGCATGTCCCTAATAAAGGCTTTGTATGTGTGTATATAGAAATTATTAGAAAATATATTTAATAACAGCATATGTAGAAATACATCTTATAGAAATATGCAAATAAAGATAATCTATATGGAGGTATAAAGAGAGGAAAGTTGGCTAGTCAGATCACATCTCTAGTCGACCATATGTTCTGTCTTCTATAAATGGACATTTTAAAGGTCAATTTCCCCATTTTCCCTCCCTCAACCATCACTATATTAGCCTACTGGGAATAGTACAAAAGTATCTGGATTTGATTATCAGTAGCAATTCTTACCGAGCCGGTCTCCACGCCAGTTATTCCCAGGGTGGTTCTCGGATCTTCTCTTTTCTCTCCGATCTACTCCACGGAGTTTTACTCCTGGATCCTGTCTCCTGTGTGCATCCTTTTCACTTTCTACAACCCATGACACCTATATGCGTGTATGTTCATAGTTTTCTTAAATACGTGACATTCCCATAAAATTTCCAGGTGATGGTTATCCATGAATAGAGGAGGCTACTAGAAGTAGAACTACTCCTCACTGGTTTTTGCTCCTGGATCCTGCCTCCTATGTGGGTCCATTTCACTTTCCACAGCCCATGACTGCTTCGTAAACAACCACCTATATGTGTGTATGTTCATAGTTTCCTTAAATACCTGACATTCCCATAAATATTCCAGCTGATAGTTGTTGTCAATGAATAGGGGAGACTATTAGAAGTAGCATCACTAATCCCGAAATTTGAAATTTGATTTCTTTATTAAATTCCAGGTCCTAAAAGTACGGAAAATAGTTACCTAGGATTGTAAATCGATGAATAAAGTGATAACGACATGAAATCAAAATGTGAGTGTTTATAAAGAGTTATAAAATAGTGGAGAGAATAAATTGATATATAACAGCGTCATATAGAGGAGAATATAATGAAAGGGCACATTCTAATTGTGTAACTGAATATTGATGATGAAATTTTGCCATTATTCAAAACCATATCAACTATATTTTTATTTTTCATAGGTCAACTCTAAAAAATTCACCAGATTTGTGTGATCAAGAGGTACCCTTTTATCAATTATATAATATATAGATGGAAATTTGCCGGAAGGATATTGATCTAAAGAGATTGGCTCCCTCCCGGAAAAATATCAATATTTTAGCCATAGATTTGACCCAGACACTCTACCAGCTAAACACCTTTTTGCCGGATTGTCAAGTTTCCCTTATATCCCGTGTGGATCTCATGGAATAAAGTCTGCTCTAGGCTGACGAGGGCCATTAGCCTGAAACCATGGTGGACGCTTTTCAGTTTGCCAAAGCTGGTGTTGTTGCTTTGTCACCGGCCCGAGGCGGTTAGTTTGCGGCGACGGTCAATAGATGGCGTCTGGTTTTGACGTCTATTTTGACGGGAGAAACGACCTTTGTCTTTTATATAATAAATGTTGAGAACCACAGAATTATATTAACTACTTACAAAAACTTTTTATCTTTAGTATAAAGAATTTTCCTATAAAAATTATAATTATACTTTTCTCTATAGAGAGCTAGCTAATCCTTGTGTGTTTTCACACAATTTCTTTATACATATTCAATATAGTTTTTCGATATTAAATTTCCTTTTTAACTATATTAGCCAACATGCCATCTTTATGAGTCATAACATAATGTTGGTATATATATTATATATTTTACTATAGGTGTTGCTATGGCATTTTTATGGTTGTAATAACATGTTCTTATACATTAGCTACTCTAATCATATTTAACATCATTGGGTGCATAACCCGAACTCCTAGAGAGCGTACGAAAAACCCCAACACTTCCCGGATTTATCAATATTTTAAAACTTTATCCCAAATACACGTGGTACAGGCCATGGTGGGGTATTTAGGTGGGTAGTTATCAACTACTTTTACTGTAAGTGAACCACATGTATACACATATGAAAATCAGCTTAATCAGAAAAAAGAAAGCCCAATTCGGGATTCATAGCGGTTGAAAACCGTTGGTTTTGACCACCTTTCCACCTACCCCCTAAACCCCCTATTTAATGCTCTAATGCAATATCTACTCTAATCATATTTATCATCATTCTGTGCTTAACCCGAACTCCTAGAGCGTAAGAAGAACATCAACACTGTCCGGATTTATAACTTTTTTAAAATTTAAATTATAATTTATCCCAGGTACACATGGTACAGGCCATAATAATCATGGTGGGTAGTTATCAAATGCTTCTACTGTAAGTGCACCACATGCTTACATATATGAAAACCAGTTTAATTAGAAAAAAAGTGCCCAATTCTGGATTCGATTCAGGTTCGTAGAAGTCGAAAATCAACGGTTTAGACCATCCTTCCACCTATAATCACGGTGGGTAGTTATCAACTGCTTTTACTGTAAGTGCACCACATGTCTACACATATGAAAACCAGTTTAATTAGAAAAAAAGTTCCCAATGCGGGATTCGATTCCGAGTCGTAGCGGTCGAAAACCAACAGTTTAGACCATCCTTCAACCTATCCTACATTAATCACATATATTAAAGTGGAAATATCAGGATTCCGGAGATATAAGTTTCTTTTTGAACCATTTTTATTTCATAAGTCTCTAGTTTTCGGGAACGAAAGCCCATCTACAGGAAAAATAGTCTAAAAAATCGCCAATAGGGTTAGAATTTAAAAAATCAAATACATAGGTTATTTACAGTTATTTGAAAATGCAGATTTTTAAATTCTATCCATCTTAGCGTTTCATTTTAAGAGTATTTTCTCCTATAAAAGTGCTTAACTGCCTTAAATCTAGAGATTTATGAAATAAAAATGTTTTTAAAAGAAACATAATTCCTGAATACAAGACAAGGATTTCTCTTAGAAAGAATAAATGACTTAGTCATCTAATGACTAAGATCTTATGATCTTATTTCCCAAGGATAGATTCTTAGAATAATTGTATTGTAATATTTTCCATAAGTTATTACAGACATTGATTAAATGTGATTTATGTTCCTATAGAAATATGGGGAAACTATGCAACAGCAATTAGCAGAAAATTTCTTGGAGAACAACTAACATTTATTTCTACAACGTCAACAAGGGACTCTTAGAAAACCTATGACATCATTCCTTATTGAATTTACAGCTTATTATAACCAAATTCTAACAATCCTTGATGTTTTACAGTCGGTGAGATATGGAAATGTGTCATAAAATATTTTATAACCATTGTTATGTCGATTGTTATAAAACAAAGGTAATTTATTAAGACATTTTGTTTCTCTTACATGGACTCATATCGGAGTTAAATGGGAGAGTAAACAATGAGACAAAGAATAAATACGACAATATGTAATCAGCAATAAACAGTCTTGGCGGAAGGATATAACAAACATTGTATGTCTTCTATAAATCTTATTTTTCATTGTATAGGAATATAAGATGCTAAAAAATTATAAACCTTACATATGGTGGCTTTAACGATTTATTCTGCAAACAAGAATGGTTCGACGACCTGAGAACAGAATATTTTTGTAAATACTATGTAAAATATGGCTAGATATACCATTTTTGCGATTATTATTTTAAAAATATTTTGGCCAGAAATCTACGAAGATTTGCTGCTACCTTGAAACTACTGTTCTCAATGTTTCAAAACATCAAACATGGATTTACCTCAACAATTCTGACCGGCTATGGTTACATTCAGGCAAACTTTGCAAAGGTATTGAAAGAAGACCCAACTTGTCTCTATTGCCAAGATGAAGACCAATCTGTGGACCATCTCCTTTTCACCTATCCAACATTCAAATACCTAAAGATTCCCGATGGCTACCCTTTTAAGGATCACCAAACTAAGTACAGAATCCCTAAAAAATCTCTCAAGAAATAAATCTGCATGACACCAACTCATGAATTAGACTTCCACTGACATTGTAAATGAAACCAAGAAGACAAAGGTCAGAAGGACAACCTGGGTAGTTGGTGACTTCTGTATGTGGCTCTAGAAACCTGGGTTTTATCTAAATAATTAAATAAATAATATTTAAACATGGTCTTCGTATGGCACAAGGTGCTAAAATAAAGATTTCTTAATATAAAAAGTTTCAATTCGAAATTTTATAACCATCCTATTGAGAAGTTACCATGTGTAGGTTCGAAAATGGTTCTCCATAGTTTCAACATGTTTTCCGGCAGTCAAATATTTAATGGGACATCCAGATGTCCTCGTGTCCCATAATCCTATGGAATCACAACGCCTCGTTAAACTTTGTTTTTTACTGGCGTCCATAATAGTTATTGGACGACACTTTTTTTTATGGCGAAGTTACGCAATGGAAGGTGGTGGTCTTCTGGGACACAACAACATGCTTCTGTTTTTTATTGATATTGTTTCTTAGAATTTATTAGAATAAACATTCTTCTTTTCTTCTTTCTTATCTCCATACTGAGTGAAGTAGAATGCGTCTGCCTTTGTCATTAAGACTGGGAGCACTACTCAGTGGAAGGCCGACTTAGCTCCAAAAGAAATGGCCGCCATGACATGAGGAACAGACACCATGTCAGCCGCTCCTAACATGGAGTACAAACGCTGCTCATCCTGTATCCCTGGATTAGGAGCCCTTACAGGGTACTATCAACCGGGCCAGCTGAGCCCAGGTTTTTTAGCGAGCTTGTTACTGCTCCCCCTCCTCCTTTTTCATCCGGGCTTGGGACCGGCAAAGGCGGAGTTAGAATAAAGGTTCATCCCCTGACTTATAATTTAATAAAATCAATATAGAATTCAGAGCAAAGATTCTTGTACAAAGGATGAGTGGTTAAAACCCTTAATTCCCAACAGCCATGAACCGGGATCGAATCCCGTATTGGACACTTTGTTTTAATATGTGAATAACCTTTACATATTGTATTTGGCCAATTCTGGAATAATTAAAAAATCAACTAATATTTGATATTTATTTCGATAGATGGCGCAAGCCATCAGCAACTTTCAGTTGCACGATCAAGAAATGCCTTTTTTTCTTAATTTATCTACCTGATCCAAGTATAAATTCGCTTTTGTACTATTTTTCATATTGATTGACGTTCTCACACCCTTCTGGCCTAAATACCTGTTTAATGATTTTTCAGGATACCCCAAAGACCAATCTTTTTGGTCGTTGAGGTACAACTTGCACAACGCTGACGAGGGCCAACAGCCCGAAAAACGTACGTGGTTATCTTTTCTTGATTAATCAAGAAACGGTATTTGGCTAATTCTGGAATAATTAAAAATCAACGAGATTAGTTGATATTTATTCCGATAGATGGCGCAAGCCATCAGCAACTTTCAGTTGTACGATTAGGAAATTCCTTTTTTCTTTATTATATTCATTGTTGTTGTTGTTGTTGTTGTCGTGTCCAAAGAAGAGTCTAAGATGTCTCCATGCATCTCCATCACAGCAGCAGCAATGTCCACTATCTTGGGTGTGTATACTGTATTGTTGTTGTTGTCGTGTCCAAAGAAGAGTCTCAGATGTCTCCATGCATCTCCATCACAGCAGCAGCAATATCCAGCAAATAACATAAGCTAGGTTGCACTTTTTGAGCGGTACCTAGTAAAGTCAATTTGGAACCAGGAGTTTCTTATGCAATTTCATTTCTCTAGGTTTCAGGTTGACATGTCCTTCAACAGGAGCAATTAGGAATATAACTTCTAGCTAACTATATTTTTATATAGGATATGGTTAGCTAGAAGTCATATTCCTAGTTACTTCTGTTGAAAGACATGTTAACCCGAAAGCTAAATTGTACATGAAACTTATCCTTGGATTATTTATTGATTTTATTAAAATAATGTACACCTATCCTCCGATTTACACGGTAGATAGGTTCCTGAGAAAAGCGTGTAAATCGGAGGATAGGTGTACACAGAAATAAAAATAAAATGCATTGACAGGTTAAAATATGTAGTCAGCACATAAGCTCGGGATTCCTCGTGAGATGTGTACACAGCGCATGTGTTCAATCACAGTAGCATTTAGTATAGTGCGATAAAAACAAAAAACAAAAACTTATTTGGAAAACCGTGTAAAAGCGAAAACGTGTAAAACAAGTACCGTGTAAATCGGGGGATAGGTGTATTATATTATTATGCAAATTATATTCTTTTTTTAATTCTTTATTTCGACTTAGAGCGCTATGTCCCCCTAGGGACACTTGCACTTTAAAGATAAACAAAAATTTTGAAAGAAAAGAAAGAAAGATAATTAAATATGTACAGAATTAGTATGCAAGTTAGTTAGATGAAAAGATAATATATATATATATATCAACACAATTGATATATGTACAAAGGGTTGGTATGCAAATTTAATTAGATAAAATCAAATTGTAAAGTATTGTTTGTATTTTCGAGAAAATCAATTTACAGATTGAAAAAATTGTAAGGAATATTTTATAATGAAAATATGCTAGATATTAGATAATTATATAGACTTTTTATATTCCTATGATACAAATCATCAAAACTACCTTTGCAGATCTTACTGTGGTGGGATAAAATATTAGATGTGTGTTGTGTGAGAGGCTTGGCTCATCAGTGGTGAACCCACCCTTTCAGTAAGGCAGTAGATATGACCGAAAACCCACCACCATATACACCACATAAATTATAATATTATGAAGGTTTTGATGAATTTTAACAAGCCTTTAAATTAAATACACCTATCCCCCGATTTACACGGTAGATACGTTCCTGAGAAAAACGTGTAAATCGGGGGATAGGTGTACACAGAAATAAAAATAAAATGCATTGACAGGTTAAAATATGTAGTCAGCACATAAGCTCGGGATTCCTCGTGAGATGTGTACACAGCGCATGTGTTCAATCACAGTAGCATTTAGTATAGTGCGATAAAAACAAAAAAAAACTTATTTGGAAAACCGTGTAAAAGCGAAAACGTGTCAAAAAACTACCGTGTAAATCGGGGGATAGGTGTATATTTATAATTCCCCTAAAACACTGTTAATTCGTATAATTCTTCAAAAACAAAGCAAAAGATTTGAAGAAATTGTCAATAGGATAGTAAAACAGTATTTTAGAATGTGCCATGAAAGATTGTTAATCTCTGAAGAGAATTGGGGAATAAATTTACATATTTAATGGATACCATAAAACACTGATATATCATTAAATATTAATGAACCAGACGACCATCAGTGAGATTCGTCTGATAAAAATAATATTAAATTTTACTTTTTTTTCTCCCATTAACCCTGTATAATCTTAAATGTATGATTAATAGAAGTATATTCAACTTCTCCTTTTCTATCTCTCGTTTTATAGATAATTAAAGGCCTTCAATACATTATCATATTTTCTAGATAGTCAACGCTGTCATGTTTTTTACCAATTAATAAAATATTAATTTTGTATGTATCTCTACAGACCTATAAGCTTATGTCCATAGGTTCACTAAACACCCCTAAGCTGCCTTCCATAGAAAATACAGGGTATATTCCAAACTAATTCAATACAATGACTACATTATTAGACAATAATTTAAATTCTACGAAAAATCCGAAAAATTAGAAAACACCACCTTTAAGGAAGCCGCAAACTACAAATGCGGAAAAAGGAAAATAAGAAATTAAAAACCTAGACAAATTCTCCATCAATTAAACCAAAATGACGAAAAGTGGAAAAAAGGAAAAACAAACCCACCTTGAATATCAAACAAGCCAGACAAAACCTTCTCAAGAACAATATCTCCAAGGACCTGAGGACCCAACGACATCATTATAAAATATAATTGTAAATGAACAAACCCTGTACATCCCCCACAGTATATTGTAAATATGATGATCTAGGTTGCTCTTTTTGAGCGGTGGCACCTAATAAAGTTATTTGGAACTGGAACTGGATTCAATACAATAGTAGAGCGGTCTAGAGATTAATTTGGCGAAACCACTGAGAAGGTTCACTACTGATGAGCCAAGCTCTCTCATACAAAAACTCATATCATTGCAGTAAGATGTGTAGAGATAATATTTGATGATATTTAAAAGAAACGCATTGCCAGTAAATTTATCTGTGTAAAATATTAACGATAGATGGCAATTAAATTTAATTTACTAAATATAAATTTTATTCCTTCAAAGTAATGAACCTCTGGAGATGTTCACTCTTCTTTCTTTCTAAAATCTATTAACGATTTGGACAATTTTTCCCTTTTCATCAAGATGTTATGATCTCGGTAGCTGTTAATGATTTACATTTTTGTGTTCAATGATTTAAAATTTTAAATTTTTATTATAAAATTTCGTATTTAATTAATTTGTAAATACACAAAAAGAATTATTTTATAAAAACTCAAAACGTTCTCATTAAAATCAAATAAACTATGAAATCAAACATTAAAATATAAAAATATGTCCAGGGTAGCCTAGTGGACATGGCATCTGCCCGGTAAGCAGAACACTGTGGGTTCGATTCCCATTCCTGGATACTTTATTTTTCCGTTTATTATTACTCTTCACAATTCATCCTTTCATACTTTATCCCTAAGGTTAGAAATAATTGTTATTTCTCCTTGAAAATAAATTTCGATTTTTCGTTCAGAAGAAGCACATGTGGGATAATTTTCAGATGTCGTTTTACATTAAAATATAAAGAAGGTAGTGTTGCCAGATAGGAAATCCTAGAATATCCAAAGTCGTCTGGAAAACAGCTGTGATCTGGTGCCAGCTTCGTCTGCAGACAACAGAAAAGGTGGGAAGTTCACATAGCTAGTTGTACTTCACATTCATTTATTTTATTCAATGTATATCTTTCTAAATTGAAAGAATGAGATTCATAATCTATCATATCGTTTCTTTTCTGCTATTTTTATATTTTTATTATTATTATTCTTATATGACGAGTTTATAACTTATAAAAAAGGCATCTCCTTATCGTACAACTGAAAATTGCTGATGGTTTGCCCCATCTATCGGAATAAATATCAACTATTCTCGTTGATTTATAATTATTCCAGAATTGGCCATTTACCCATTCTTGATTAATCAAGAAAAGCTAACCACGGACGCGTTTCGGGCTGTTGGCCCTCATCAGCGTGGTGCAAGCTGTACCTCAACGACCAAAGAAACTGGTCCTTCAGGCATTTAGAAAAATCATGAAACGGGTAGTTAAGGCCAGAATTGAGTGAGACCGCGAGTTTATAACTGTTTCTGTTTAACAATTGTAAATTGACGCAATTATCCTTAGCAGGGATATCGCGTTTTGTGTTTTTAAATAAAGAAATAAAAATAATGTATATGAAAACGCGTATATATGCATCATTGTGGAACTATAAACATGACTATTTACAAATATATACAATCGAGGGGTTTTCGTTATCTTCCCTTATCTCACACTAGGCTCACACTCCCTATAAGGAGGAATCAGCTCCAGCCGTAGTAGTCCCTCCGCCTCTAATACCTTCCCCGACGCTCCAGGACAAACAAGAAATGGAACGTGAGAATCAGTTAATGGACATAATCGAACAACTGAACGATGAAACTATCCTTAGGCCCCTATATAACCGAGGAACGACCATTAATGATGTCGCGGTCCTGTACCCCCATCTTAGGGAGAGTTTCCTCGCGGATACCTTACCTAAACACAAGATTATTCTTGTCAAGTTCCTCAACACAGTCATCGCTGGGGACACGGATTCCATAACTCGCAAGTCTGAACTCAAGACGATTCTAAGCTCCTGATAGGATCCAGATGTACCTTCGGAGAAGGCCTCGTCTGGTGTATATATTTTCTCTACTATTTTAAACTCTGTAAACTCTCTCTTGACCATTGACTAGATGTCAATAAACCCTTTTTTAAATTGTCAAATGTCACACAAGGCTTAGTAACAACTTGTAGATTGACGTCTTTGTTAACGTGAAAATATGACATGATAGACAAGATTTGATTCCATTTTCTCGCCAGGTCAACCTCTTGTGATTGTGCCAGAAAAAAAATGTTGTCACTCACTTTGGGTCGTTGACAAATTCTACGCCTTGTTGGACACAGTTTGACGTAAACTTGTTATGAAATTGTATTATTACAATGGTAGTACATTTTAGATATAGAATTTTATTTTAAATTTATTAATCAACCAGGCGGGATATTAAAATATTTGCGCCTATTACAGAGAAGACAAGAAAAACAACAAACAAATTAGAACTTAGAATTAAATATTTACAAATTTACATGTATTAATACATTGAGTTTATAAAAATTATATAGACACACACACAAAGTGGCTGATGTAAGAGAGTTAAATCATTTAGATCAGGGAACAAACGATATCTCATTTCTGTAAAGTTAGGACAGTCATAGATAAGGTGAAGAGCAGTTTGTTCAGTTTCTCCACAGGAACAATTTGGTGTTTCTGATAGACCTCTTTTATGTAAGTATTTCTGTAATTTTCAGTGTAATGTGACAAATTGGGTGACTATAAAATTTGTATGAAACTATGTAGGAATTTCGTTTGGAAAAATAGTGATAATTGTATAATTAGCATAATAAATTGATTGAAACAAATGATTCCTTACATTTAAATTATCTAGGCATTCGTTTGCCTTTATATAACTCTCTTTTGTCTTTTTATATCTAGAAAACAAATTGTTTGAAATGAATCAGAATCTGAAGAAATAATCATTTTCACATTTTACACCCATTTTATTATATTCTGTAAAAACGTGTTTTATTATCAATTTTCAATCAAACTACAATATAGATCTATAATAAAAGTTGAAGATATTTCGTAATGTAATGAAAGTATATCTAAATTCCATTCTGTAAAATGAAGCTAAACTAGAGAATATTGTAAAGAAAGCTAAATTATTTGTTTCAACATTTTCTTACAAATGTAATCGTAGGTATTTGCTATTTATTTCAATATAATAAATTGACGAATTTATTTCTCAATATAACCGTCTGAAAATATGGAACAAGAATTTATCAATTTATAATATTTCGTCTCTGATAAATAAATAATCTCAAAATAAATCACAATTCTAGTTTATCGAGTTCATAAGTTCAAAATATCAATGATTTATTTTACTTTTTATATATAAAGCTATAAAATCGTAAAGATAGAGGCCGGCATTCATATTTATATAAAAAATAGACACTTCGGCCAGTTGGAGTTTTTTATTTTCTCAACGTTTCGACAAAAATCTTTTGTCTTCTTCAGGAGAAGTAAATAAAAATAAAGCATTTTTGACTCGCGCTTTAGATGTTGTACTAAATTCGAAAAATCACGTGAGAACGCCCTTGCAAACCTCAGAACAATTTTTAACGCCTTGCCAAATGCTTTATTTTTATTTACTTCTCCTGACGAAGACAAAAGATTTTTGTCGAAACGTTGAGAAAATAAAAAACTCTAACTGGCCGAAGTGTCTATTTTTTATATTAAAAAAAGCTATAAAAGTTGCTTCGCTGAATTATACTTATCTAGTTTTAAGGCAAAGTGCCCTTCAACATACCGTATAATAACGGACATATTTATAAAATTTAGATTGCGGAATAATTGCAATGACGATTAAAAAAGGTATACACCAATCAAATTAATTGCAAAAAGTTTCTTTATATAATATAAAAATATATAACGGCTAGCTTTCAAGCGTTAGCTCATCATCAGGCCTTTTTTTTTTTTTTTTTGAGCTAACGCTTGAAAGCTAGCCGTTTTATATTTTTATATTATATAAATAAACTTTTTGCAATTAATTTGATCGGTGTATACCTTTTTTAATATTTATAAAATATTGATAATTCTTTCTATAAATATAAATCTCAAACTTTCGGATATCACAAACCTTTTGCTATACTCCTGTAGTAGGAAGGGTTTGTGATACCTGAAAACTTGAGATAAATATACAATAAAACAAGAAACTCAATCACAGGAAGCCATTTTTGTTTATTTTATTTATAGCATTAACATATATAAAAACAAGGACTATAGCAATCCTTTTTATTAAAATTAATAACGAGAAAGCTTTCGAGTCAATAAACGGCTCTTCGTTTGGATTTGATCATTAAAATATGAGACTATTATAAACCAACTAGCCGAATGACCCGGACAACGCCCGTGTTTTACCCGATTGAATGTTTTTATTCAAATACTATTTGTTACAATTATAAATTGGCGCCTTAAATAAATGCATATATTAGTTAATAACTATAGCCTATGTGCTTTATCTGTCTATGTACTGTTGGCTTCCGTAGGCGTCTCTTACTGGGAAAAAGAAAGAGAGGATTCCATTTAGTTATTAACTAATATATGCATTTATTTAAGGAGCGACCCGCTCCAACACAATAGTTACAAAAACGAAAAGGCGAGTGGGGGGGCGTGATGGGGGGGGGGGGGGGGGCAAAGGTGGCGTGATCGTACCCAACCAATAGGAGAGCGCCATTCCAATAAAAAAGCAAACGGTGACAGAGATGAAAACTGAAGAATTAAGAGATGAAGAACGCATGACGCTCGTAACTGTATATTGGATAATGGTTGGTAACCAGACTGCGGTATTTTTTCAAATGGTATAAGATGATACAGCAATTTCTCGGCTGCTTGTTTCCAGATCTCGTCTGCTGTCATAATAACCCCTCGTTGTGCGCCAGTTAATTGGTGAATGTTTCTATCAAATTTGCTCAATGGACGTTCGAAAATTTGTTTGTCTGCAACCAGTTAAACATTCTTTTAAAAAATTTCGTATTATTTTCTAAGATTTTTTTATGTGAATTAAAAATTGATAATGATATAAGAAAATCTTGTATTATATACAATCATGGACATAACTTAAGGAAGTGGAAAGTCTTAGAGACAATTTTGTTCACATATATTTCAGAGTTATTGTCTGTATATTATATTTTTAATGTGTTAAGCGTATTTACGCAAATTTGGCCTTAAATACCCATTTCTTGGTTTTTCGGGAAGCCACTGGGACCAAAACTATTTTTGGTTGCAGTGGTTACAGCCTACTCCACGCTGACGAGCGCCAATAGCGCGAAACGCGTTCGTGGATGGCTTTTCTTGATTTATCAAGAAATTGGGTTGGCCAAATATCACGGAGCAAGCTAAATAAACGTTTAGTTTATTTTAGCTCTACTAGATGACGCTCTGCCATCTAAAAAGCACATGTGCTCGTGGTCAGGAAATGCCTTCTTTATTTTTATTATATTGTTTGTATATCATTGTCTATATAAATGTTGATTTCTCTATTATTTATTTAGTTAATCCAGGTTCCTAGAGCCACGTACAGAAGTCACCAACTATCCAGGCTGTCCTTCTGACCTATGTCTTCTTGGTTTGATTTACAATGTCAGTGGAAGTCTAATTACTGAGGTGACGTCAGGCAGATTTCTTTCTTGAGAGATTTTCTAGGGATGCTTTACTTAGGTTGGTGATCCCTAAGAGGGTGGCCGTCAGGAATCTTTAGGTATTGGAAGATTGGGCAGGTGAAGTGGTCCACGGTTTGGTCTTCATCTTGGCAATAGGATCAAGTTGGGTCTTCTTTCAATACCTTTGCATAGTCTACCTGAATGTAACCATGACCAGCCAGAATTGATGTTAAGGGAAATGCATGTTTGATATTTTGAAACATTAGGAGCAGTAGTTTCGGGGTTGCAGCAAATCTTCGTAGATTTTTGGTCAAAATATTCTAAAAATAACAATTGAGGTAAATCCATGTTTGATGTTTTGAAGCATCTGGAGCATTAGTTTCGGGGTAGAAGCAAGATTTGATTTCTAACTATATAGAAGGATTAATTATGTATGCTATATATAAGGGAGATCAACGAAATTATATTTAGATTATTATTTTAAAAAACACACAATTTTTTTTTTCAATATAAAGCGCTATGTCCCCCTAGGGACACTTGCGCTGTCATACATGCATGCCTTTACATTTGTCTATACATATTGTTGCATCATGGCTAATGCACCTATTTTATTTTAATTTGTAAGAATATTTTTCATATATTTTAAATTCAAATTTATATTTCATAATTATTTTTTTTAAACAGAATATATACGAGGTGAGTTCAAAAAGTATCGCGACTTTTGTGTTTTTTCAAAATTTATTTATTTATTCATGAATACCTATTTTGTCCCCTTCAAAGTAATCCCCATGAGATATTATACACTTGTGCCAACGGTTTTTCCAATCTTCGAAGCACTTCAAAAAATCATTTTTAAAAATCTTTTTCAGCTCCTCCTTCGATGCCGTCTTTATCTCGTCAAGCGTAGCGTAACGTCGTCCTTTCATGGGCCTCTTCAGTTTAGGGAACAAGAAAAAGTCACAGGGGGCCAGATCTGGGGAATACGGTGGCTGCGGCATCATTAGTGTGTTGTCTTTGACCAAAAAGTCGCGCACAAGCAACGATGTGTGAGCAGGGGCATTATCGTGGTGTAAAAGCCAATTTTTGTTCTTCCACAAATCCGGGCGTTTCTGGCGGATTGCTTCACGCAAATTGCGCATAACTTGCAGGTAGTATTCCTTATTGACCGTTCTACCCTGTGGCAAGAACTCAGGATGCACCAAGCCCCTGCAATCGAAGAAAACTGTCAGCAAAACTTTCACATTCGACCGAACTTGGCGCGCTTTTTTCGGTCTTGTTCGTGCGGCAGCTTCCATTGAGATGATTGAGCTTTGGTTTCCACGTCATAACCATAAACCCACGCTTCGTCACCAGTTATGGCCCTCTGGAGCAAATTTGGGTCGTCGCGGACAGAGTCCAACATCTCATTAGCAATGTTCATGCGATGCTGTTTTTGGTCGCAATTGAGCATTTTGGTACGAATTTCGCGGCGACCCGTCTCATGCCCAAATCATTGATAAAAATCGAATGGCACGAGCCAATCGATATGTTTAGGTCCTCAGCAACTTCTCTAACGGTGATTCGACGATTGGCCAATATCATTTTCTCCACTTCATTAATTTTTTCGTCTGTTGTTGAAGTGCTCGGGCGTCTGGCACGCTCTTCGTCGTTCACATCTTCTCGGCATTCTGAGAACATTTTGTACCACCGATAAACGTTGCTTCGGTCTAAGGTAGCTTCTCCGTATGCCACAGTCAACATTCGGAATGCATCCGCGCACTTAATATCGTTTTTCACACAAAATTTGATACAGGTTCTTTGATCCATTTTTTTTAATAGGTAAAAATCGAAGACGATCCAAAACACCTGCAAGCAAAGCAGCTGTCAACAGTTAAGTGAACATTCAAAATGGCCGAGCTTGTCGGCATAAGTGAGAGACATGAGTACCAACATAAAGCCACAAAAAATCGAAATTCGAATATACGTAACTCGCGAAAATTCAAAAGTCGCGATACTTTTTGAACACACCTCGTATAAATGTCGAATGCTGTCGACTTTCTTCTTAGGCTGTGGTATCTCGGTGGTCTGGTCTGTTGTATTGAGTCGTGGGGAAAGATGATGATTGCGCAGTCGTGATGGTGGTGAGTGGTAAGGCACACAGAGACGAATCATAGGGGAATCCGAGGCATCAGAGAGAGGGAACGAAGCGACCAAGTTGCGGCCGGCGGGCCATCCACCCCGTTCACAAAGACTTACTAACGATCTGTCTGCTATCTTGCATCCACTGAACTGACTGACCGCGGGACAAGCCCTTTTTATATGCTCAAGTCTTACGTCACCGGACGTCTGACGCCATGGCGTCGACAGGGCGCTTGACCTTATTTGGCTGCGGGTAAGCTCTGTTACGTCATTTTATTGGCGCCGCGTTGACAGGGTGATTGAACTCATTGTCTGCGGGGTAAGCCCTTTTGGTTTCTACGTTCCTTCTAGATGTACCTCTGTATTTTATTGAACACACAAAAACGATACCTACAAAGTTAAATTGATTAAAAGAGGATTGGATGCAATGATTAAAAGACCATATTAGATTAGGGGGTGTAAGAAGGGGTGGTGAGTATTTACACAGTTGTTTATGATTCTTAAATTACCACATATATATATATATTTACTAGCGGACGTACCCGGCTTCGCCCGGGTTTTACCCGAGTAAAGGTTTGTCTAACGAATCTCTCGATAAAGTGAACATTTTTTCCCGGTCCCTTGAAAAATACTCGATAGGTTGAATAAAATCAATATTAATTGGTTCCCTCGGTAATTGGAAGTTAAAGGAATAGTATCTTGCCTTGGAATTGTATCATTATTCTTGTATGGATGTACCCGGCTTCGCCCGGGTTTTACCCGAGTAAAGGTTTGTTTAACGAATCTCTCGATAAAGTGAACATTTTTTCCCGGTCCCTTGAAAAATACTCGATAAGTTGAATAAAATCAATATTAATTGGTTCCCTCGGTAATTGGAAGTTAAAGGAATAGTATCTTGCCTTGGAATTGTATCATTATTCTTGTCTCAAATAAATTGCCGTGTCATTCTGAATTTTGTCTTTCCTAATTTTCTACATTACAAAATCATCGTATCATCATGATAATATTTAGAGCAGATTGTTGAATTATAACAGATAAATTAGAATATTTATCTTGATTATTTTTAGGCTAAAAGTTATTTCAAAAATTTTATTTGCTAGAAACCTTCCCAGTACTATACTAAATAACTTCCTAAAGTTTCATGGCGTTCCAATGAGTGGTTTGGTCAGGCATAAAGGACAGACAGACAGACACACGCACACATACATTCATTTATATATATATATATATAGATTATAAACAGATTTATGTATTATAAAATCACCATTTGTATTTTGGTACACTGTGTGACTTCACTGCTCTCTTTGATGTGAGAAATAAATAAATTATTCTGGAGGCTACTTAAAGTAGAGTTATCTCATTATTCCCTTATATAAATTTGTAGGATGGTTGAAACACGTTCTGGTAAGATGCAAGACCCGGCACAGGAGAGAATCAAGGTTGAAGAGTTTTCCAAGCCGCAACCTGGTGCAACAATACATATATATATATATATACAATACTTTTAGGCCGTGAATAGAATAGCCATATGATGTTAACAATGAGAAAGAGATGAAAGAAAACGAGAAAAAAGAACTGTGTACAAAAGAAAGAAGTGTCTGGCAATATGTACAATCAACATAATATAAATTATCAGTTTCTTAAAAGATATTTGTTGCTATATAATTTAGAATATATCTACAAAATGTATTGAATTTAATATACCTATCCCCCGATTTACACGGTAGATACGTTCCTGAACGTGTAAATCGAAAATTAAAAAATAAAAAAAAAATAGAAATACAGACACAGTGTGCGTGTGCAGCAAGTCAGCACATAAGCTCGGGATTCCTCGTGAGATGTGTACACAGTGCATGTGTTCAATCACAGTAGCATTTAGTATAGTGCGATAAAAACAAAAAAAAAACTTATTTGGAAAACCGTGTAAAAGCGAAAACGTGTAAAACAAGTACCGTGTAAATCGGGGGATAGGTGTATACATTTCTTTACTGGAAATAAAAATACTTGGATCTGTCTTGAAAAATAGGACAATCCAGTAAAAGATGTATTGAGGTTTGTTCCTCATGTCGACAAAAACAATTCGAGTTTTCCACAATTTTATATCAATATTATATATTTATGTGAATTAAGCACACGATATGCAGTAATAGAAGACATTGAAGAACATTGAATATAAAAAGAACATAATAAAAATAATCTAAATAAAATCTAATTAATATTTTAAATAAAATACCAAATAGAAAAAACCTTCAGAAATTCATTATTTTAAATAATCTAATAAAAAAATATATGAATTTATTTATTCATCTTTATAATTCAATTAAAAAAAACATTCAGAAATTATTTTGAATTATAAAATTTTGGAATGTATTTAAGTGAAAAAAATGTCATTATATTCTAATACAAAATGAGAACAAAGAATTCTAAAGGCAAAGAAAAATTTAAAAAGAAAGGTAAAACTTTTCAAATTGAAAGCTATTAATGATTTCTTAATTACTGTTGAAACCTAAAACATTTTTTTACGTATAAAAAAAATGTTTTTATGAATTAAATAAATATTAATGCTTTTATAAAGAAAATTAACTCAATTAACAAAAAAAAATCTAATATTTTAATGATACCATTTTGTTTATAGGAATAGAAACAGGATTCATTATATGAATATAAATTCTTACTTATTTTTATAACTTTTTGACTGAGTTATATATTAAAGAAAAAAGGCATCTTCTGATCGTACAACTGAAATTTGCTGATGGATTGCGCCATCTGTCTGAATAAATATCAACTAATTATTGATTTTTTTAATCAATTCAGAATATTGGCTAAATATCTTTAATTGATAAATCAAGAAAAATTCAAGGACGTACGCTCAGATGTTGAATCACCAGAGCATCTTCTTTTAACTTGCCCTCTGTCTAATCAAATTGTATGTAGATACTTTGAAACATTACCAAATTGTCTTAGTGTATATACTCTATCTTATGAGAACTTTGTTATGTTTAGAACTATTTGTACAATAATTTACAAAACATTACTAATCCATCGTGTAAATATTTAATCATATATATGTAAATAATACTAGCACAGCACAATAGTCCTTTGGACTTCGTGCTTTTGTAACAATAAATAAAAAAATAAAAAAGGCGTGTTTTCCCTAATATGATCAAAATTTGAATATCATTTTAAGAGATATTACAATGTATATAATTATTTTTAATAAAAATAGAGATAGATAAAAACATATATTAATAATTACACTATTCCGTAAAATGTCTAGATTCAATATAAAGAAGGTTTTTCAGAAATTTATTTCTATGTAAGTATGTGAAATGAATATTAGACTTTTCTAGAAGTCGGTAGTTGAGTGGTTAAAATCCTCGATTCCCGACAGCCATGAACCGGGATCGAATACCGTATTGGATACTTTGTTTTAATATGTGAATAACCTTCACATATTATCCATTGTTGTCCTCTTCTTCTTTCTTATCTTCACTCAATCATATTAGGGTATCAAGCTTGTAAAGCTTGAGACCTGGGTGAAGTAGAATGTGTCTGCCTTTGTCATTAAGACTGGGAGCACTACTCAGTGGCAGACCGACTTAGCTTCCAAAAAAACGGCCGCCTCTGACATGAGGAACAGACGCCATGTGCAGTCGCTCCTAACATGGAGTACAAACGCTGCTCATCCTGTATCCCTGGATCAGGAGACCTTACAGGGTACTATCAACCGGGCCAGCTGAGCTCAGGTTTTTTTAGTAAGCTTGTTACTGCTCCCCCTCCTACTTTTTCATCCGGGCTTGGGACCGGCAAAGGCGGACCGGCATTGTTGTAAATATCATAAGCTAAGTTGTTCTTTTTGAGCGGTACCTTGTTGAGTTAATTTGGAACCAGCAGTAGACTTTTCCCCAAGTAATAGGCAGGCTATAGGGATTACTCTTTTTTTCGGGTATAAAATTGTTTTAATGGTGAATCCAAACTGTATTCTAGTGAAATGGATGTTTGATTCACTGGACTAAGTTATTCATAAATCCTAATTGATATTACTTTTTGCTTTTTGAGGACGATTTTTGGCATCCAGACTCTAGGAGAGCTATGTCCTGCCAAAGTCCAATGTAATGGTAGTTTGACAAATTAGCATTGAATTAGCCGGGTGACATTTCACTGTCTTCCGCCAATAACAATGCGACACTTTAGGGACATTTGTCACAAGTAGATGACATTTTAGACTTAGTAGCATTCGTTACAAACAGATGGCATTTGTCATTTTAATGACATTCGTTACAAGCTGTTGACATTTACGACTTTAGTGACATACGTTACAAGCAGTTGACATTTGCGACTTTAGTGGCATACGTTACAAGCAGTTGACATTTGCGACTTTAGTGACATACGTTACAAGCAGTTGACATTTGCGACTTTAGTGACATACGTTACAAGCAGTTGACATTTGCGACTTTAGTGACATACGTTACAAGCAGTTGACATTTGCGACTTTAGTGACATACGTTACAAGCAGTTGACATTTGCGACTTTAGTGACATACGTTACAAGCAGTTGACATTTGCGACTTTAGTGACATACGTTACAAGCAGTTGACATTTGCGACTTTAGTGACATACGTTACAAGCAGTTGACATTTGCGACTTTAGTGACATACGTTACAAGCAGTTGACATTTGCGACTTTAGTGACATACGTTACAAGCAGTTGACATTTGCCACTTTAGTGACATACGTTACAAGCAGTTGACATTTGCCACTTTAGTGGTATTCGTCACAAGTAGAAGACATTTCCGACACACACACTTTAGGGACATTTGTCACAAGTAGATGACATTTGTGAATTTAATGGCATTCCTTACAAGTAGATGACATTTGTCACTTTAGTGACATTCCTTACTAACAGAGGACATTTGCGACTTGAATCAGAAAGAAGGTGACATTTTCCACAAACAGAACGACAAAGGCGACACATCCAATAATTCCATCGACACCTCAGACTTAATTGGACTTGGAAATCAATAAAACATTCGTTTGGAATGGACTGGAAATAATTTCGAAATTATCCCCCTCGCTTTCAAATGCAATTTCTTTTTATACGATAGGTTTTTATTGTTTTCTTATGAAAGAGCGTTCTTATTTTACAATAGATTGATTTTTACTTCTATAGAATATATAAATAATTGCGAAATAGAACATAATAAATGTAGACATGAATATTTAATTTTGACTTTTTCATATCGTTTGATATTATAGTGAAACAAACGCAATATCTCGGCTTATAAAACATGTTTCAATATATTTATAAAATACAATGGATATTAATATTTTAATGAATAATCAATTTTTATACCAATTTTACATATTATACCTATATTATATACAGTTAAACCTGTCTATAGCGCCCCCTCTAAATAGCGCTTCCCTCTTTATAGCGCCCGATTTTAAATACGTAGTACGATGCGATTTACATTAAAAGTGACCTGTCTATAGCACCCCCCCCCCCCCTCTATAGCACCCTATTTTGGTGAGTCCCAAGAGGGGGCGCTATAGACAAGTTTAACTGTACTATTATATCAACATATATGCCAATGAACTATTTGATTCTCAGCAAGAAATATATCACAAGATTACATTTCTTCCTATCTTATCTTGAACTATCTTTATTTATCAGTTGAACGAAGATTACAAAATAGATCATCACACAATATACGTTTAAAACAATATATTTCTGTCCCGGGTTGTTGGCGATTTACGCTCCAGGAGCCCGGGTTACCTCTATTTTCTCTCTCTATTTCTGTATTAAATTATACGTGTATAACTTTTATAGGTCTAAATCCATTCAACAGGTCTTATGCCTTTCCTAATACTAGTTAAGAAGATTCTAGTTAGGGACCTTGTACATATAAAACGATTGGTGTTAGGCCATCTTGAAATTTGAAATTGATAATTATCAATAAAGGCTTTCCAATTGTTAAAATGATTCAAAAAATGAGCGATGATTTCTAATGATAAATAAAGGATAATTATCAATAAAGGCTTTCAAATTGTCAAAATGATTATAACAATGAGCAATGATTTATAATCATCAATAAAGGCTTATCAATAAAGGATAATTATGAATAAAGTCTTTCAAATTGTCAAGATGATTAAAAAAATGAGCGATGATTTCTAATGATCAATAAAGGTTTATCAAATAAGGATAATTATCAATAAAGGCTTTCAAATTGTCAAGATGATTATAACAATGAGCGATGATTTATAATTATCAATAAAGACTTATCAATAAAGAATAATTATCAATAAAGGCTTTTAAATTGTCAAGATGATTCAAAAAATGAAAGATGATTTCTAATGATCAATAAAGGCTTATCAATAAAGGATAATCATCAATAAAGGCTTTCAAATTGTCAAGATGATTAAAAAATGAGCGATGATTTCTAATGATTCCAGAGTTATCCAATGGTGCATATGACAATCAGATAATTTTAGTTTCACGAACAGAAGATGTATTTTTCATAACTAATCCACCTAGTAGTAACAGATATTAACAGATCCAAGTAATTTCCAGTAAAGAAATTTATATTAAATTCAATACCTTTTGTAGATATATTTTAAATTATATAGCAACACAAATATCTTTTAAGAAACTGATAATTTATATTATGCTTATTGTACATATTGCCAGACACTTCTTTCATTTGTACACAGTTCTTTTCTCGTTTTTTTTTTCTCTCTTTCTCATTGTTAACATCATATGACTATTCTATTCACGGCCTAAAATTATTGTATATATACAATATGTCATACATGTATGATAGTGCAAGTGTCCCTAGGGGGACATAGCGCTTTAAATTGAAATAAAATTTTAAAAATTAATAATAAATTATCCACATGATCCTATTACAATTTTCCATATTATTTTTTTCACATATGTAACAGGGTAATGGATACATATTTGCATCTTCCTCAGACAGAGGGGCTTCTTCAAAAAGAGAGAATCTTCCTCCATAAAGGTCTTTTTGAACCCTCCTCACTTCTGCGCTTAAGAAGAACTTGTCTTAGTGGATGGATTTTTCACATAGTTTGGCGTTCTCATGCCCTTTAGGCCTTAAATACTCGTTTCACAATTTTTCAGGATGTTTCGAAGACCAGCTTTTTTGGTCGTTGAGGTACAGCTTGCATCACGCTGATGAGGGCCAACAGCCTGAATAACGTACGTGGTTAGCTTTTCTTGATTAATCAAGAATGCGTAAAAATTAAGGATTACACCTATCCCCCGATTTACACGGTACTTGTTTTACACGTTTTCGCTTTAACACGGTTTTCCAAATATGTTTTTATTTTTTTTTTATCGCACTATACTAAATGCTACTGTGATTGAACACATGCGCTGTGTATACATCTCACGAGGAATCCCGAGCTTATGTGCTGACTACATATTTTAACTTGTCAATGCATTTTATTTTTATTTCTGTGTACACCTATCCCCCGATTTACACGTTTTTCTCAGGAACGTATCTACCGTGTTAATCGGAGGATAGGTGTATTTGATATTTATTATGAAAGATAGCCTAAGTTATCAACAACTTTTAGTTACAAGATCAGGAGATGCCTTTTTTGTAACTAGATAGATATCTTTTAAAAGTAAATTGTTCGGAGGTAAAACTACTAATATAGGAAGGATTAGAGAGAAGATTAGCATGGGCCTACGCATGGAAGACATCGCTAAATCATGAAACGTTCTTTCTCTCTTTTGAGATATTTCCTGCCTCAGAGATGGTGTCAAAGGAAATGGAAAACAGAATCTCGCTGAAGAATACGGGCCATTACATGAACCAGCCACCAGCAACTTTTAATAGCAAGATCAGGAGATGCCTTTTTTGTAACTAGATAAATATCTTTAAAAGTAAATTGTTCGGAGGTAAAACAACTAATATAGGAAGGATTAGAGAGAAGATTAGCATGGATCTACGCATGGAACACATCGCTAAATCATGAAACGTTCTTTCTCTCTTTTGAGATTTTTCCTGCCTCAGAGATGGTGTCAGAGGAAATGGAAAACAGAATCTCGTTGAAGAATACGGGCCATTACATGTACCAGCCACCAGCAACTTTTAATAGCACAATCAGGAGATGCCTTTTTTGTAACTAGATAGAAAGCTTTTAAAATATATTGTTCGGAGGTAAAACTACTAATATAGGAAGGATACAGAGAAGATTAGCATGGATCTACGCATGGAAGACATCGCTAAATCATGAAACGTTCTCTCTCTTTTGAGATTTTTCCTGCCTCAGAGATGGGGTCAGAGGAAATGGAAAACAGAATCTCATGGAAGAAAATGGTCCAGTACATGTACCAGCCACTGTGTGAAGGTAGGAACTATGTATACCCGAGCACATAAGGAAATTTGCAACCAGTGAATAGACCACATGTGTAGGAAGTTTTCCATCTGTTTTGTGACCTCATTTCAAACAGAATAGAATTTGAGATATCTTTTAACAATGTACTACTTTGAAAGATTATTGGCTGTTGTTCTAAAAACTATATATATCTACAAGGGTGAGGGAGAGAATATTCTTATGTAAAATTTTATATAAATAGAGAATTGAGCTTTTTTTTAAGATCTTCTAAGAGAAATGAACAAAGATTTTAGAAAATCTTATTGCGAATAATAAATATGATTCAGAAATTATTAAGAAATTTATAACTTACATTTTTTCATATTTTTGATCATTATTTATTACATATTAAAGTGGTATATAGATTAACGCATACCTAAAGGACGCCATCATTCAATAAACCTGCCTACAGCGGCAATAACAGCTTCTATAGAATCGCTAAGTCTGTAAACCGACTCCCAGCCAACAGCTCTGTCACAGTGCAATGGCTTCCAGTTTACGTTAGAATTCCTGGAAATGAGCTGGCAGACTCTCTGGCAAAGTCTGGAGCTCTTGCCAACCCTGAAACCAGGGAATCTAACACATAATTGTACAAAAGAGACCTCCTCCGTACCATCAAAACCCAATGCCTGCAGGAATGGAAATCTAATGCTGCACATGACTGGTACAGAGCAGGAGAAACAAACACCGGTTCTGTCCTCACAAGATAAAAACAGTCTTTGATTTCCAGACTTAAGTTTGGTCATCTACGGACAATGACTTTCCAGAATGGTTGTAAGGTTTTCCCACTATGTACTAAGTACAATTCTCAACCTGCAACCCCAAAACACATTATTGACTGTATTGACTCATCCATTGATGAGTTCTACTCATCCCCAGCAGACACCATCAAAAGTATCAAGCTCTACAAGCTTGATACCCTAATATGATTGAGTGGAGATAAGAAATAAAAAGAAGGCAGCTTCTATGCGCTGTCGAAACCGACTGCAGGCAGTAATGAGATGGGTCTTGGGAATGTTTGTTATTGCATTCACTATAGCAACTCTGAGAGCTGCAACAGTGTTGTGGGAATGACTATTGAAGTCCCTCTCAACTACGCCCCACACGTAATAGTCAAGCGGATTGACATCTGGTGAGATGGGGGGGGGGGGGTAAACGTTAGGTGTGACATGGACGTGAAGATTCTTGGAAAACACTCAAGATTTCAGAAAATAATTAGATAATTCACAAAACCCACATATTCATAACAAGATTTCAGAATATTATCAGATAGTTTACAATTTTAGCTCAATTTCTAATCAAATCTTATGCAAAGTAGATCTCAATACCGAACTAATTTACATATTTCAGTCATAAAATTACAAGGAAAATATTTTAAAATTACAAAATATTTTCTCACAATGAGTTTCTTTTTATTAAAAAGCGCTAGCTTTCAAGCGATAATCGCTCTTCAACGGGCTTAATAAAATATCGACTTTTTCCTACCAGAAATATTTACAAAACAAACGCGCGCAGCGTGAATATTTATAACTAAAATTTTATAACTGTAAATTTTAAATTGGTTTGTAATTTAACAATTTTATGGAATATGTCTATTTACATTTTTAGGGCATCCAGAACCTATAAAATTGATCTATTGATTTCTTCTGAGATATCCAAGGTATTGTGATGGTATTTTCCTGTTTATGCTGTTATGTTCATTGGAAATGAGAGATTCTAAGAGTAACCGTTGATACGTTTCTATATCATCAGGATACTAATAATTATATTATTAATAATATATATAATCATAAAAATAAACTTCTGTCATAACAAGATTTATTAAGCAAACCTTCACTCATAGCATAACCTTCTTGACAATATTGTACGATTTGATAAATATAACAAAGAATAAATAAATAAAATAATGGTAAAATATACAAATATATTTTCAAGGCATGAAAATCGCAACAAAAATATGTGAAGCATTTTATTTTCTAGCAATAATTAACTGAAAAAAAAAATTCCATTTAATTATATTTTAGATAAGATTTTTAAAAGTGGTCCTTCACTAAGCCTATTACCTTATTAACTCAGATTATGTTGTTCCTTTTTGTTCAGGAGCTCTTATCCTTTCACTCTATGAATATTAATTATTTTTAATGTCGGGTTTTTTTTCTAAATGTCAGCTTTCATTTGTTCAACGTTAAGTATTTTTTTAATTAAGAGGTTTATGGAAAAGAAGGGTTAATTTTAATTAATTTGGTTAGAAGATCGATTTTGAGTTGTATATATAAATGCACAAGATAAAATTGTTATTAGTAAACTATAACAAAATCTCTATAACCCTTAACTCGATTACGAAACTCTTTCTAACAACAATGTTTACAGAAACTAGCATTGGAGTTTTATAGACAATTGACAATTAAAATAATTTTGTCAATACATGCAAAGTGCACAGTCTGTACTATTAAAAAAAGATAATATGGATTATATATACTATGTACAATGAATATGGCACCTCTGCCAGCGCTGCAGAGTTTGGTGGAGAATCGCCAGCGGGTCTCCAGCGACACCACGTATTTGGCGATCTACGAAGAATACGTAGATCGCGTACTTCACCGCTGAGGAGATGGTGATGGCGTGGTCCTCGAGTCCAACTGGAAAGACTGGAAAATTATAGAGACGTGTTTAGGGAGAAGATAGTAAGATACCAATAAAATATAGTTGGGAGAGAGATTGAGATTAAAGCTTCTTTATTACAACGTTCAATATAAGGTGTGTTATATAAGGTTAAAAATATAAAACTATATATAAATATACCCGACCTGACGATTTAGAAATGTCCAGCTACAGTTCCAACCCCTCCTATAACCGACCCAGGCGAGACCCCTAACATCATGACCTTCTTGGACTGGACCACGAGCCCAGCACTGCACCAAATAAACCATCTGAGTAGTACATCCCTGTCTCATCAATATATATATATAGATTAATAAGTATAAATATTAAAAATAAAGAAGGCATATCCTGACCAGAAGCACATGCGCTTTTTAGATGGCAGAGTGCCATCTAGTGGAACAGAAATAAATTAAACGTTGATTTAACATGTTCCCTGATATTTGGCTAACCTATTTTCTTGTTAAATCAAGATAATTTTGTTAATTTTCTTGATTTATCAAGAAAATGGGTTGGCTATGTATCAGGGAACAGGCTTAATCAATGTTTAGTTGATTTCTGTTCCACTAGATGGCGCTCTGCCATCAAAAAAAGCGCATGTGCTTCTAGTCAGGATATGCCTTCTTTATTTTTAATCAAAATATATACAAAGTCTCCGCAGGAAGAGAAAGAGATCCAATATATGCGTTTCTCTCTTCCTTAGTAATTTGAAAACTCCCTCTACCGAAAATTCTCTATATAGTAATATATAAATAATTTTATATTTTTAAAGTGTTTAGATTCCACCTAACTCGATATAACGAAAAATCGCTATAGCGAAAAAAAAGTTCTCTACTTTAATTTCTTCATTCAAAGTTTTCAGTGTATTTTCTTTGGTTAACATTTCATCATTTGTATTTATTGTAATGAATGGTAGCAACGATTTCGGTGATTTTATTTGCTTGATCGTCGTGTAGAAGTATTTTAAACAGAAGATTTAGGTTCTGTCGAGATGTTGTGCAACAAATGCTGACTCTAAACCATCAATGGATGATGGGTTTCGTCTTCTATCGATTGCATCCTTTCACTAAGAGATTCCCCTTAGTTGGAATTTGGGATTCCTTCAGGGACTTAGGTACCTGGGAAATGAAGAATCACTTAACTTCTTCTTTCAGAGTCCTTTTCCTCCTTCCCAACAGATTACTCTCTCTTTCTTTATTCGTAGATCGCTGGGGTCGCTGGAGATTGAGATTGAAACTACTTTATTCCAATGTTCATATAAGATTATATAAGGTTAAATACAGATAAAATATAAATGTGAATAAATCCTTTCCTTTATATATCTATAAAAATGAAACCCAAAATTGATGTTTGTTATCGCGTTGCGCAATATCTACAGAATCAATCATTATCAAATTTCGCATGTAGGTAGCTAAAGATTTTGTTTAACCTATAGGCTATTCAAAAAACTAAAAAGGTTAATGTGCTTTTTTATGTAAAACCAAAAGCGTTAGTTCCAGCCTTTTACCGCTTGGTGCAGCACTGGTCGCGATGATAAATGAATTTTATTGGTTAATAATTTTATACACGTAGTTTGTTTACACGAGGAATGTTATTTTGTTTACATGATGAATGTTTTTAAAAAGGTAAGATTATCCAATCGCCTTGAAACTTCAAGAAATATTCACTAAACTACTGGGAAAGTTTCTGGTTTGAATTTGATTTCAAATAAATATTCTTTGCAATTTTATTTGCAAATTTCTACTTTCACTCTCAAGCAACGCCTCTCGAAGTATCTGGTGAAATTACATTTAAATATTGTAAAATTTCTAAAATGTTTTCCTAGTATAATAAATTCAATATATTTGGAGGATTTAGTAATATAATATTCCCATGACGTTGTAAAAAACTTGGCATTTCAATATTAATTTATATTTAAAGAAAATATCTTATTTAAAATTTAATAAATGTTTTCAAAAATATATATTTAAACGCATATAACAATATTTTATATGTTTATAAATCTATATATAGGTGGATTGGATGTTTTCTAGAATCGTTTTAACAAATGTTCATTAGGCAAACTTTTACTCGTGTAAAAACCGGGCGAAGCCGGGAAAATATATACATATAAATATGTTTGTCGGCTTTGCACGCCCTCAATATGTAACTAATCTCGCTGAAATTTGAACAGGACAGGGAGTTAAATCTGGAAGAGGTTTTTTTTTCGCACTTTTGACCAAAAAAAATTATAATTAACCAAGTACTTAGCAACAATTATTTTTTAGTCAGAAATGATTATGACAATATTGCTGTATCATGCTTGATTGACATAAACAAAATTCTTTAGGGGAATATTCACTAAAGCAGACCATGGGCGAAGCCAGATAATATTTTTTAGTAGGCAGGAACAAAATCTACCAGCGAAACATTCACTAGAGCAGAAGACACACAAAGCCAGGTCATCTCTATATATAAAATATCGCTTCTCCGCCTTTTGGCTAAGATCATGTAGTATATCTCTAGATATTTTGTCTATATATATATAAAAATGAATGTATGTGTGTGTGTCTGTCCTTTATGCCTGACCAAACCACTCATTGGAACGCCATGAAACTTTGGGAAGTTATTTAGTATAGTACTGGGAAGGTTTCTGAAAATAATTTCTTCAATATCTTGAATATCCTTAGAGTTATTTGCAGATTTGTAGATTTAACTCGCAAGCAGCGCCACCATTGCGACGATGATAACAAGTTTTTTATCTATAAGTTTTATTATCACTAAGTTTATTATCTTAAAGATTATTTATCAAAAGTAAGATTATCTCAGGATGACACGGCAATTTATTTGAGACAAGAATATTGTAACATAGTACTTATTAATTTTATTTATGTAACATAGTATTTCTTAATTTTATTATTTTTTATTTAACAGAGTGGTCATTTTTATGTTTTATATCTTGCGACTCTGTAAATTTCCCTCGTGGCTTATCTTTTGTTTACCTTTGATAGTTTGGCTTTCCCTGAAATAAATTTTGTTTCCTCCTGAAGTTTTTGTCTTCCCTAATCTTCCACGTGGCAATATTGATACAATTCCATGGCAAAGATACTATTCCTTTAACTTTCAATTACCGAGGGAACCAATTAATATTGATTTTATTCAACTTATCGAGTATTTTTCAAGGGACCCGGAAAAAATGTTCACTAGATAAAACGATGATTTTGTAATGTAGAAAATTAGGAAAGACAAAATTCGGGATGACACGGCAATTTATTTGCGACAAGAATAATGATACAATTCCAAGGCAAAGATACTATTCCTTTAACTTCCAATAACCGAAGGAAACCAATTAATATTTATTTTATTCAACTTATCGAGTATTTTTCAAGGGACCGGGAAAAAATGTTCACTAGATAAAACGATGATTTTGTAATGTAGAAAATTAGGAAAGACAAAATTCAGGATGACACGGCACACAGGGACCGGGAAAAAATGTTCACTTTATCGAGAGATTCAAATTTACGAGTTTCAAATTATCAAAATATATCTATTATTTTTTGTATAGAATTAATAGAAAAAATATATTTTAAAAAATGTTCGTTAGACAAACCTTTACTCGGGTAAAACCCGGGCGAAGCCGGGTACATCCGCTAGTACGATTATATAATGATAAATATATTAATAAAATAGATATAAAAACATAAAATAATTGATAAAAATACATCTATATTAATAAAATGGAAATTTCATAAGTGGATATCACTAAAAACTTTCGTTACAATGCATCAATTTCAACCAAATTTTCAACATTTATGTAAAACGAGATTTCCTAACATTAAATTTCAACAGAGTTAATTTTTTTACATACTAGCTAATAATCTCAATCTAAAAAATATTCAAAACAAGCAATTTTAAGATAACACCATATGTAAAACAGTCGGCCAAGAAAACAACAACGATATTACATCTTTCTCACATATTCACACACAATCTTGATTAATAATTGAAACTAATCTTTAACATTGTTTATTATACTTCAACTTTTATTTCTACATTTGTTTTTAAATACCCAATTGTTTTATCATGTTTCTAATTTCGCCTAACAAATATACAAATTTATAGTGACCAACATATGCAAATTTTATCTTTGTTTTTATTTAACTTGATATCGTAAACATAACATCCATTGTAAGCATTTTTCTGTTCACCTTCCGTGGTTTCTCTTTTCTCTGATAGTTTTTAGGTGTAGTATATTTTCTTATTACTAGACTACAAACATTCCCTCGAGAAAAACCTGGGCGAAGCCGGGTACATCCGCTAGTATATATATAAAAATATACAAGTCGTCATTGGTGACGCCCACCGCGGGAAAGACTCCGCCACCGATGGACTGCAAGAGTTCTTTCCCACAGAGTGGGCAGGTCGATAAAATTGCTGGCATTACCCAACTCAAGACCAAGATGGTACTTGTAGCTGGTAGCCTTCTCTACACTGATTAGCTTCATTGCCTCGGGATGGAGGCCGACGCTGAAGAGCCAGGCCTGCAAATCCAGGGGCCTTTCGCAGGAGGCAAACACCTCCCGGAACAGGGGTCGCACCGCTAGCGATCTTCCATCAAACTCTACAGCAATTGCAGAGTCACCATTTACATATTCATTGAGAACATAGTTGTATATTCAATTATTATATCTATAGTTAAAACAAAAATAGTCAAAAATATATGTAGCATTTTATTTCTGAAGATACAATAATTCAATTTAAATGGTTTGGTCACGCCAACACATGTTATATAAAACAACACTTCTCGTGCGCGCATCACGCGGATAATAAACTTACAATGAGTTTTAATTCTTCCTAGAAAAAGATAGGCGAATAGCCTCGTCGAAATATTGAATTTTAATAAATTTATTGATCTAAAACAGGCCTGGCCAACCCGCGGCCCGCCGTAAAATATTTTGCGGCTCGCCATTTAACTTTATATTTCTTTTGTAACTTTCATTTCTCGTCTGTATATTCAAAAACAGAAAATATATTGATATAATTATAATATATTTTCAATTTAAAATATTTGAATACATTTTAAAGTTAAAATTTTAATATAGTTAAAGTTTTTAGACCTTGTTTACGATTCCGTGCTGCCCGTGGCGTCATTTAGGTTGGCCAGGGCTGATCTAAAATGCCGTTTTTTAATTATCATAAATGAATTGCTTTATATTAACATATATATATATTTTTAATTAATTTATTAATCAACCAAGCGCGATATTGAAATATTTGCGTCTAATACAGAGGAAACAAAACAACAAACAAATTAGAACTTAGAATTAAATATTTACAAATTTACATGTATATTATTCTACAGAGTTCATAAAATGTATATAGACAAAGTGGTTGATGTAAGAGAGTTAGATAATTTAAATCAGGGAACAATCGATGTCTCACTTCTGTAAAGTTCAGACAGTCATAGATAAGGTGAAGAGCAGTTTGTTCAGTTTCTTCACAGGAACAATTTGATGTTTCTGATAGACCTCTTTTATGTAAGTATTTCTGGAATTTTCCGTGTGATGTGACAAATTGAGTGACTATAAAATTTGAATGAAACGCTTTAGGAATTCCGTTTGGAATTTTTCTATATAATCATGATCATTTTTAATACAAAATTGTCCTAAAAGTTCGTAAACACTTGCAAAAAAAAATGAAATACTAATATTATTCGCCATAATATTATTCAACGGTATGTATAATGTCTTTGTGTTATGTATAAAGTAATTTTGCATATTGTATAAAGATATGAAATATTTTTTTATAGAAACTTATCTCTTAATATTGTAAAAAGGGATTCTTTTATTGTATTTATAACATCTTCTTTTATTTCTATAAAATTTCCCTTGAATCGATATTAAAATAAGAAAATTAAGCCTCCGGGGAAAAGTTTCTTTTAAATTATTTTACATTTACAAATCTTTCAAGCTTTCGGGTAAGAAATACGTTACTAAGAAACCCCATAACTGTTGTATTCCAATTGATTACACACAGCGCTATACGTTAATTATACTTTAATTAACTATAAGGTAAAGGGAATATATATAGATTAAAAAGTAAACATGGGGAGAAAGAAAACAAGACAGCGATGGCGAGACGCCGCTTGCAGGGTTACATCATCGGCAGGAAGTGTGACGTCAGCTCAGGGTTGCCGAAGCCAACCGTCGCTGACATGATCCAGCAATAACAAAGAACAATACCATTGATTATCCTTCCAATATTAAGAACTAGACGAAAGGCCCGGGCAACGCCCGGGGTTTACCCGAGTGCGAATATATTTCAAAAACGTTGTCTTGGGTGGCCGCTATAGACAGGGTGGTCTGTATAGACAGGTGGATGTATCACACAGCTGATAATAGGGTTGCCTAGAGTGACCGCTATAGACAGGGTGGTCTGTATAGACAGGTGGATGTATCACACAGCTGTAGAGTGGTCGCTATAGACAGGGTGGTCTGTATAGATAGGTGTATGTATCACACTGCTGATAACAGGGTTGCCTAAAGTGACCGCTATAGACAGGGTGGTCTGTATAGACAGGTGGGTGGTCGCTATAGACAGGGTGGTCTGTATAGATAGATGAATGTAACACACTGATGATAACAGGGTTGCCTAAAGTGACCGCTGTAGACAGGGTGGTCTGTATAGACAGGTGGATGTATCACACAGCTGATAACAGGGTTGTCTAGAGTGGTCGCTATAGACAGGGTGGTCTGTTTAGACAGGTGGATGTATCACACAGCTGATAACAGGGTTGTCTAGGGTGGTCGCTATAGACAGGGTGGTCTGTATAGACAGGTGGATGTATCACACAGCTGATAACAGGGTTGTCTAGAGTGGTCGCTATAGACAGGGTGGTCTGTTTAGACAGGTGGATGTATCACACAGCTGATAACAGGGTTGCCGAAAGTGACCGCTATAGGCAGGGTGGTCTGTATAGACAGGTGGATGTATCACATTGATGATAACAGGGTTGCCGAAAGTGACCGCTACAGACAGGGTGGTCTGTATAGACAGGTGGATGTATCACACAGCTGATAACAGGGTTGTCTAGGGTGGTCGCTATAGACAGGGTGGTCTGTATAGCTGATAAAAGGGTTGTCTATAGTGGTCGCTATAGACAGGGTGGCCTGTATAGACAGGTGGATGTATCACACTGATGATAACAGGGTTGTCTAGGGTGGTCGCTATAGACAGGGTGGTCTGTATAGACAGGTGGATGTATCACACAGCTGATAACAGGGTTGTCTAGAGTGGTCGCTATAGACAGGGTGGTCTGTTTAGACAGGTGGATGTATCACACAGCTGATAACAGGGTTGTCTAGGGTGGTCGCTATAGACAGGGTGGTCTGTATAGACAGGTGGATGTATCACACAGCTGATAACAGGGTTGTCTAGAGTGGTCGCTATAGACAGGGTGGTCTGTTTAGACAGGTGGATGTATCACACAGCTGATAACAGGGTTACCGAAAGTGACCGCTATAGACAGGGTGGTCTGTATAGACAGGTGGATGTATCACACTGATGATAACAGGGTTGCCGAAAGTGACCGCTATAGACAGGGTGGTATGTATAGACAGGTGGATGGATCACACAGCTGATAACAGGGTTGTCTAGGGTGGTCGCTATAGACAGGGTGGTCTGTATAGACAGGTGGATGTATCACACAGCTGATAACAGGGTTGCCGAAAGTGACCGCTATAGACAGGGTGGTCTGTATAGACAGGTGGATGTATCACACTGATGATAACAGGGTTGTCTAGGGTTGGCGCTATAGACAGGGTGGTCTGTATAGACAGGTGGATGTATCACACAGCTGATAACAGGGTGGTCGCTATAGACAGGGTGGTCTGTATAAACAGGTGGATGTATCACACAGCTGATAACAGGGTTGTCTAGAGTGGTCGCTATAGACAGGGTGGTCTGTTTAGACAGGTGGATGTATCACACAGCTGATAACAGGGTTGCCGAAAGTGACCGCTATAGACAGGGTGGTCTGTATAGACAGGTGGATGTATCACACAGCTGATAACAGGGTTGTCTAGAGTGGTCGCTATAGACAGGGTGGTCTGTTTAGACAGGTGGATGTATCACACAGCTGATAACAGGGTTGCCGAAAGTGACCGCTATAGACAGGGTGGTCTGTATAGACAGGTGGATGTATCACACTGATGATAACAGGGTTGTCTAGGGTGGTCGCTATAGACAGGGTGGTTTGTATAGACAGGTGGATGTATCACACAGCTGATAACAGGGTTGTCTAGAGTGGTCGCTATAGACAGGGTGGTCTGTATAGACAGGTGGATGTATCACACAGCTGATAACAGGGTTGTCTAGAGTGGTCGCTATAGACAGGGTGGTCTGTTTAGACAGGTGGATGTATTACACAGCTGATAACAGGGTTGTCTATAGTGGTCGCTATAGACAGGGTGGTCTGTTTAGACAGGTGGATGTATCACACAGCTGATAACAGGGTTGTCTAGGGTGGTCGCTATAGACAGGGTGGTCTGTTTAGACAGGTGGATGTATCACACAGCTGATAACAGGGTTGCCGAAAGTGACCGCTATAGACAGGGTGGTCTGTATAGACAGGTGGATGTATCACACTGATGATAACAGGGTTGTCTAGGGTGGTCGCTATAGACAGGGTGGTCTGTATAGACAGGTGGATGTATCACACAGCTGATAACAGGGTTGCCTAGGGTGACCGCTAAAGACAGGGTGGTCTGTATAGACAGGTGGATGTAACACACAGCTGATAACAGGGTTGTCTAGAGGGGGGCGGGCAGGGAGGTCACGTGTTTGCTGGCGGCCAATGGGCGCGCATTCTATCCGTGAGCTTCAGACAGACAGACAGACAGACAGAATAAGGCAAATATATAAGTAGATGCCATATACTCCATAGAATGCAACGAATGCAAAACCAAATATGTCGGCGAAACTGGCAGACATTTAAATATAAGAGTATCAGAACATAAACGAAATATCGATAATCAAGACAGTAGATCTTTAGTATACCAACATATAAGAGAAACAGGCCATTCCTTCTCCCTATCAGAACCAAAGACCCATTACTCCAACATCCCCAATAGACTACAGAGACTTATCATATAATCCATCATATCCAGAAACCACAATAGCATTAACAGAAGAATAGACATTCCGTAAATATATAATATACTATTTCCTGAACCTACCCCATAACCTCTAAATCAAGATATCGCTTCTGAATAACAAACTCATAGCACGCGCAATAGAAGTCAGCGCTGATTCTACATTGAAACAAATGTAAACAACCAAAGCTAAATATTTAATTTCAAATCTTATTTTATTAGCGTTTTATTAATGAAAGATATTTTCTCCCATAGAAAGGCTTTCCCGAAAGCTTGAGAGATTTGTAAATGAAAAATATCTTTAAAAAAAAACAATGGTTGCCTGTAAAGTCGGTTTTACGGGCGAAGATTTTACGTGACAACGGTAGAATATTTATTGATATGAATATAATTAAATTGCACAATAGGAACAAGGAATTGAATGAAAATAAGAATTGCACAAATTTTAACTATAGAAATATATTTTTGTTTACTAAAACATTGTACATGTAAACTTAAACTTAACTAATTCCTATTTGAGTGATTTTGTTGAGGATAGGACGATGATAGGAGAAATATGAAATGAAAGGAAGTGTTTCTGCTGTAATGTGTCTTGCGAAAGTCAAGTCGATAGTTGTTCCTTTTAATGTAGTTGACTTAGAAACGTTTGATACGCAATCAAGATTATACGTATTTTTCATGAAATTAAGAAACGAGTTGTCAGGCTTTACGTTTTTGTTAAAATCACCACACAGAAGAATCGGTATACTAGAATCAACTTGCACGAACGGTGGCACGTACTGGCTGTTGTGAATGTACGGACCGAGTCCTTGCCATAGTAACATTCCAATATCCTGCATACTAGCTCCTGGATGAATATATACAGCACCGAGTATAAACTTGAAGCTAGTATTAGCGGCGAAGCAAGTAACTTCAGTCATGCACATGTCACCCTTGGTTTTAATGACACGAGTTACGTCTGTAATCGCAACTTGGAACACTTCCGCCGTAGATGTCGATGATAATTTACGAGAGATCGCCACTCCACCAGCCGCGTTGGTATCTGAGTTAGGTCGATTATTTTCCCTGGATACGCACTCATAACCCTTGATTGGAGTTGGTTCACAACATTTTTGCTAAATAAATTTGAAACTATTTAAAATTTGTAAAATAATAATTAATTAATTAATTAATTTTAAACTAATAATTTACTTAACACTATCAACATTTATCAATAGTATGACATAACCTATAAACTCAGTTTCTCAACTTTTGTGTCAATCTAACAATTAATCAATCAATCATAGTTTACGATAATGAAATATCAGTGTACAATTATTTACCTTTATTGTTGTAGTTGTTGTAAATGACGAATCTAAGCACTCCACATTTTCACTACAGACACCGCTGACGATACTTTAACCACACGTGTGAACTTGTATTATGACGCTTTCTTGTTTTCCAACGCCAAGAACGTTCGAGAAAGACAAAGACAGAGACAAGCATGCGCCGATTCAATGCGCCTAATTCTCTAGCGCTGCGCGCGCAGCTGCGCGCGCAGCACTCTCGTTCGGTGACTCATCGTAACGTTACCGGGCGTTACACTTTTTCATAAGTGACTCCCAGCCGCAACCTAATTTAAGACGTTGTCACGTCAAAAGAAACTTTTCCCTGGAGACTTAATATTCTTAAGTTTGTTTTATTTTAAAAATATATATTGGTGCCTAATTCCAATTTCCAATAAGCTTCTTGTATTAAAGTGTACATCTATGTGGATTGCAATATCCTCAATAAAATATAAAGGTAAAAAACAACCTATCCGATATATATATACAAGAGGACTTTATTCCCCAAATAAATAAATATTCCGAGTCATTTATCTCACTAGAGGAATGTGGTTGGAAGGAATCTGCTCAACAGACTGGGAGTTCCAACCTGCTGGAAATATCTCAGCTGGGAGATTTTTCTTCAGCCATCTTTTTGTTTTACCTACACCAATATTTAAGCTACGTTTTTTAAAGTATATTCGAAATATAGAGAATATTTTTTACAAACTTGAAGTTTGTTTTGTGTTTAAAAGAAACATTAGTGCTTACATTTATTTTATATTCTTTACTATATATGTACCTTATAGTTTATTATTATTATCCCTAGTGTACGTGGTACAGACCATGATAATGATGATGGGTAGAAGTTGGCGACTGATTTTACTGTAATTGCACCACATGTCGACACATGTGAAAAGCAATTCGAATTTGCATTTATAAATGTGTCTGAGCCCCGTTTGGTTACTTGCACTTGCTGGTGGGGTTGAACTTTTGCAAGATTCGGGGGCCATTGGAGCATTTTTTAAAATTATAAAAACGGTACTGATGGTGCAGGATGATGGCGGCGGCGCTGGAGTGGCTGCGGCAGTACCGTGGCAACCGGCGACTGGTGCTGCTCATCGTGGCCATCGGACTGTTGCTGGACAACATGCTGCTGAGTGCCGTGGGTACGTCCTGGTCTTCCTTCTGTCTGGTCTTCCTTCTGTGTGGTCTTCCTTCTTTGTAGGTTTTCTGTGTGGCCTGTGGTCTTCTTTGTAGGTCTTCTGTGTGGCCTTTGGTCTTCTTTGTAGGTCTTCTGTGTGGCCTGTGGTCCTCTTTGTAGGTCTTCGTTGGCCTGTGGTCTTCTTTGTAGGTATTCTGTGTGGCCTGTGGTCTTCTTTGTAGGTCTTCGTGAGGCCTGTGGTCTTCTTTGTAGGTATTCTGTGTGGCCTGTGGTCTTCTTTGTAGATCTTCTGTGTGGCCTGTGGTCTTCTTTGTAGGTATTCTGTGTGGCCTGTTGTCTTCTTTGTAGGTCTTCTGTGTGGCCTGCGGTCTTCATAATGTTGTATAATCTCTTGGTTGAAAATGAATAGTACGAAGTGTCTGTACCGACCGAATGTGCTGCAGTGCCCATCATCCCGGCGTTCCTGTACCAGCTCCGGCACAGCCAGGACTCCGCCATGCTCCACAACATCACCAACGACACCACCCTGGAGGAGATGAAGCACCGAGAACTGGTGGAAGAGAATTTTGAAGTTGGGATCATGTTCGCCTCCAAGCCCACCATCCAGGCACTCACCAACCCTTTCATTGGCCCTCTCACAAACCGGTATGTCTTCCACTGCTTTCTTTCTCTTCATAGACATCTAAGAAGAAACTAAAGGTAGACTCGACGCGTTTCTTTATACGCGTCATGTCTACCTTTGGTCTCTCCCAACAATAATATCCCGCGATTCCTTCTGTCGGAATTTGGATAGTCATCTAGCTTATACCATCGCTTTCCTGATTTTGTTGAAACATTTAATCAAACTCTGTTAAAATTTCCTTCTGAATAGGCTAAATATGGAGTTATAACTTATCATTATGTCCATTGGGTGTTAGTGGACGAGTGTTATAAATCACCTATGTTCGACAGTCATGACCCGGGATCGATTCCCGCATTTTGCCCTTTTTTTTCTGAAGAAACTATTGCTTTAAACGCTTCCGATTCTTGAAAAGTTCAACCCCACCAGTAAATGTAAGTAACCATATATGGGGTTTGGCGCATTTGTAAGTGTGAAAGTCGAACTGATTACTACATGTATAGACGTATGGGTACTTACAGTAATAGCACTCGCTGACTACTACCCACCATGACTATAATGGTCTGTACCACGTGTATAAGCTACCTCGGTTTAAAAGGGGCAACACCCGGAAAGGTGAGCTGGACTATGGGAATCCTGGAATCGCTCTGGTCAATAGGATATTCATTCCGATTGATGGCGCAAGCCATCAGCAACCCTCAGCCGCACGATCAGAAAATGAATCCTTTATTAATTTATCTGGTCAATAGGTAAACATGGTTATCTCGGTTTAGAGGGGGCAGCACCAGGAAAGGTGAGAGTGGACTATGGGAGTCCTGGGACTCGCTGGTCAATCGGGAAACATGGCGACCAAACTGCATTGTCTTGTCTTCTCCCTATGATCCTTCCTGTGGGCTCAGAAGGAACCCAGCTTATATGCTAATGGTGACTCAGAGAAGGCGGATCATTTTGGGTAACCGTGTCCAATCATTTACTGGTCTGATGGATTTTTATGTTCTCTTAGCTTCTTGTACAATGTCAATGATCTGTTATTTGATCTTACTGGGTGCCGCGTCCTTCTTTTCCGCTGGTAGATTTTATCGAACGCCATTTTGAAGTTACAAAGGCTTGGTGTTTCTATGTAGAATATTGTTTAAATGTTAAAAGGAACCATTAAAAAATAATATTCATAAATTTATTTCAAAGAAAGAATTTATTTTTGCAGAACTTTATATATATTTTTGTTCAATATGCGTCAAATTTGAAAATTCTTGCATATTATAAATTTGTATCATATATTGTATATACTTTTATATATTTTGTCATCTCTCTCTGTCATATTGTTACACCAAGTTGCAGATTTGCAGGGTCGTCGACCTTGGTTTCCTCCTTCTTGGTGTTATACGCCGAGCGTGTTTCCATAGTCAAGGCAAATAAATAAAAGTAAATAAAAATAAATTATCTTTTAAAGTTATTGCGTTTATTTATTCGTTGTCTTCCTCGTAGGTCGTGATCCGCAGTCTTGGTCTAGGTCCTCTCTCGCTCCATTAAGCAATCAAGATATATCTATATATATATAAATCAATGTTTGTATGTTTGTTTGTTTGTATGTCCGGTATACAAATTCGCAGTAGTTCACTAATTCAAACCAAAATTTCCATACATAGGTAAAAGAATACGGGGAAGACGATAGGCTATTTTAAAAAATATATAAATCAATTATTAAAACTATATATTCAAATTATTCTACTTAGCTCACGAACAGCGCCCTCTATCAACGATTAAATTATGCTTATGCAAACAAATAGATAATGCTAATAACAAACAATTATAAAAAAATCTTATCTAAATATATATCACTCGGGTAGATATGCACACGGGTCAATCCCGGGGCGAAGCCCGGGTCACCCGTCTAGTGTATAATAAAATATTACAAAAGGAATGAAACTATAAAAAGGATGATGATAATCTAAATAAACTGTTTTAAATAAATATTAAATATCATAGAATATTTTGAATAAATGTAGGGCGCATTGATGTAACAATATATTGTAAAAATTGTTTAACAAGAAAATTTGGTATCTTAAAAACTATATTAAAATTAAATTGAATAATTTAATAATATAATTTTTTTATAAATTAATAAATATTTAGCAATTTAAATTATTCACAAATTTAAATTAGTTACAGATTACTATTAAATAATATATTTCATCATATATAATTTTTGTATGTCATCGTTTTTTCTATCTTTATATATTTATATTTTTTAAATTTATAAAAATATATTTTAAAATACCAACCGAAAAACATTATGTCAACAATGAAAACACTTTGTAATCTTCTCAACTTGTCCTCTAAGGAAGAAGAAATCTTTAAGTCAATTCCTTTCAATGAGAACGAAAAAGAAATATTGAGGAATATCATGGAGTTTTTTTCTTCAAAGACGTTGAAAACATTTGAAGAAATTTTGACAGAGAAGTCTAACATCAATATGGGGAGTGGAGTGACATCTAGATGTCTTTCTACCCTGAAGAATGGTCGATCACATCATGTCTACAAGATTATCCCCTTGGAGTTAGACAATAAGATAATCCAAAAAGAGAAAAACGTAACTCTTTGGACATTACAGGATTTCCAGGTTGAACTGACTGCTCTTACAGCCTTACAGAAACTGAAAAGTGGAGCATCCAATTTCTGCAAGGCATCTGAAATATGGATTGTATGGGATACTCCAGACCAATTCGAAAAATACACTTCACCCAGTTATTCTTATATTGAGAATAGTGGGAGTCAAGAAGTGAAGAAACTTTATGGAGTAATTATGATGAAATACGCAGGTCCTTCCCTTTTCACAACGGTCAACTCATGTCATCTGACAATCCAGCAGATACTATCCGTCTTTTGTCAGCTCAGCTTTGCTCTGTACCGAGCAGAAATGGAACTTGACTTCGAACACAGGGATTTACACTTAGAGAACATTCGTATAGCTCCAACCAAAAAGTCTAAACTTACCTACATTCTCAACAAAGACAAGATTACCATCCCCACTTTTGGAATTCGAGTCAGAATCATTGATTTTAGATATTCCAGACTCACATATCAAGGCAAGATTTACTTCAATCCATTCGATATAAAAGAAATTGGAGAATGGGATTGTTTGGAAATCCTTATGGGAAAAGATATAGATAAATTTTATTTCACCAACTTACGTTATCTACGACAAACCTTCAGCAATGTTGTCCAGAAATACCCAGAACTTATCTATCTTTTACGGGAAGTAGAGTTATTGGATTCCTGCTATGGAATGGCGAAACTGTTTATGAAAGAATTGACAAATCAAAACAAGACTTCCGACACTCCTTGACTTATGTCTTGATGTATTTTCGCAGCCTCGAGAGACGTGAGTAGAAGCAGCTCTAAAAAGAATCAAAATGTACGCTAAATCCCTTATCAACACGATTTGTATTATAAAATTTATTAAAATATTAATACCATTTTAAAAATCTTTTATTAAAATGCACAAAAATAAAAATATATATTTTATCTTCTCTGTCACTAATTATAAATAATATTTTTTTCGTGTTTTTTTAAATAATATTCTTTGCAATTATATATTTACTAGAACATTAGCCCGTTCTATGTACGGGTCTAGTACAATAGCCACTGTTCTAAGCCCTAACAAAGTTTTATTCTAAGCTAAATAATAAAGTATAGAACTCTTCAACATATCGTACATTTTAAAGAAAATTATAGGTATAATTAAACCTAAAAATGTATCAACAAAAAAATCTAATTAATCTCACGCCGCTATAATGTTCCATTACATAATCATGAAATCAAGCGCTATATTTCTATAAAGCAGTGAAAAAAAAGGTTTAATACTGAATAATTTATAAATTTGAGTCAAAAAGCGATCCATTAATTAATATGATATAAAAGGGCGTACCTGGATCTGTAAAGAAAAAAAAAAACATTTTTTTTCTCAAAATATTTCGAGAGATTGCTCCCTCTTTATCAATTTATTGCACAGTGAATTTAAAATGAAGATAAAGAGGGGGCAATCTCTCAAAATATTTTGAGAATTTTTTTTTTTCTTTACAGATCCAGGTACGCCCTTTTATATAATTTACTAGCGGATGTACCTGGCTTCGCCCGGGTTTTACACGAGTAAAGGTTTGTCTAACGAATCTCTCGATAAAGTGAACATTTTTTCCCGGTCCCTTTAAAAATACTCGATAAGTTGAATAAAATCAATATTAATTGGTTCCCTCGGTAATTGGAAGTTAAAGGAATAGTATCTTGCCTTGGAATTGTATCATTATTCTTGTATGGATGTACCCGGCTTCGCCCGGGTTTTACCCGAGTAAAGGTTTGTCTAACGAATCTCTCGATAAAGTGAACATTTTTTCCCGGTTCCTTGAAAAATACTCGATAAGTTGAATAAAATCAATATTAATTGGTTCCCTCGGTAATTGGAAGTTAAAGGAATAGTATATTGCCTTGGAATTGTATCATTATTCTTGTCTCATTTTGTCTTTCCTAATTTTCTACATTACAAAATCATCGTATCATCATGATAATATTTAGAGCAGATTGTTGAATTATAACAGATAAATTAGAATATTTATCTTGATTATTTTTAGGCGAAAAGTTATTTCAAAAATTTTATTTGCTAGAAACCTTCCCAGTACTATACTAAATAACTTCCCAAAGTTTCATGGCGTTCCAATGAGTGGTTTAGTCAGGCATAAAGGACACACACACATACATTCATTTTATATATATATAGATAAATTGTTGGAATAGACAAAGGTAGACGCGACGTGTTTCTTTATTAAAAAGTTTGAAACTTCTAACAATGATGTCCTTCAACTGGGTAACACCTAGGTAACCCTGAAGCGTATCCATAGATCGCCAATTACCCGGGCTGTCCTGTAGCTTAGGTCTTGGTAGCCTTAGTGAACCAGTTCACCAAGTGTTTCCAGGCCGGTTATAGATGTGATATATCCATATATATAAAAAGCATATAAAGAAAAATATATATATAATGATATTTAAATCAGAATAATATCTTTTCAGATAAAATAATATTTGCACTCATGGACAAAACTTGAGGTTGTACCTTTTAGCATGTACACTGCGTGACATTGAAAATGGAACACCAAGAAATAGTGGCCAGAAAATTATGCAAATTTCAGGGTAGACACGCCTAACCGAGTTATGCAAATGATGTAAAATGCGCAGCTCTCGTGCGCACATGGAGTAAGATATAAGGGAAGGAACTTGCAGAAAGGACAGTATTCGTGTCGTTATTTTTTCAAGGAAAATCATTGTAGAAATTTTGTTCTTGTGTCAAAAGACACGTGTAATAACAGAGAATGCCAGGTCATCGTAAACGGAGGCAGTTCAAGCAGACAGACGCTTTTACGAGGGGCATGGTGATCGGACTGAAAAGGGCAGGTTGGTCCATACGTCAAATCGCAGCTGATACACACCTTGGTGCGTCCACGGTGCACCGACTGTGGAGAAGATGGTTGGAACAAGGAAATGTGGCAATTTATAGGAATGCCGGTACAACCAGAGTGACGTCAGCACGTGTGGATCGGCGTATCCTTCGACAAGCAGTGGCGGCCCCACAAGCCACTTGTACCGCCATCCTGCAACATGTGCAAGACACCCTAGATCATTCCATCTCGACCAGAACCATTTCCCGTCGATTGGTTGCTAATGGCTTGCACTCATGCCGTCCGCTAAGAAGACTGCCATTGACCCCACCGAATAGGCGCCAACGTTTGGAATGGTGCCGGGCTAGATCGACGTGGATGACGGAATGGCACAGGGTCGTGTTCTCAGATGAGTCGCGTTTCTGCTTGTCCAGTGATAGTCGCCGTGTACGCGTGTGGCGTCGACGTGGAGAAAGGTCCAATCCGGCAGCAATTGTGGAACGCCCCACCGTGCGACAACGTGGAATCATGGTTTGGGGCGCAATCGCGTATGATTCCAGGTCACCTTTACTTCGTATTCAGGGCACTATGAAGGCCCAACGATACGTTGATGATGTGCTGCGACCGGTGACACTCCCCTACCTTCAGGGGGTACCCAATGCCCTTTATCAGCAGGATAACGCCCGACCGCACACTGCTCGCATTAGCCAACAAGCTCTGCAAGATGTACAGATGCTTCCCTGGCCACCGTACTCTCCTGATCTCTCACCAATCGAGCACGTCTGGGACATCATTGGACACCGTTTGCATGCCTTGCCACAGCCGCGTTCAGAAGACGAACTGTGGCAAATGGTTGAGAGGGAATGGAGAGCCATCCCTCAGGACGCCATCCGTACTCTGATTGACTCTCTACCTAGACGTGTTGCTGCGTGCATCGCCGTCCGCGGTGGTCCTACTTGCTACTAAGCCGACACCGTTCTCGCTCTGTATTATGACTATCATTTTGAAATAAAGATCACTTATTGTGGGTCCCTGTCTCTCTCTGTCTGCCGAGTTTCATCACTTTCTGGCCACTATTTCTTGGTGTTCCATTTTCAATGTCACGCAGTGTATATCGGGATTCAGACAATAACTCTGAAAGATGTTTGATACACAGTGACCTTTATTGAAGACACACTATATACACTCATGGACAAAGGTTAAGGTTATTGTACCTTTAAGCATCGGGATTCAGACAATAACTTGAAAGATATTACAGTGACCTTTATTAAAGAAACACGAGATAACCAAGTGTGAACAAAATTTTCTCTGTCTTCTTAAAAAAATATAGACCACCGTGATATCAAAGACTTTCCACTTCCTTAAGTTTTGTCCATGAGTGTAGTTGTCAAGAGAACAAAAAGTGACATCTACAAGATATTGTCGCACCAATGTTGACTGTGTGTGTGACAGAATTGGATACACCATCCCGATGTTTGCTGGTTTCGTTATCATGTTTGTCTCCACTATAAGTAAGTACATACACACATGAACAAATGTAGATGCACCCATAGTACATGCATACACGCGAACCAACGCCTACAAACATACCCATACACACATGAACAAATGTAGATGCACCCATAGTACATGTACAAAAGCATACACGCGAACCAACGCCTACGAAAACACCCATACACACATGAACAAATGTAGATGCACCCATAGTACATGTACAAAAGCATACACGCGAACCAACGCCTATGAACACACTCATACACACATGAAGATATGTAGATGCACCCATAGTACATGTGCAAAAGTATACACGCGAACCAACGCCTACGAACACACCCATACACACATGAAGATATGTAGATGCAGCCATTGTACATGTACAAAAGCATACACGCGAACCAACGTCTACAAACACACCCATACACACATGAACAGATGTAGATGCACTCATAGTACATGTACCATCGCATACACCCGAACTAACACATACGAACACACCCATACACACATGAACAATTGTAGATGCACCCATAGTACATGTACAAAAGCATACACGCGAACCAACGTCTACAAACACACCCATACACACATTAACAGATGTAGATGCATCCATAGTACATGTACAAAAGCATACACGCGAACCAACGCCTACGAACACACCCATACACACATAAACAAATTTAGATGCATCCATAGTACATGTACAGAATCATACACGCGAACCAACGCCTACGAACACACCCATACACACATGAACAGATGTGGACGCAACCATAGTACATGTACAAAAGCATACACGCAACCCAACGCTTACGAACACACCCATACACACATGAACAGATGTAGATGCAACAAAAGTACATGTACATAATCATACACGCGAACCAACGCCTACGAACACACCCATACACACATGAACAAATTTAGATGCATCCATAGTACATGTACAGAATCATACACGCGAACCAACGCCTACGAACCCACCCATAAACATATGAACAAATGTAAATACACCCATAGTACATGTACAAAAGCATACACGCGAACCAACGCATACACACATGAACAAATGGAGATGAACCCGTAGTACATTTAAAAAATCATACACGCGAACCAATGCCTAAGAACATATCTATAAACACATGAACAAATGTAAATTCAACTATAGTACATGTACAAAAGCTACACGCGAACCAACGCATACACACATGAACAAATGTAGATGCACCCATAGTACATGTACCAACGCATACACCCGAACCAACACATACGAACACACTTATACACACATTAACAAATGCGGTTTCGATTTCAAAACATCCTACAAGAGAGGAGTTATGGAATCGGTCGAAATCACCAAACAGGTGTTTAAGATGATGAAGTTGCAAGGGCCGATGGAAAGTGCTATTCGTGTACCTAGGTGTCCCTTTAAAATCTGTTTGGTAAATTTGACCAATTTCATAACCTCTCGTAGGAATCTATGAAGCTTGATGCCGCCCCTGTACTGATGAGGATCAAAGCCCGAAACCATGATATAAAGTATGAAAAAGGCATCTCCTTATCGTGAAACTGAAAGTTGCTAATGTCTTGCGCCATCTATCGGAATAAATATCAACTATTCTCGTTGATTTTTAATTATTTCAGAATTGGTCAAATACTTGATTAATCAAGAAAATCTAACCACAGACGCATTTCAGGCTGTTGACCCTCATCAGCGTGGTACAAGCTGTACCTCAACGACCAAAAAATTGGTCATTCAGGTATCCTGAAAAATCATGAAACGGGTAGTTAAGACCAGAATAGCGTGAGACCGATAGATGGCGCATGCCATTAGCAACTTTAAATTGCACGATAAGGAGATGCCTTTTTCATAATTTATGCACTTTCTCCGAGTACAGTATCAAATTTTTACTATTTTTTCACATGATATAAAGGTTGAATTTTCTAAAACTGGTGTATGATATCATTGTTTATAATCACCAGTAAAGGTTTTTGCTACGGTGATGAACAATGCATCGTTCTCTGATGCATAATTAAAGGAAGAGATGCCTCCTTGGGTACATTGAATATCATCCTTCCACAACTTGATGTGTTATTTATCTTCATGTCAACTTTTTTTTCCAATGATATCAATATTAAGAAATGTCTAAAACTAATTTTCTATTATATTTATAAATGTATGTAATTCTACTGTCCCCTCACACACACAAAGCTTATGTCCATAGTTCTTCTAAAATACCCATTCAAAGAGTCTATCAATAGTATCACTATATAAGGAAGTTCCAAAAATGCAATATAACAGCGGTATGGTAGATTAAACTGGCAAAACCGCTGAGAGGGTTCACCACTGATGAGCCAGGCCCTCTCATTAATTTTTCCATTGCAGTAAGGGCAGTAGAAATTGTTTAATATCAAAAAGAATCTTACGCCTTTAAAATAATTTTGATAAAAGGGTGTACCTGGATCTGTAAAGAAAAAAAAAACATTTTTTTTCTCAAAATATTTCGAGAGATTGCTCCCTCTTTATCAATTTATTGCAAAAAAATGTTGTTGTTTTTTCTTTACAGATCCAGGTACGCCCTTTTATATAATCTTAATTGATGCCTTTTGACTCAAACTACTTTTCCATTGTTAAAGTGGTAACTTAGTAAAATTCTTCAGATTGATCTTTTAAAAAGACCTCTATATATGTTTTTTATTATGTTGATAACCATTTGCTTAAGGTATTAAATAGATTAAAATTTTAATGTGTGTTAAACACTCTTCACTCAAATGATCGAAATTTGAATATTAAATTCTTTGGGAATCATTAAGACATGGAAGCTCTTTGGTCGAATTTTGTGCAAAGTTTGAAAATCCTTATTTTGAAAAAATTCATTGAGCTTCATTCAAAAAGATTTTCTATCAAGAATATTGATTGGAATTTAAAAACGAAATTTATTCTTTTTAATTCTTTTATCATCAGTGAAGTCATTAATAAATGATTCAAGTTTTTTTATAAAAGATTGTGTTTTATTGTACATTCTCATATTGTGATTATACTTTAAGGATACCCATGTGTAGACCCAGCTCTAGATAAATAATCCCTATATAAAAGATTAAATAAATCGCTTAAATATCAAATGGTTATATACCAATCAAATGAGAAAATTGATAATGATGTAGGAGACCAAAAAAGAACGAAAATTGATCACGAGTTTTAAAAAACGATCAAAGATATTAAATTGCTAAAATTTCAGAATAAGCAATCAAGGTAAATCGCTTGTGAATTAAGAAATGTAAATTAATTTAATAAGAAAAGAAAGAAAAATGTTGAACTCTAAACACAAGTGAACTATGACAAAATTTCTGTTAATACTCGATATTAAAGGAAAGGTTTTCTGATGATGCATTAACCATAGAAAGAAAATCGTGAGAGCAGGTGCTATGCTAAAATAATTAGCAAATGCCATTGATATTATATCAACATCCTGATATATTTATCTTTCTTTGATATATTTATCATTACTCTTCACAATTCATCCTATCATAGTTCATCCCTAAGGTTAGAAATAATCGCTATTTCTCCTCAAAATAAATTTCGATTTTTCGTTCAAAAGAAACATTTGCGGTATAATTGCAATTTTCGTTCTACAATCATAAGCCGCATTATATTGTATTATAAATTTCTTTAATTTTATCTTTATTTCTTCTTGTTTCTTATCATGTTATCTGTGGCAGTCTTCGCCATGGGAAACAACTACACGGTGCTGTTCATTGCACGATCTCTGCAAGGCGTGGGATCGGCTTGCACGAGCGTAGCAGGTACTTGCACGAAGATAACTTCTCTTTCTTTTTATTAGTATAATGTTTAACTCTCACTTCAGCTATCTACATGTAATGCAGGACGTTGACAAGCTTGGTAGATAGGGAGTTACATCTTTTACTACTGTAAGCCCATCACACACCTACGCATGTAGATACTGTTTACGTTTATATTGTGTCCAAGTGTCATTAGGATTTTTTACACATTGAAAGGTAATGTACACTCATGGACAAAACTTAAGCAAGTTTCATATTTTGATGTCGCCATTCTTTTTAAGGAGACAGAGATAATTTTGTTCACACTTGGTTATCTCATGTGTCTTCAATAAAAGTCACTGTAATATCTTTCAGAGTTATTGTCTGAATCCCGATATATATGCTAAAATGTACAACTTTCTTAAGTTTTGTCCATGAGTGTATATTTAAGAATTCAAACGGGACATTACTTAAGGTAAATAGTTGTTTCTGTAAAATTGAAATGTCCTTTTTCTCTTTAAGGCTTTAAATTACTGACTGGTTGTATTTCTATGGCTATATCTCCTAACACCCATGCTAGTAGATGCCACAGTGACGTCATTTGTGATAATTCGACTATATTGATATGGTTACAAAAACACACTCTCTTCTATTTTATATATTTACATGTCAATAAAATAAACCCTTACATCAATATTGAGTAAAAATATCAGGCTTCCAGGAAAAAGATACTTTTCAAAAACTTTTTTAATCTCAAGCTTTCTGGCACGAACGCCCTACTACAGAAGAAAACATGGTATAATCATTTTACCATGTTTTCTCCTTTAATAGAGCATTCGTGCACGAAAGCTATAAATTAAATTTTTTTGAAAATATATTCTCCTTAAAGACCTGGTATTTCTACTCAAATTTACAGACATTGTCTTAAATTTCCAGATATGGGTGGACTTTGATTCCTAACCCAGTTTACAGTCTTGACCTGGCTCCTTCCGACTTCAACCTGTTTGATCTCTACGGGGTAGAACATTTGAAAATGAAATGTAACTCCATGAGGTTAGAGGTTGGTTCAGAAAGCAAGATGTAGCATTTTACCAAAGTGCTTCTGTGACTTGGAAAGAACACTGGACCAAATGTGTACAGAGGGAAGGTGGATATATTGAACGATGTTGATATATAGCTAATAGTTAGGTGTTCATTTATACAAAGTTTCATCTTTATGGTCTGTCAAATAAGAATATTATTATTCATGATGAAATTGTGAAAAAGTATTATAATTACAATTATATTCTCACAATGAGTATATTTTTTATTTAAAAACGCTAGCTTTCAAGCGTTATTCGCTCTTCAACGGGCTTACAAAAATATCGACTTGATCCCACCAGAAATATTTACAAAAATAAACAAAAAACAAACGCGCGCCGCGTGGATATTTATAACTGAAAATTTTGAATATTATTGATGATTGTGCATTACTTATTGACCCAACCTTGTATTTTACGTAGAGCTAACATACCCATGTAGAGCACAGTAAAGCCGAGGTATGTCAGGGATGGGAATGCTGGCCAAGATCTACACCGACGACAGGGAGCGTGGTAACGCCATGGCTATCGCACTGGGAGGCCTGGCGCTGGGCGTGCTCATCGGACCTCCGTTCGGGGGCGTCATGTACGAATTCGTGGGAAAGGCCTCGCCGTTCCTGATACTGGCTATCCTCGCTCTGGCGGACGGACGTAAGTCGGCAGTCGCATCTGTGTCTCCCCATCTGACCGCCTGCAGTCCTGCAGCTCGTGGTGCTGGAGCCTAGAGTCGTCAAAGAGGAACAGGAGGGAGCGTCCTTGCTGACACTCATCCGGGATCCGTACATCTTGGTGGCTGCTGGTACTGTGATTCACTCTTCCTTCATCCATTCGAACATTAAAGTTCAATTTTCTCTTCCTACACATAGTACTCTTCTAATGACTCTAAGGCAGGGATCGGCAAACTTGCGGCTCGCGAGACACATGCGGCTCTTTGGATATGAAGCTGAGCTCTTTATATAGTTCCATACGCAAATATTATTTATGTGAGTACTATTTATTGTTGGCAAAAAAAATGTTCTGGCTCTTTAAAAACTTTGAAATTTATAAATTGTAATTTTTGACTCTTCCTACTCAAAAGTTTGCCGACCCTTGCTCTAAGTCATAGAGATTCTCCCCATTGAATATAACAAAATATTTTTAAAACTTAATGCTGTTGACGTTATGTGGCGCTGAGTTTGTTGTTGACACACTTTTAAATGTTTTAACACCTTGATAAAGGTTGGCGTTCAGCCAACTGAAATATTGGTAAAATAAATGATATTTTGATCCAATATATGCCTTTTTAATTAAATACTATACTTTATAAATAAGTTTCGAAGAGGGAAAAGTTTCTTTTTCAATCACGATAATACAAGCTTTCGGGCGTAACAGCCCTTGAAAAGATATAAATACGCTTTAGTACTGTAGTTATACCCATCGAAGGGCTGTTACAACCGAAAGCTTGTCGTGATTACAAAAGAAACTCTTCCCTCAGCGATTTTTTTTTATTTATAACTAGCGGATGTGTACCCGGCTTCGCCCGGGTTTTATCCGAGTGAAAGTTTGCCTAACGAATATTATATATTATGAAGTATAATAAACAATGTTAAAGATTAGTTTTAATTATTAATCAAAATTGTGTGTGAATATGTGAGAAAGATGTAATATCGTTGTTGTTTTCTTGGCCGACTGTTTTACATATGGTGTTATCTTAAAATTGCTTGTTTTGAATATTTTTTTAGATTGAGTTGAATGAATTGCTGATTTTTTTTTTTGTATTTATATATAAATAAAATTAACTTTGTTGATTTTTTTTTGTATTTAATCGATAACAGCGAAGTTACGCATGTTAAAGTTAGGAAAAATATTTTGATGTTAAGCAAAACCTGCTCCATCTCGTTTTACATAAATGTTGAAAATTTGGTCGAAATTGATGCATTGTAACGAAAGTTTTTAGCGAACACCACTTATGAAATTTGCATTTTATTAATATAGATTTTACCGAAGGGATTATATAATTAACAAATACTATGATGTATTAGCGCGCCATCTGTTATCAAAATTCGAAACTATTATAGACGTGTATGATTCTTTTTAAAATTAAACAATTTCTACTGTCCTTACTGCAATGGAATTTATATTTCCACTAAACGGGTGACCCGGGCTTCGCCCCGGGATTGACCCGTGTGCATATCTACCCGTACAAAAGCTACATACCTATGCTTTCGATATTTGCGGACCTATAATGAGGTATTGTTAACAATAGATTATTTAAGGAGCGACCCGCTCCAACACAATAGTTACAAAAACCAAAAAGCGAGTGGGGGGGGCATGATGAGGGGGGGGGGGGGGCAAAGGTGGCGTGATCGTAGCCAACCAATAGGAGAGCGCCATTCCAAAAAAAAAAAAAAAGCAAACGGTGACAGAGATGAATAATTATTAAGAACGCATGACGCTCGTAACTGTATATAGAATGCAGTAAGGGCAGTAGAAATTGTTTAATTTTTAAAAGAATCCTACGCGTCTATAATAGTTTCGAATTTTCATAACAAATACAATGCTTTACTTAAATTTATCTAGCTCTTTCTGGTCTTCTAATCCTAACGACAAAGATATAAAACTTACATCATGTGTTATCAGACTATAACGCGCCAACTATATTGTAGCAAAGTATTTATTATTTTATTAACAGAGTATAATTTTTTATGTTCATATATTGCTACTTTGTAAACTTCCCTCTTTGCTTATCTTTTTTATAATTCATAGTTTTTGTTCTTGCCTTAAATAAATTGCTGCGCCATCTTGAAGTTTGTCTTTCCTAATTTTCCACGTGGCAATATATAAGAAATCAAACTTTCAAATAGAAGAAACTTTCTTTTTATATATAACTAGACGAATGGCCCGGGCAACGCCCGGGTTTTACCCGAGTGCGTATATATTTTAAAAACGTTTTAATTCAAATAATATTCGTTACAATTATAAATTGGCGCCATGGATGTCACTCTTGTGAAACGTCCCGTTCCAAACTGTGTGTTTTTAAAATGTTTTAATTAAAATACTATTCGTTACAATTATAAATTGGCGCCGTGGATGTCTCTCTTGTGAAACGTCCCGCCCCAAACTGTGTGTGTCTTGAAAATATAAAAATAAAAATGTGAATTTTCATAAAGATTTCATCATGTCGATTTTTTTTTTTTGCATTTATATATTAACTTTATGAACGGAAAAATATGTCCAGGGTAGCCTAGTGGTCATGGCATCTGCCCGGTAAGCGGAAGGTCGTGGGTTCGATTCCCATCCCTTGACACTTTTTTTATTTTATCCATTCTGACCAAAATCTATCCGTGAACTTCACACAGTGAACTTCACACAGACAGAATAAGGCAATTATATAAGTAGATTCTACTGTCCTAAAAACATAAATGCATAGTTTTCTTAAATACCACAAACAAGATTAAACTTCAAGGTCAATGCTTATATGCCCCCCAATTGGGCTTACTATATATAAATTCTGACCAGGGAATTTCCCTTTCCTCATACTCCCACACAGGTCATCTTTATTTAAATTTTTCTAAATAATATGACATTTATACAAAAGTCAATTCGAGTTAATCGGTCAGGTTTATATTCCAAAAAGTGTCAGAAAGTGTCGCTATATTGCTATGTTACGGCGAGGATTGTGACCTCAGGATCCCTGACGTTCGCCAACATGGGTATCGCCACCTTGGAGCCCTCCCTGCCCATATGGATGATGGACACCATGAACGCCCCCAAGTGGCAGCAAGGGGCCGCCTTCCTGCCTGCCAGTATCTCCTACCTCATCGGGACTAACCTCTTCGGGCCCCTGGGCCACCGCATGGGCAGGTACTGTCCTATTTTGTCTTGTAGCGATTACATCCTCTTGTAGGTTAATCACTCCTATAGTATCATTGAAATGATTTAAATGACATATCATCGTCTTTGTGTAGATGAATATTGTTTCATCCAATGTTAATCATACCGCCTAAATGTGTTCGGAACTTGGAGAGAATTTGGGTAAATGAAATATTGTCTTTCATCGGTCTTGTAGATGAATATTGGTTCATTCAATGCTAAGCATAAGCGAAATATTTCATATCCACTCATGGACAAGACATAAGGAATTAGAAAGTCTTAAATCCCTCCTATTTTTAAGGAGACAGAGGTAATTTTGTTCACAATTGGTTATCTCGTATGTCTTCAATAAAGGCCACTGTAATATATTTTAGAGTTATTGTCTGAATCCCAATATACATGCTAAAAGGTAAAACTTTCTTTAGTCCATGAGTGTATATAAGTAGAAACACAGCCTGTCTTCGCAATGTTATCTACAGTTCTAAGTGAACAGTTCAACAGAATATGCTAACCTCTATCTACAGATGGCTGGCTTGTATGATCGGACTACTGATGATTGGCGTCTGTATCGCCCTGGTAAGTTCACCATTCCAGTACATTTCACTTTTCTGACTCACTTTTGCCATAGATCCCACTGGCCAAGAACATTTTCCATCTCATCGGACCTAACGCTGGCATTGGGTTTGCTATCGGTAAGTTACAATGTCACTCACATACACTAGAAACAACAAAAATATTTAGAATTCATTTTCTTCAGCTTATAGGAAAAATAACTTCTTAGGTCCATTGAAGTCTATCATAATTCAGAACTTCAATATTGATGGCAATAACGCTGTTACCGAAATGTCACACACTATTTATTTGGATTTGGTCTTATTAAATTGTGTTTCTAATCTATAATCCAAATTGTACCTTATCATTTTTTAGACTTCAATAGACCTAAGAAGTTAAACAACAAAAGCCTTCATTAAGGACACTCGTCCCATACAGGATTCTCCCAGATAGGTAAAACAGAAGAAAACATAGCAGTTATCTACAGAAAGTGAAGATTAAGACATATGCTAGAAGCGAATCATTAGTTTTTGTTAGAAATGCTGAGGCAAACCTAAATCCTTTTTTTTTTTTTTGGAAATGGGTTGAGTGCTTTTTGAAACCCTTGCGTAGTCACAAGTAAACTATGGACCATATGAGGACAGTAAATATATATATATATGTGGCAATATAGTGGTAAATGTGGTGAGGAGAGAAATAATCACACGACGAGTTGTTAGAGCAATCATCCAGGCAGCCAGCCGAGAGAGAGCGAGCGAGACGTTATCAGCTGAACGACTGTTTTCCCTGTGTACACAACCGGGGGCTAACCAGGATAGTCGCCAGGTGGTGACGCCCCCCCCCCCCCCCCCCCCCCCTCAGGAATGTGGCCAAAAATGGTCGTAAGTTAGTTGTCTAAAGTGGCTCGCTTTAGCTGCTCATCTCTCTCGTTGGCTGTTGGTTTGTTTTATTAATCCTGGAAGAGCATATATTATGACATATGCAGTTAAACAGGTCTATAGCGCCATCTCTAAATAGCGCCTCCCTCTCTATAGCGCCCGATTTTAAATACGTAGTACGATGCGATTTACATTAAAAGTGACCTGTCTATAGCACCCCCTCTCTATAGCACCTTATTTTGGTGAGTCCCAAGAAGGGGCGCTATAGACAGGTTTAACTGTATATTTATTTTTAAATATAACGCGATAACATGCCATCTATACATAAGAAATAGAAGCATTATAACGCACGAATTATTGTTTTTCGGAAGAGCACTGCTTTATGTAAATATGTATAAATAATTCTGCCGTCCTAAAAGCACATGTCCATAGTTTTCTTGAATATTATTCTAAGATTCCACCCTTCATTGAAGCATATATAAGCCAAATCGTCCAAAATAGTATAATAGCTCTAAGAAGCGGTCTGGTAGATTAAATTGGAGAAACCGCTGATGAGCCAAGCTCTCTCAATATATATTTTCATTGCAGTGGAGACAGTAGAAGTTTGTTTTGTATTTTAAAAAAACCGCTGGGAGGGTTCACCACTGATGAGCCAGGCCCTCCCTTTAATTTTTCCATCGCAGTAAGGACAGTAGAAATTGTTTTATTTTAAAACAATGGTTGCCTGTAAAGTCGGTTTTACGGGCGAAGATTTTACGTGACAACGGTAGAATATTTATTGATATGAATATAATTAAATTGCACAATAGGAACAAGGAATTGAATGAAAATAAGAATTGCACAAATTTTAACTATAGAAATATATTTTGTTTACTAAAACATTGTACATGTAAACTTAAACTTAACTAATTCCTATTTGAGTGATTTTGTTGAGGATAGGACGATGATAGGAGAAATATGAAATGAAAGGAAGTGTTTCTGCTGTAATGTGTCTTGCGAAAGTCAAGTCGATAGTTGTTCCTTTTAACGTAGTTGACTTAGAAACGTTTGATACGCAATCAAGATTATACGTATTTTTCATGAATTTAAGAAACGAGTTGTCAGGCTTTACGTTTTTGTTAAAATCACCACACAGAAGAATCGGTATACTAGAATCAACTTGCACGAACGGTGGCACGTACTGGCTGTTGTGAATGTACGGACCGAGTCCTTGCCATAGTAACATTCCAATATCCTGCATACTAGCTCCTGGATGAATATATACAGCACCGAGTATAAACTTGAAGCTAGTATTAGCGGCGAAGCAAGTAACTTCAGTCATGCACATGTCACCCTTGGTTTTAATGACACGAGTTACGTCTGTAATCGCAACTTGGAACACTTCCGCCGTAGATGTCGTTGATAATTTACGATAGATCGCCACTCCACCAGCCGCGTTGGTATTTGAAAATCAAAACACTTATTCAGATCGAAGGTTCAAATTTTTGCTAAATAAATTTGAAATTAAATAAAATTTGTAATTGTAAATGATGAAGTTGAAAATTAAAACATTTACTTAAATTAGATGTTAAAATTCTTGCTCAACACAGTTTAAATAAAGTTTTCTTATATCTGCCACTTTTTCTTAATATTTGTAATTTTAAAGAATCAATTCGAAAATCAAAACATTTATTCAGATCGAAGGTTCAAATTTTTGCTAAATAAATTTGAAACTATTTAAAATTTGTAAAATAATAATTAATTGATTAATTAATTTTAAACTAATAATTTACTTAACACTATCAACATTTATCAATAGTATGACATAACCTATAAACTCAGTTTCTCAACTTTTGTGTCAATCTAACAATTAATCAATCAATCATAGTTTACGATAATGAAATATCAGTGTACAATTATTTACCTTTATTGTTGTAGTTGTTGTAAATGACGAATCTAAGCACTCCACATTTTCACTACAGACACAGCTGACGATACTTTAACCACACGTGTGAACTTGTATTATGACGCTTTCTTGTTTTTCCAACGCCAAGAACGTTCGAGAAAGACAAAGACAGAGACAAGCATGCGCCGATTCAATGCGCCTAATTCTCTAGCGCTGCGCGCGCAGCACTCTCGTTCGGTGACTCATCGTAACGTTACCGGGCGTTACACTTTTTCATAAGTGACTCCCAGTTGCAACCTAATTTAAGACGTTGTCACGTCAAAAAAAAGAAGCATTCGTGCGCGTTATTCAATTTCTTCAAAAGAGATTTCTGTTGATTTTTTATTATCTTGAGGATTATGCTATGTCAATGCAGTCGTGGTTAAAATCTTGAAAGTATAATAAAAATAGTAAAGATTAAAAATAGCTTTAATTGAGCTTATGGAATATATAAAAACATAATTTGATAAAAGTACTGCCTGACTTTAGGCGTAAGAATAAAAAGAAAATGAAAAACTTATTTACATAATGTACAAAAGGTTTGAGCCGGCCATCGGGAAACAACAATAAGTTTTTATAAGAGAAGCGTGACCTCTGGCGGTCGATTTAGCAGAGTATTAGAATTTATGAAATATAATTTTAAATAAAATAATATTTTAATATAACATATATATATTTAAATACAAAGAGGAGGTAGTGTGGGGGGGGGATTTATCTATGAAAATATCATTAGAAAATTTGACTAACAGAATAATTTGTAAATTTTTATAAGAGAGTATGTGATAATTGAAGGAATGTGTGAATACACACATATATATATATGATTATTACATTGAAATTTACTTAAGATTCTATTCTATGATATTTATGACCATCATGGAGAAATCTCTTCAAGGAGGGATTTCCTGCTAAGATCCTACCCTCCTCCTTAAGCCTAACTTCCGCAGTCCATCAATATCGTGTCTCTTCTTCTTCCCTCATAGAGGGATAACTAGGAAGTTATAAAGTTACAATTATTAACTCCTTAATTCTACAATCTCTCTTTCTAGAGTATGTAAATAAAATATCAGATACGAACGAATATCAAATTTAATATAAGTGGTATTTAAAAAAATCTCAATTCAAACCTATCAATGTTCAAGAGGATAATAAACAATTTTATGGATAAAACAAGAATCTCTCTCTCTAACATATATATTAGCTGTAATATAATAACGCTATGTAGCGATGAGTTTGTTCATACTAAATGTAATGCTACCTTGACAATGGTTGGCGTTCAGCCCCCCAACCGAAATATTGACAAATATTTTTATTCAATCCAATATATATGTACATATATTATCTAAAAATATAAATATATATGTATATGAAAAAATAGTACAAATGTGATATTTGTACTATTTTTTCACATTGTGTAGCGTTCTCACGCAATTCTGGCCTTAACTACCCGTTTCATGATTTTTCAGGATGCCTTAATAACCAATTTTTTGGTCGTTGAGGTACAGCTTACACCACGCTGATGAGGGCCAACAGCCCGAAACACGTCCATGGTTAGCTTTTTTTGATTAATCAAGAATGGGTATTTGGCCAATTCTGGAATAATTAAAAATCAACGAGAATAGTTGATATTTATTCCGATAGATGGCGCAAGCCATCAGCAACTTTCAGTTGCATGATAAGGAGATGCCTTTTTCTTAATATATGTATATATGTAAAAAACTCAACATAAAGTTGTCATTTCTTGAAAATGAAGATACTTCGGCCAGTAAATCTTTTTATTACCTCGACGTTTCGACAAAAATCTTTTGTCCTCGTCTTTTTTCTCCTGACGAGGACGAAAGATTTTTGTCAAAACGTCGAGGTAATAAAAAGATTTACTGGCCGAAGTATCTTCATTTTCAAGAAATATGAATGCCGGCCAGGCAGCCTCAATATTTACGATAAAGTTGTCAGTTGTTCTTTTAATAATTAATGTTATTTTTCAGGCGCTAGTATATTGCCTATAGTATAGGCGTTAGTATATATATATAATAAAAATGGCATATCCTGACCAGGAGCACATGTGCTTTTCAGAAGTCAGAGTTTCATCTAGTGGAACAGAAATCAACTAAACATTGATTTAACCTGTTCCCTGATATTTGGCCAACCCATTTTTTTACAAATCATAAATAATTTTAAAATATCTTAAAGTGAAAACAACAGCCCCCCCCCCCCCCCCTCAAGAAAAGAAAGTTTTTTTAATATATACTAATATTTAGCTTAAAAAATATTTTGTACCACATTATATGAGGTTATACAAAATAGTTTCAAAGTATATTGTGTTCTCCTGCAGAGGGGCTTGCATTTGCAAAAGCTCTAAATTCGTATTAAATATTTGTAAAAGAAACGTATCTCGGAGAGAGAATCCTGATGTTTTTACCCCAATTTTATAGAGTATTGATATTTTTGAAAAAATATTTTCTCTACTTATTTCTTTTAAAAAATAGACACTTTGGCCAGATAAAGTTTTATGAGAAAATAAAACTAGCCGAAATGTCTATTTTTTTTAAAATATAAATATGAATTATTAGAATTATAATCCTCTGTGTTGATTATATTAACCAAATATAAATCCCCGAGGATAATATTGCATGTATTAGCTCTAGAATTACCCCAGTTATCCAAATAAACATGTACAATCTAAGGAACCATAACAGATTTAATGAGCCATTCGTAGTTTCAACTTGCTAGGGCGTGTACTTAGACATGCATGGCTCAATCTTTGAGACAAGCGTATGACTATTGGCAGGATCAACCAGAGAAAGAAAGACAAATTTCCAAGTAAACATGTACAATCTAAGGAACCATAACAGATTTAATGAGCCATTCGTAGTTTCAACTTGCAAGGGCGTGTACTTAGACATGCATGGCTCAATCTTTGAGACAAGCATATGACTACTGGCAGGATCAACCAGAGAGGGACATAAACCAAGTAAACATGTACAATCTAAGGGACCATAACATATTTAATGAGCCTTTCGTAGCTTCAACTTGCAAGGGCGTGTACTTAGACATGAATGGTTCAATCTTTGAGACAAGCATATGACTATTGGCAGGATCAACCAGGTATCCTTCGCCGGTCCCCGCCGCGAGACTCCCTCTCCCCGAGGATAACAAAGAAACTTATCCTCGGAGATTTATATTTGATTAATCTAAAGAAATATGAATGCTGGCCAGGCAGCTTCTATCTTTACGATTCTCTACTTAAATTCTACTCAGCAAGTTAGCTGAACGTTTGTATCTACATATCTGACTTTGATGATGCCATCTACTGGAATGATGCAGGAATGGTTGATTCTTCCATGATGCCTATGTTGGGCTACCTGGTTGATATACGCCATACATCCATCTACGGCAGTGTCTACGCCATTGGAGACGTCTCCTTCTGCCTGGGATACGCCGTAGGTCAGTTTGTCCTATGTCTACATCGAGTCAAACATCTTGAGATGTCTTCACGGTGTTTGCAGGACCTGCTCTCAGCGGTACCATTGTCAAACACATGGGATTCAACGGGTAAGTCTGTGTGTTTCTATACTTGTTAGAGCTGCAACTCCACAATTCTCTCTTTCTCTTCTTTTTGGAAGAGATATAAAAGTGTATTTCTGTCAAAACTTTACTTTTATCTTTGAATTTTGAATTCTCACTATCATTATTGTACCCTGATTGGATCTTATTGAGTATCAATGATACGAACATTTTTAGATATATTCCAGGCTTTGTTTTGGACTTTCGGAAAAGCATTCTTCTATGTATGTAAACGCTGAGTTCTACAATCCTATAACCTTATATCCATAGCTTCCTTAAACACCCTTACTAGGTACTTACTCGTATTCCTTAATAAATACAGACTAAATAGATCAAAAATAAAAATGGCATACCTGACCAGGAGCACATGTGCTTTACAGAAGGCAGAGCGCCATCTGGTAGAACAGAAATCAACAACAACAAAAAGCTTTATTAAGACAATTTAGTCTTATACGGATTCTCCAAGCACAGAAATGTAGGGTACACACAAGAATAACAGTAGTAACAACAACAAAAGTATCTGTTATGACCTTTTGGTCTTACATAACTTCTCCACGTAGAAGAGGGTATATACAGGAACAAGAAAGTCTCCAAGGTGGTTGGTGCGAATGTTTAGTTCACCGTATAAAATTATCTCCAGCCCATTGTGTATCTTGATCGTAATATATATATTCTCTAGTTGGAGTTCGTTTGGAGGTAGATACGTAAAAGTTATACAAGTCAGCAATGAATCTAAGTTTAGTTATTTTTGTTATAAATTCCTACAATGATGCCTTCAGAGCTTCTTCCCTGACCCAAAGTTTTTCTAGCAAGTGATTGGTAAACCTGAAAATCCTCAATCTCGAGTTTTAGAACAAATTGGCACTAAGTTTCCGTTATAGCAAATATTTCAAACTGATTTACATAATCAATGAAAGGGAAAACGGAATTTATTCTAAAGAAACCATTGATATTACTGATGTGAATGAACGTATAAAAATAATTAAATATGAGTGATTGAATATTAATTAATTTATTTTTCTATTGTTTTTTGACCAAGAAAAGGTAAATTCATTCTGTCAAGATATATGTAAATAGTGTTAGTTCAATGTTTAATTTTAATTTTAGTTTTGCTTGGTTTGCATGTAAATATTCTTAAGGAAGAAAAATAAACTTTTTTTTTTCTTTTATAAGTGCAGACATCTTTTGTTTAATATAAATTTCTAGAAAAATATTTAAGCAGCAAAATAACAATGGCGACGAGACTTTCTTTCGAACCATATGTAATGAAAGAAGAATCTTTTGAAAATTATCTTCAACGATTCAAACAGTACATTTTTGTGAATGAAATCGAAGGTAAGAAGATTGTTCCTTTTTTTATTATGTCTATTGGAGCAAATACTTATAGTGTTCTAAAAGAATTAATCTCCCCTAGAGATGTTTGTGCATTAGAATTCGAAGAAATTGTTAGTGTTTTACTCACTCATTTTACACCTAAGCTAAATATCATTTTTGAAAGATATGAATTCAGCCAATTGGTTCAAGAACATGGCGAGAAAATAGGAGACTATGTCCTTAAATTAAAAAAACAAGCTAATAGGTGTAACTTTGGCTTAAATATTGAAGAACACCTAAGGGATAAGTTCATTGCGGGAGTTTCTAATCAAGTTATTTTGAAAAGATTACTCCAAGAGCCTGAGCTCACTTTTAATATGGCAGTGAATATGGCTACCACAATAGAATCGGTAGATTGTAATGTGTTGAAAATGAAGTCTTATGCTGAAACTAAAGAAATAAACAAATTACATTCTAAATGCAAACATTGTGGAAAGATGAATCATCATTCGGACAAATGTTTTTTTAGAAATTCTTTCTGCTATTCTTGTAAACAATTGGGACATATATCGACTGTTTGTCATTCAAAATCTAAGAATGGATATTTTCAACCAAGAAAGAGTGAAGCGTCTGCCCACGGAGAATCATTTTCGGGAAAGAATGGTGAGTCCATCAATAATATAGAATATTTGACTAATAAATTTGAGAGTATTTTGTATGTCTTCGACATAAAATTCTTAGCAGAGATTGACACTGGTGCAGCTTTAACAACTATGTCAAAAGCTCTATTTTTAAAATATTTTGAACATGTTAAATTATTTCCGTCTAAATGTTATTTAACCGATTATCAAGGAAAGGGCATTTCCTCTATTGGAGAATGTAAAGTAAAAGTAAGATATAAAAATAAAATAGGCCATTTAAACTTAATAGTAACAAATATTGAAAATAATAAATTTCTCATAGGAAAAGACTGGATAGTATATTTTGATATGGTACAAATTAATGTCCAACAAAATAATAATTTTGATACTAATTTTATTTTTAATAAATATTATAAACTTTTCGAAGATATAGTCATGCCAATAAAAGATATTTCCGTACACATTAATGTAAAAAATAATTTTGCACCAAAATTTTATAAATTTAGACCTGCTCCCTTTGCTATTAGAAATTTAATTGAAGAAGAACTATTATTTTTATTGAATAATGATATTATTGAAAATATAGTGGATAGCCCAATAGCTTCACCGCTAGTATGCGTCCCTAAGAAAAACGGCAAAATTAGAATTTGTGCGGGCTTTAAAAGAACCTTAAATCCATTTATCGAGGATGTTAAGTATCCGATACCGAACATCGATAATGTTTTACATTCATTTTTTGGTAAAAGTATATTTAGTAAAATTGATCTTTCAAGCGCATATCATCAGATACTTCTAGACGAGGAATCTCAAAAATTAACAGTTATTTCTACCCATAAAGGCCTTTTTAAATATAAAAGGCTGCCCTTCGGTATCAAGTCCGGAGCGACTATTTTCCAAAGAACTATGGACAATATTTTTTCCGGTCTTAAAAATGTAATAATATATTTAGACGATATTCTTATAGCATCGTCTGATGTAAATGAGCATATTTCAGATATTGAAACAGTCATGAATAAATTATCGGATTTTAATTTTTCAATTAATAAAGAAAAATCTTTGTTTTTTGTTGATGAAATCAATTATTTGGGACATAGAATAAATAAAAATGGAATCTATCCCCTTGAGGATAAATTGGACAGTATAAAAAAATGTCCTAAACCGAGTAACATTTCAGAATTGAAATCTTTCTTGGGCATGTTGTCATTCTACAGTAAATTCTTTAGAAATTTATCCATACATGCAAATCCTTTATTCTCTCTATTGAAAAGAAGTTATAATTGGAATTGGAAAAATGAACATGATCAGGCTTTCGAAAAATGTAAAAATTTGATTAGTACAAAAACTTGTTTGACGCATTATTCGCAAGATTTACCTCTTTATGTTACTTGTGATGCATCAAATTATGGTATTGGAGGATATATTTCCCATATTGTAAACGGCACTGAGAAACCAATTACTTTTGTTTCAAGAACACTAAATGACACAGAAAAGAAATATTCCCAAATAGAAAAAGAAGGGTTATCAATATTCTTTACCTTAAACAGGCTAAAACAATTCCTTTACGGAAGAAAATTTATTATTAATACAGATCACAAACCATTACTAGCCATTTTTGGCGATAAAAATAATTTACCAGCCTTAGTGGCAAATAGATTACATAGATGGTCACTCTCAATATCAAATTTTAATTTTGAAATTAAATATACTAAGGGAACTGAAATACCTCTTGCAGATTTTCTTTCAAGATTTCCAAATCCTGAAAAAGGGGAGAAGGAAGAGGAAATGGGAGAAATATTATTAATAGAAAATTCGATATTAGATTACGTCTTGGTATCGTACAAAACCCAAGAAGATCCAACTCTTAGAAAACTATATAAGTTAGTCAAGTACGATAAGTATGATGTTGACTCAGAGGTAGATATAAAACCTTATAATAGAATTAAAAACGAGATAACAATAGTAAGAAATTGCCTATTTTTCGGAAATAGAATGATCATCCCCGATTCCTTAAGAGAATATGTTTTGAAAATCATCCATGAAAATCATATTGGAGTAAATAAAATGAAAACTCTGGCCAGAAGTTCTGTCTATTGGCCGGGAATGGATGAGCAAATTGAGAGGCTGTCTAAAAGCTGTAGCACTTGTATGGAAAACACATCAAAGCTGCCAAACCAGGAATTCACTGAGTGGACTCCACCAAACAAAGTTTGGAAGAGAATTCATCTCGACTATTTCTATTTTGCGGGAAAAACTTTTTTGATATTAGTGGATGCGCATTCTAATTGGATAGAATGTCAAATAGTTCCAAATACATCGGCGGGATTCTGCATAGACTTTTTGAGAGAATGTTTAGCGAGATATGGTATCCCGGAGGTGGCGGTAATGGATAATGGGCCCCCGTTTAGAAGTTATGAAATAAAGACATTTTTCGAAAGAAATGGCATACATGCGATGTTTAGCCCCGCTTACCATCCGGAGAGCAACGGACTAGCGGAAGTGTCTGTAAGAGAGATAAAAAAAGCTATGAAAAGAATTATTTCGGAGGAAAGAGAATTACCCCTTGAGTTTGCTTTGATAAAGGCATTATATGCATATAGATTGAGTCCTTTGACTAGAACGGAAAAATCCCCTGCTGGAATATTTTTAAATCGAGAGATTAGAACAAAGATTTCCATGTTGAGCAAGAAATCAGTAAGAGTGGGGAGATTGAAAAATAAAAAACAGAACAATAGCTACAAAATAAATGATAGAGTAAGATACAGATGGATGGAAAGAGGAAAACCGAAATGGATGTTTGGGATTGTAAAGAGAATAGTGGGAAGCAACAGCTGTATGATAGAAACTGATGGAATTGAAAAGAAAGTACACACTAACTATATGAGGAGAAGTATGGAGAGAAAGGATGTTTCATCATCAGAAGAAGGAATAAGCTACCCAAGGCCTCAGACGTCAAGTCCCCTGACTCCTGCTACAATAGTAGCAGAATCTACACCTGGACCACCGACTGAATCTACACCTTCCCGGAGATATCCACTACGAGAGAGGAGACCACCGGATAGATATGTACCTTGATGAGTATTGCTATCTTAAAAAAGGGGGAGTTGATGTGAATGAACGTATAAAAATAATTAAATATGAGTGATTGAATATTAATTAATTTATTTTTCTATTGTTTTTTGACCAAGAAAAGGTAAATTCATTCTGTCAAGATATATGTAAATAGTGTTAGTTCAATGTTTAATTTTAATTTTAGTTTTGCTTGGTTTGCATGTAAATATTCTTAAGGAAGAAAAATAAACTTTTTTTTTCTTTTATAAGTGCAGACATCTTTTGTTTAATATAAATTTCTAGAAAATTATTTAAGCAGCAAAATAACAATTACAATACATAATTTGTACATAATTGTGACCAAGTTTTAATAGTTGTTCGATCAAAAGTAGTTTAGTTTTCCATTCCTATTAGCTATATGTGGTTGATGATGATATTTTCTAGCCTGTAAAAAGAGATATCATGTGATCCTTCCAGTTCATTTCTGTGTGTTTGCTATATCTCAGTTCCTTCTGAACTCATGATCTTATCATTTATCACTTGGTAAACAATACTTCCAACAATCAACTTGCTATCTCGAAGTTTAGATGAGATTCCTTTGGCCAAGAGTTCTTTTCTCTTATTAATCAACAATCGACGCTGTTGTCTAACTTTTAAGGTGTAATCCTTATTTATGTAAATCCTTGATTCCTTAAGCTTGAATGCATTCCTGAATAATTTTATTCTGCCTTCATATTTGGGTATTTCCACCAGTAGGGGTGCGCTCGGCCTTTTAGACAATCGATATCATTTGAGGATGTTAATATTCTCGGAGATTTGCATATTATCCGTAATTATCTGTTTTATTTTTGCGAGAGATTCATCGCTTGTTTCATTTTCTTTCTTTTCGACTCCGTAAAAAATTAAATTACTTTCTCTCATTTTCATCTCCGTGAATTCTATTCTTTTCTCAATTTCTTGGATCCTTTCAGAATTTTACCGTGTTTTCCATAGTATTCTCCAGTTATTGTATGCGTCGATTTAATTTCTCAACTCCTTGCTCTATATAAAGTAACCTTGTCTCTAATTTCTCCCCCCAGTCCTCCATTTTACTCAAGAGTGCACCAATCAATTGTCGAATATCACTTTCCATACATGACTCGAGCGTAGTTTGCCTAGTGGGCCTAGGTCCCGGGTTTTGCTCTATGCCAGATATCAGTAATAACATCAAAATTATACATCTAAGATTTGGCCTTCTGTACTGAATCTGAATCTTGAATTTCAGATTCTTAGCATAACCCAGATCCATTGCCAAACTATAATTTGCACAATTTTCACACGAATCCGGTAGAACAGAAATCAACTAAACATTTATTTAGCCTATTCCCTTATATTTGGCCAACCCAATTTCTTTATAAATCAAGAAATATCCTCCACGAACGCGTTCGCGCTGTTGGCGTTCGTCAGCGTGGAATAGGCTGTACCACTGCGGCTAAAAATATTTTTGGTCCCAATGGCTTCTTGAAAAACCCAGAAATGGATATTTAAGGCCAAACTATATATTATATTATATCTCTTTTTTTCTCTCTCAATTATTCTTCTTGTCTAAAAAGTAAATAAACGATATAAAAAACGAGTGCACAATGGGTATCATTTATTTCACATTTAAAAGGCTAGCTCTAAAGTTTAGAACTCTTCAAAAGCCTATTTCCTTGGAATATGACCAACAAGCTTGTCATATATAGTCATATATCATAGATTTTATTAAAACGCGTTATCGGTGCATGTTTTTAAAATTCCTGAGGCAGGAGTGTAGTATAGCGTGGTAGACCCACGCCGCGGTACCCCAGTACTGAACTCTCTGCCAGGACTCTGTACAAACAGCGAGTATGTTTGTTTTACATAATAATTAAGAAGTGTGAATGGTATCCAGGCTGGTGTACCTCATCAGTGGGATTTGTATCATCTATGCCCCACTTCTCTACCTTCTGCGGCAGCCTCCTGCACTGAAGGAGATTCAGGTAAGTGAATCTGACATCTCGATCTCTAATCTTTTCCAGCGATCTTCCAAATTGAGGAGCCTTTAACTATTAACAAACATTGTGTGATAATGATATATTACAGCAGCTACTACAGTAGAACCTCTCTGTAAAGGACAACACCTAATTGTAGAGCCAAAGTGTCTTTTAAGGAGATGTGTCCTCTTACCGGAGAGTTGCTAAATTGTAAAAATGGTAATTTTGCAATTGAAAACTGTCCTTTATAGAGAGGTGTCCTCTTACCCGAGAGTTGATAAATTGTAAAAATGGTAATTTTTCAAATGAAAACTGTCCTTTATAGAGAGGTGTCCTCTTACCCGAGAGTTGATAAATTGTAAAAAAGATAATTTTGCAAATGAAAACTGTCCTTTGTAGATAGTTGTCCGCTAGCGGAGTGTCCGCTAAAGGGAGGTTTTACTGTAGTTAAGGAATATTCAGATATAGTTCAGAATTAATCAGGAGAAATCTGAAAGAAAAAAGCTCTTGGAGCGTAATGAAAGATTCTGTAATCCTATTAAATGATTTACAGTCTCAAATTGTCTCTTCTTACTCTAATGCAACTATAAATTTCTTTTATAAAAAGTGTTTTAGAAATCAAAGTAGAATATTGAAACTTATAATGCAGTTAACATATGTAGTTTACAAGAATTCTGTTTCAGCCGAGTTGAAAATTTATCGGGGAAATAAATATATTTTTAAAATGTTGTTTTCAGTATTTTTCCCAATTTTCGTAAGGTTCAGCTGTTGATATCTAAACAAGACCAATTCCACCAACAGGAAATGTTCAGCCAATTATGTGCGAGGATAGAAAAGACCTTTTTTATTGAATATTGTAGCATATTTACTGAAACATAAAGTATCTACCATCATTAGGGCTCGGATTTTTTTTTTTTCAAGAAAAGCGCTGTGTTGCGTTTAAATCAATAAATATTCACAGAGTGGTATAGCGGTAAATTATTGAAAATTCGCGAAGTGGTTGTTCTAAATTTCACGGAATTTTTGCACTAAAATCAATGAGAGAAAATTCACTGAGTAGTTGGGCTTAAATTAATAAATTACTCACAAAGCCATTGCGCAAAAATTAATGTGAAAATTCACCAAGTAGTAGCGCTAGAAATATGCCTTCTATCAACAGGCACTGGAATAGGAAGATATGGAGAGACCGTGTGGCCCACCCTCAGTAGAGGAAGGCGCTGAAGGAGGGAGATATGGAGAGACCATGTGGCCCACCCTCAGTAGAGGAAGACACTGAAGGAGGGAGATATGGAGAGACCGTGTGGCCCACCCTCAGTAGAGGAAGACACTGAAGGAGGGAGATATGGAGAGACCGTGTGGCCCACCCTCAGTAGAGAAAGACACTGAGGGAGGGAGATATGGAGAGACCATGCGGCCCACCCTCAGTAGAGGAAGCCACTGAGGGAGGGAGATATGGAGAGACCATGCGGCCCACCCTCAGTAGAGGAAGCCACTGAAGGAGAGAGATATGGAGAGACCATGTGGCCTACCCTCAGTAGAGGAAGGCACTGAAGGAGAGAGATATGGAGAGACCATGTGGCCCACCCTCCGTAGAGGAAGGCACTGAAGGAGGGAGATATGGAGAGACCACGTGGCCTACCCTCAGTAGAGGAAGGCACTGAAGGAGAGAGATATGGAGAGACCATGTGGCCCACCCTCAGTAGAGGAAGGCACTGAAGGAGGGAGGTATGGAGAGACCATCTGGTCCACCCTCGGGTAGAGGAAGGCACTGAAGAAGGGAGTTATGGAGAGACCATGTTGCCCACCCTCGGTAGAGGAAGGCACTGAAGGAGGGAGATATGGAGAGACCATCTGGCCCACCCTCAGTAGAGGAAGGCACTGAAGGAGGGAGATATGGAGAGACCATGTTGCCCACCCTCAGTAGAGGAAGGCACTGAAGGAGGGAGATATGGAGAGACCGTGTGACCCACCTTCAGTAGAGGAAGACATTGAAGGAGGGAGATATGGAGAGACCGTGTGACCCACCCTCAGTAGAGGAAGGCATTGAAGGAGGGAGATATGGAGAGACCGTGTGACCCACCCTCAGTAGAGGAAGGCATTGAAGGAGAGAGATATGGAGAGAACATGTAATTATGTTCATTGCCTTGCTATACAATTGTCAATTAACGTAATTTATTGACATTTTGTCAATAAATGTAAACATGGCAATGTCTGCACTATCAATTTACAATAATGATAATGATTATTTAAAAATATAATTAGATATAACTATATACAAATAATATATACATGGCGCCTATACCACCACTGCAGAGTTGGTGGTGAATCACAAACGGATCTTCAGCGACATTTCGCGATCTACGAAGAAAACACAGATATTTTGCAGATCAATAAAGAACTTATGAAATAGGCATCTCCTTATCTTGCAACTGAAAGTTGCTGATGGCTTGCGCCATCTATCGGAATAAATATCAACTATTCTCGTTGATTTTTTAATTATTCCAGAAATGGCTAAATAATAATTAAAAAATCAATGATAATAGTTGATATTTATTCCGATAGATGGCGCAAACCATCAGCAACTTTCAGTTGCACGATAAGGAGATGTATTTTTCATAATTTTTGCACCTTATCCCAGTACAATATCACATTTGTACTATTTTTTCACATAAGGAACTTATGTGTCAACATTACGCAAGGGCCAAGCTTATCTCCACTTGTTTAGCTAGAGTTATAGGGACGTTAGATAGACCACTGATGTTCTTGTGTTGTTTTACAGTCCTTGGTGCCCATTCACACGGATTTTTTCGACAAGATCTTTCTCTACTTCAGAATGATGGCTGTTTGGCTCCCCAAGCCACCTCGTACAAAACCTCCCAAATACTCCTCCCCCAGAGGTGACACTGAAGGAAGCAACTATTCAACAAAACTCTAACATCTTATTATTCATCATCGACTTTCTCTCATCATTATCTCTTCAATCTCCATCTCCAAAGTTTTTCCATCATTATTAAATATGTGGCGACCACACTTTGCTTCAGCGAGCGCGAACTGGGACAAAGCCTCAATACACATACTACGGGCAATAGAGTGGCGGCCCCACTATGCTTCAGCAAGCGCAAGCTGGGAGAACACACTACGCATGCGCGCGGGGCGTCATCCGACACTTTTGCTGGCCACTGGCGCCATAAACAACAAGGCCTGCTCCCAACGGCCGTTACTTCAACCGTTACTTCTTTTCTCTTTATATACATATTTCTGGCTTTAAATAAATTAATTTTAATTATAATTTTATCAGCGGCCTTTCCACAAGCCACACCAACACATCACGCAACCACCATCTCCACAAATATATATATTTGTCAATATTTCTTTCTTGAAAGCGTTCTGTTTACACTAATATACAATTCGATAAAATAATCCCTTCAATCAATACTAAAACAAGAAAATTAAGCCTCCAGGGAAAAATCTCTCAAGCTTTCAGGCAAGAAAGCCCTTCTATTAGAGAAAAAAAAAATATTTTCTCCCGTAGAAGGCCAAAAGCTTGAGAGATTTTTAAGTAAAAATATATTTAAAAGAAACTTTCCCTGGAGACTTAATTTTCTTGTTTTAGTATTACTAATATACAAGTAGATATTTTATACCAAGAATAATTAATTGCTATTTCTTTATATAAATAGGTCACGTAGAGTGAAGTGTCTTTTTATTGGTGAAAAATATGCAACTTTTACATATCGTCTTGAAGTACGCTTTACTTCTACAAGCCTATAACAACAACAACAACAAAAGCCTTCATTTAGGACCTCTCGTCCTATAAAGGATTCGCCAGTTTACAGAGTAATTGAAGAGAAGAGAACTAAGAATACAGAGAGAAACCTTTATGTAGTAGGTATAGTATAGTATTTTCTACCCTGTGACTATATACAACAGAAACAACAAGCCTTTTACTGGAATCAAAGTCCCATACAGGATTCGTCATTCTAATCCTGACAAAGATTATTTACATATAATTATTTACATTAATTAGATTATCTATATAGCTTTCCCTTCTCTTCAACCGTCTTCCAAAATTTGAACAACGCAAACGCTCCAGCTCTGTTTCTCACCACCTCATTCAACAGGAACTCCAAAGAGAGTCCCTCAAGGTCTACAAGCCTATAACATGTACAAATCCAATTTTAACATAAAGTTTATGTGATTAAAAGACCTATCTTTCAATAGTACTAATTTTTAAATAATAAATGTTGATATATTGTTGTAATAATGATTAATAATTTTCTAATAAATCTTAATTTTGGTCAATTCATTTATCGTATTATTGACTTCAAATTTCATTAGTTTTTGCTGTTGTTGTTTTATTGAGTAAATAAATATACAGTAGAACCTTCTTGTAAAGAACATCACCTAATTTCAGAGCCAAAGTGTCCTTTAGGGAGAGAGGTGTCCTCTTACCGGAGAGTTACTAAATAGTAAAAATGATAATTTTACAAATGAAAACTGTCCTTTGTAGAGAGGTGTCCGCTAGCGGGGTGTCCGTTAAAATGAGGTTCTACTGTACTTTAAAAACACGCGTTTATAATGATAATCATTATTTGAACACAGTATCATACAGAGATCGCGTGTAAAATATAAAATGGCTTATAGTAGTGTGCATGAGCTTATAAATCTCTTTAAACATCCTTTACCTTTTTATTTTATTTAATTTTCGTAATAGATATAGCTATAATCGTTATTTCGCTGATATAAATAAGTACACCTATCCCCCGATTTACACGGTAGATACGTTTCTGAGAAAAACGTGTAAATCGGGGGATAGGTGTACACAGAAATAAAAATAAAATGCATTGACAGGTTAATATATGTAGTCAGCACATAAGCTCGGGATTCCTCGTGAGATGTGTACACAGCGCATGTGTTCAATCACAGTAGCATTTAGTATAGTGCGATAAAAACAAAACAAAAAAATATTCGGAAAACCGTGTAAAAGCGAAAACATGTAAAACAAGTACCGTGTAAATCGGGGGATAGGTGTAATTATAATAGAGAAAAATTATTTATTAAATTTTGGAATATGTATCAGATTTTCTACTAATGATTGCATACTAAACAGTCAAACCGGTTCTAGGCATTTTACCTTCTAAATTGTCAATAATGGTTGGACCAATTCTGACCTTAAATTACACCCATAGACAAAACTTAAGAAAGTGGAAAGTCTTTGATATGTCGCCGGTTTTATATTTTTCAAGAAGACAGAGTTATTTTTGTTCACACACACTTTGTTATCTTGTGTGACTTCAATAAAGGTCACTGTAATATCTTTCAGAGTTATTGTCTGAATCCCGATATACATGCTAAAAGGTACAACTTCCTTAAGTTTTGTCCATGATTGAAATCTGCCTATTTGAACGTATTTGCATTTCTATATTTTGATACCGGAAGATTAAAAAAATTATAACGAACCTGTCTTGGTAAGTTCGATTTTTCCGGGAGAATGGGAAAATTAAAGATAGGTTTGACTGGAATTTGTTCTGATGACATTTTTATGTTTTATGATCAATTTGGCCATCATCACTTCACAGAATTTACTTCTGATCAGCAAGAAATTCCACCAGATGCAGAGATTCAATCAAGTAAGTTATTTTGAATAATTAACTTTCTTTCTGGCTCTGAGAATTCTCGCATTCTTCTTCTTTGATAGAAACTTTCTTTCTGGCTCTGAGAATTCCTCTTCTTTGATAGAAACTTTCTTTCTGGCTCTGAGAATTCCTCTTCTTTGATAGAAACTTTCTTTCTGGCTCTGAGAATTCTTCTTCTTGGATAGAAACTTTCTTTCTGGCTCTGAGAAATCTTCTTCTTGGATAGAAACTTTCTTTCTGGCTCTGATAATTCTTCTTCTTGGATAGAAACTTTCTTTCTGGCTCTGAGAATTCTTCTTCTTGGATAGAAACTTTCTTTCTGGCTCTGAGAATTCTTCTTCTTGGATAGAAACTTTCTTTCTGGCTCTGAGAATTCTTCTTTTTGGATAGAAACTTTCTTTCTGGCTCTGAGAATTCTTCTTCTTGGATAGAAACTTTCTCTTCTCGGGTCTGAGAATTCTTCTTCTTGGATAGAAACTTTCTTTCTGGCTCTGAGAATTATTATTCTTGGATAGAAACTTTCACTCAATCTTTTTCTAATATTTTGTGATCCTCCTACTTCAAATCATTATAATTTTCTTCGCTTTCTTTTGACTTTGCTTCATCTTTGCTGAATATTTTCTAATCAATTTATCATCTATGTTTTACTCTTGTCATCTTTATAGATTTGATATTTATTTTTTATACGCGGGAGTTTTTAATGCATATTTAGGATCAAAATTTTGTACCCCAATGCCACTAATTATAACCTCTACGTTTAAAAAATAATTATTCATAGAAATAATTTTGTAAACATAATAATTTTTCCATTGTTATATATAAACGAAAAAATATTTTCTAAAATTGTGTGGAGAAGTATTAAATTATTTGTGATATTAAGGACTGAAAACAATTTTTCATTGATATCAGTCGATTTTAAGGAATATGAATAAATACATAGAGTGAGAATAAAGGAAATAATATAGAATATACACTCATAGACAAGAACTTAAGGAAGTTGTGCCTTTTATCATGTACTAGACGGGTGACCCGGGCTTCGCCCCGGGATTGACCCGTGTGCATATCTACCCGAGTGATATATATTTAGATAATATTTTTTTTATAATTGTTTGTTATTAGCATTATCTATTTGTTTGCATCAGCATAATTTAATCGTTGATAGAGGGCGCTGTTCGTGAGTTAAGTAGAATAATTTGAATATATAGTTTTAATAATTGATTTATATATTTTTTAAAATAGCCTATCATCTTCCCCGTATTTTTTTACCTATGTATGGAAATTTTGGTTTGAATTAGTGAACTACTGCGAATTTGTATACCGGACATACAAACAAACAAACAAACATTGATTTTTATATATATAGATATCGGGATTCAGACAATAACTCTGAAAGATATTTGATACACAATAACCTTTATTAAAGACACACGAGATAACCAAGTGTGAACAAAATTGCTTCTGTCTCCTTTAAAAATAGGCGACATCAAAGACTTTCTAGTTCCTTAAGTTGTGTCCATGAGTGTAGGTTTTATCTTTCGCACTGTTTCAATAATACTATGGAATGATAGTAATTTTTGTTATTAATTTATAAAGAAGAGAATCAGTAAATTAAATTTAATTGCCATCTAATCGTTAGAATTTTACACATATAAATTTACTGGCAATGCGTTTCTTTTTAAATATCATCAATTTTGATGATATTTAAAAAAACGCATTGCCAGTGAATTTATATGTGTAAAATTCTAACGATAGATGGCAATTAAATTTAATTTACTAATATATATTTGTTATGAAAACATATTTTGCGGAAGAGCTTTGCTTGATGCAATACCTTGAAATTATATGTATTTTCCTCTACAGACCTATAAGCTTATGTCCATAGTTCACTAAACACCCCTAAGCTGCCTTCCATAGAAAATACAGGGTATATTCCAATCCAATACAATAGTAGTAGAATAAAAATAAGTCAGTGGACGAGTAGGTAACCCCCTCGATTCCGACAGTCATGAACCGGGATTGAATCCCGCGTTAAAATTTGTATAATATGTGAATAACCTTCACATATTATTCATTGTTCAATTATCATGAACTAGGTTGCTCTTGCTGAGCGGTACCTATTTATGTGATTTGAACCAGATACAATAGTAGAGCGGTCTAGAGATTAATTTGGCGAAACCGCTGAGAGGGTTCACTACTGATGAGCCAAGCCCTCTCATTCAATAACTTATATCATTGCAGTAAGGTCTGTAGAGATAGTATTTGATGATATTTAAAAAGAAACGCATTGCCAGTAAATTTATATGTGTAAAATTCTAAAGAAGAATCAGTTTGTTTTCTCCTTTATCCAACACTAGATTTTTCCTCACTAACCATTCATACATTGGTCCAACATTGCCGCTCTGATTGCTTGAATGTTGTGATAGAAGATTTAGATAAAACCAAGAGCTCTCAAAGAAGGTATAAAAAGATAGGTCTGGGTTACAAGCTGATAGTTATAGAAAACATCAGGCAATTCTAGGAGACGTATAGAGATTGAAAACTTTTTATTGATCACACAAGTCAATGGTTGGAGAAAATAAAATACTATTCTAAGTTACAATACTCTGCTTGATGGCACTTTGATAAAGAGAATAAAAAATAATAATATTGTAACGTAGAGAATTAGGAAAGACAAACTTCAGAATGACACTGCAATTTATTTAATGCAAGTACAAAAATCAGCATTTATAAGATACAAGATAAGCAGTGAGGGAAGTTTTCAGATAAGCAAAATATAAATATAAAAAAAATGAATAACTGTATATAAAATATAATAAATACTTTTCTACAATATTGAAGATAGTGAAATATATAAACAATGATGTTACACATCGAGGAAAATCTCCCAACAATGAAGAGTTTAAGCAATCAGAGGCTCCTCACGGATTTCCCTTATTTCCAGAGTCATGTGGAGACGCTTAGACAATTGACAATTAAAATAATTTTATTGACATCTTGTCAATACATGCAAAGTGCACAGTCTGCATTATTTAAAAAGATAATATGCATTATATACAGTATATACAATGAATATGGCATCTCTGCTAGCGCTGCAGAGTTTGGTGGAGAATCGCCAGTGGGTCTCCAGCGACACCACGCATTTCACGATCTACGAAGAATACGTAGGAAACGCTTAGAAGAGTTAATAGGGAAGAGAGAAAACAAAATAGTAAAATAAATAAATTGCAATTTATAACATATACGAGGGATTAAAGACGCTATTCAGAGCAGACGTCGTATTTAAAATATGGCGCGAAGAACAGTTGGCACATGCGCACTCGGTGAAACAGCCGCCACATCCAAGTGACTCAGCCGCAGCTGTCTATCTTGATATTGTGCATTTAGAAACCCTGATTGACAGTCCATTTATAAATATTTGATTAAAATAGTGAGCTCATATACGTGATGAAGTCTAATTTTCCATCCTCCGATTATGTATTTGGTTGTGCATAAAATAAAATTGCAGACGATTGTGGTGACAGAAAGAGGGAGACATCCAGGCTAGACATTATATTATGGATCCACAAGTTGTACCGATTTTTTCTGGCAGGATTCCTCGAACAGATGGGTCGATGCCAAATTCCGAATTTCGCTAAAAGATAGATGACCTAAAGACAGTTATGATGGGACATTTGGACAAGACGCAGCCTGCATCTCACTCAGGGTGATAAGCTAACGTCTGCAGCGACCATGTTGACCATCTGACCCTCCCTCCTCTCTCCTATTTCACGATTGTAATGTTTTCTTTCTTGAAACCCTTGCTCTTTGCTTATTATTCGCTTACCTCCACGGCTTCTAAACTCAGCATTCCTCAACTCGTTCACAGTTAATTACCTTATATATAACATAAATTTACGGGTGGATGGCATTCACGTATCAAAAAGAGGCAACTCTCCTTTTAATTGCGCTTCAGAACGATGCACTGTATATCACCCTAGTGAAGAACTGATGCTGTGGCTCAATTTTTATCATCACTAATAACCTTTTTACTAGAGTGATCACAGTGCTTCATTCTGATCCGCAATTAAAGGTAGAGAGGTTCCCCTTTTGGTATACACTGGTGTCCAAAAAAATAAGAAACTTTTGTTTTTTAATGATATGTTTTAAAATATACAACGCTAAAAGCTAAAAAATAATTTAATTAGGTATTTTAAGTCGTAGAATTTATTTATCGCAACCATTCGATTCGGTAAAATTGAAAATATGCAAATTTTTGCTTGTCTTTATAAGTGTGCTATTTGGCGTGTCGTTTACCCCATCTAAGAATTGTCCAATTATAATTTTATTTAATCCTTAGTTAATTATGAGTTTACGAAAAATGTTTGCAGATGATTTAAAATGGAGAGCTGTTGGAAGAATGGAGGCAGGGCAATCACAAGTTGAAGTAGCAAAATGGCTAAATGTGAATAAATCTGTGGTCAGCAAAATATGGAAACAGTTCATTGAGACAGGAACCATCAAAAGAAAAGAAGGTTCTGGTAGAAAAAGAAAAACAGCTACCTCTGAAGACCGTTATCTGGTCGTAACTGCCAAGCGCCATAGGGAGATGACAGCTATTCAACTCTCTAATGAACTCTCAAGTGCTACTGGAACGAGAATTTCAAGACAAACTGTTTACCGAAGGCTTCACGAAGGTGCTCTTTATGCAAGACGACCAATGGTCTGTATCCCTTTAACCTATGCTCACAGGAGAGCCCGCATGAATTGGTGCTTGGAACATCACGCCTGGACTCATGATCAGTGGGCCAGTGTTCTCTTCAGTGATGAATCAAGATTTAGTTTAAACACAGATTCTCGACGAGTTTTCATCTGGAGGGAGCCTGGAACCCGCTATCATCCCAGTAACATCAGGGAAATAGACAGTTTTAGAGGAGGCAGTCTCTTAGTCTGGGCTGGCATCAGTTCTAGCAGACGCACACCCCTCCACATTTTTTCTGGGGGCACTTTAACTGCCCAAAGGTACAGGGACGAGATCCTTGAGCCATATCTAAGACCTTATAGAGATCAAATTGGTCACAATTTAATTTTTATGGACGATAATGCTCGTCCGCATAGGGCTAGGCTAGTCAATGAATATCTCCAGAGTGAGAATATTCGAAGGATGGATTGGTCAGCCAGATCTCCGGACCTGAATCCAATAGAGCATGTGTGGGATGCTCTAGGGAGGCGTATTGGAGCTCGTCACCCCTCTCCCAGAACCCTCGTTGAGCTAAGAACTGCTCTATTGGAGGAGTGGGGTTTACTACCCCTGGACCTCCAAAGCCTGGTAAACAGTATGAGGGCTCGCTGTGAGATCTTGATAGCTGTTAGAGGTGATCATACTCCCTATTGATATCTTATTTATTTAATATCTGGAACCTTAGCTTTGGGTATGTTGGTAATAATTTGCATATTTCATAATTTCAAATATATTTTTTTTCATTTTCATATAGCTAGTCAAATTCTCAATAGTTTAAACTATTTGTATACTAAATTTTATATTTGTTAATAAATTAGCTTTTGAGAAATTTCAATATTGGTTAAGTTTCTTATTTTTTGGACACCAGTGTATATATGCAAGAATCGTGAGCCATTGAAGGATTTTTTTTCTTCAGAAAGAGCTCCCAATGCGGGATTCGATCCCGTCTCGTGGCTTTATAATATTATACTCGTGACTATATTATACAGTTAAACCTGTCTATAACGCCCCCTCTCTATAGCGTCCGATTTTAAATACGTAGTACAATGCGATTTACATTAAAAGTGACCTGTCTAATAGCACTCCCTCTTTATAGCACCCTATTTTGGTTAATCTCAAGAGGGGGCGCTATAGACAGGTTTAACTGTACTTATATAACAAGAGTTCATCAGTAAATCTGTATGTTTCAGTCCCTGCTCACCGGGACTTCAGTCCAGTATGTCAGCTATACCAACGAAGATTCCCCCGAAGAAGAAGATGAGTCCAAGAAGATGCCGCAAGTCCCTTGATCTTCCAGCGCTTCCTGTCTTGGTTGCTCAAACTTATCTTTGTTTATTTTAGTCGTATCTCTTGTAAAGAAATGTGGGTTCTCCACAACAGTGAGATTCTATATTTATTGTTGTATCGTATATATAAATTTCTATATAAATCTATATATCTCTATATATATTACTCAAATGTACAGGTATATATATATGTGTAGTAGATGTATTCTATCGATGTGTTCAAGAAACCCTAAAATAAATGAAGACCCAAAGGTGCTTTCATTGTAATGTAGGTAGCATCCTATTTCTTTATAAATCCCTCTATTAAATGTGTAGTATTATGTTTATTTAAATATATATATATACAGTAATCGTTATATAATAACATGGATTTATTGCATGCTAGATGTATATTCAATATATTGCCCTATATATGCCGCCCAATATATGGTTTTAAAACGTGTGTGTTTAATGTTGATATATATTTAAAAGAAGAGATGCCACTTTTTTGGTACAAATATATAAATGTATTGAATATTTATAACTTACTAGTTATGTGCCAAATTATTTATTATTATATTACTAAATGTGTATCAATGTTGATTTCAAAGTCTCTATAAAGGTTGAAAAAACAAAATAAATTGAAAAAAGAATTCTTCGAATATCTCGAAATGAACAAAAAAATATTTGTCTTTTTTTTTTTTTGTTATAATTACGATGAACTAATATTAATATATTTAAATTATATAGGAATTATAGATAAAGGCAATGCAGATATAGTTTTCTTTTGTTATAGTCGCTTAAATGAAAACTTGAAATTAAAATCTTAAAACTTCGATTGTATAGGATAGACAGTAAAATTAACAAAAAAAATATATATTTTTTTGTCTATATAGAATCGAACTATACAATAATACATATAGTTATTTAAACAGATTCCTACCAATCAAATGCGTTTTTAGATCCAAAAAAGATCAAATTTGAAATATATCCTCAATTTTTTATAATTTTAGATAAATATTTTTTTATATTTAAAATTTGTGAAGTGTATTTTTCACTTTATCTTAACGGAAGTAATGGGTATATGGTTTTAAATTCGTATAATATACATTGAATTTGAAATTTTTCATTTGTTTAAAAGTTATTACATATCAAAAGAACTTATAAGTCTATATGTTCGAAAATATATAAAATAAGTTTAAATAACTTTAGTGTAACAAGAGGTTTATATAGTGAAATATATTTACTAATAATTATATATATAGTAACTATAAATAGTTTATATTTGGGACCACAAGAAATATCAGTCAAAAATAAATAGTTCTATAGACACAGTAATATGCAACCACAATTTGACCAAACATAGAACTATATTTTAAGAATAAATACCTTATAATAATGGCGATTTATTTTTATGATAGTCACCTAAATATATTTTGTATGAAAATAACCTCTATTGAAGACATATATATTGCTGCTAGCATTCTTACATATCTATAGCATATCGTTATATATATACAAAAAAATAAACAGAAAATATTTTTTAAAACACTAGCTTAACATTTATTATATGTACCACAAAAAAAAAAATTATTTGGAGCCTATTTTCTAGAAATTGATCATCTTTCTTTTGAATTAATATTTCGACTCATTAATTCTCACACAAAAAATATATATAAGTTATGAATTAATTTTGTTTGTTGTTAGATAAAGGGTTGATAAGACAAAGGATCGATAAGATAAAGGGTTGAGGTGCAGTTGTTAAGAAAAAATAATTATTTACCGTCAAGTAGTTTTTATTTTCAATTACCTGAGGAAATATTACACATTAGTTATTTTCACATCATATAGAATTTACAATGTTAATCCTATGTTAGTGATTTAAAAGGATAGATATGTTAACTACGCATATTTACAACAAAACTGAAAGTCTTTCTAAAAACGATTATAACAAAAGTAAAATTATCAATGAATAAAATAAAATATATATTTTTTAAAATATAGAAATATTTGAATTTTTAGATTATATAATATACATATCTTTACTTTCTATTCTAACTAGTTTACTTTTTATGTATACTATTTAATAGGTGTATGTATGGTTAACTTATATTTAATTTATATTAATTCGATCATATTTTAACGATGAATATTATAAATATGTATTAAAATGTATATCTATAGGAACTTCTTTTTTTCATATGAATATTTAAATGAAAAAAAATAATTATTTCAAAATAAATAAATTATTAATTTATAATATGAATTAAATAAATTACAAACAAAATATACTCAGGCTATTTTCAAATAAATTTGATACATTAAAAGATGATAAGTAGAAAAACAACATTATTTTCATTAAAGTTTTCATTTATAAATGATAAATTTACGAATAAATATTTTAATTAATTCTTATATTTGATAAGGGTATATTACTGCTCTTACCCATAAATTATAACTAAACATATAACTCCAATGTAAGCTTTTTATAGTCTACAAAATAAAAAGGTAAGGAAATAAATTGGCATTATATTATATACTTTCATCATTTTTTAACTCGGGGATAGAATTTTTTTTTTAAATAATATATTCTGGATTATAGCAGGCTCATAATATTAAAAATAACGTGATATTTTTTATATTTGAGCTTTTATATAATGGTATATTATTGATTAGAAAAGGCATATATTGGATCAAATTTGTATTTATTTACTAAAATATTTCAATGGCAATTAATATTAACAGATCTTTTTATCATTTTGGTCTCACCTGGAGGTAGCCTAATATCAGAGACTTAATCTTGGCCAGAAAAGAGGCTGCCATGTCAGGCCAATACATGAATAGTCTTTCAACCAAAACAGAATCTGATGAAAGACTAACTCCAGGAGAGACAGTTTCAGCAAATTTTTAAGATGTCTCTCATAAAATTCTACTGTAGATCCCAAATATTATATAATGTTTTTTAAAGGAAATTAACTTGTTTTAAAAATAATATTATCGTAATATTATAATATATTTATTATATTCACAAAATATATAACCGAAAACAGAGTTTATATTTCGCAATTTCACATGAAAATAACAAATAATTTCCTAAATTCAAATTAAATTAGTTATCATGTTTCAAATATGGCATGTCAGCGTTTCCCAACCTTTTTAAGCCCTCGGACAAGTAAAATTTATTTTTGTGTGTGTGTTTTTTTAGCAAAACAACTTTACTAGGTAATAAAGAACTATTATATAAGTTTATTATAATTTTTTTATAAATCTTAAAATTAATGGTGTTAGCGTGTTACCAGCCGATGAGGTTTACTTTTGTTGTATATATATTAATTAATTGTTACCACAGAGTGTGTGTAAGCTCACAGGTAAATAGGCGCTAACCGAAAGGAAAAAAAGTTCCTTTGTTCAATATTAGTTTCCCTTTTATATTTTGTTCTCTCTCTTGTAAATCAATAAATATAATGTTTAATTAATAATTTTGAAATCAGTTTCATTCTCAAAATTCTAAGCTAAGTCAACAACTTTATATCTGACATGTTTTATGATTATTTTTAAATAGAATAGATTTTTTCGAGTAAAAAAAAAAGGTTCTATATAATTCAGTTCAATCTGTGATTAATTGAATTATTTTTTATTTCAAATGTGTCTGTAAATCATTATGTTAATAACAAACGAATTTAATATATAATAAAAATGATACAATAAAATTTATATTAAATATTCAAAATATATATTAGCGCATTCTCTTTAGAATAATATTAGAAAATACTTTATAATTTTATTTTACATTTTAGCATTAAATAGCGTATAATTTTATAGTGTAAATATATTTATTATATATAATACAAATTATAGTGTTATGTAAACTATATATATATCCCTATTCTAACTTCAAGGCTGACTTGGGACCCATTGTGTAATATAACCTCTATGTATTTCCGTATATTACATAAAACATATATGCATATATATTTATATGGAATTATAGATTCGATGTGGTAGGTGTGTCCTTTGATGTTAACTTTAAGGTTATAGCATGAATGTATATTTATGCCATCTATATATTCTTTATAAAAATATTGTTTATATTTCGAATTGTTGTCAACATAATTATTTGACCAATATTTCTCTCAATAGATATTTTTATAACGATATTATATCAAATACATTTTAAAGACTCGAATCTTAAAATTGTTGATAGAAATGCATATGGAATTTAGGCATATTTTTTTTCCAAAATATGATATCTATGGGTTTATTTATTAAATCTAAAGTTTAATATAAAATGAAATGGCTTTATTTCTTGAAAAATTACCTCATTTAATAAATTATATATTATTTATTATGGCATATTAGGAGTAAATATTATTCTGCTGTTTAAAATTTCCATCAAAAATAAAGTTAGTATTTTCACACAAACTCATAAAAATATTGTTTATTCTGTATTATTCAATAAATTGTTAACGTTTATTAATATGTTTTTAAGTAAAATAAATATGCTATAAAGACATTTCTAAAATTGATAATATGTTTGTTATCTATATATATATCCAAAGCAAACGATTATTTATTCAAATGCTTCAGATAAAAATGTCTTGAATTTATTTTTGCGTACTATTAACGTAGTTGTTATAAGAATTAACATTGTAGAATATCGACGTATTCCTTTTTATCAATATAGTAATATTCTTGTTTTTTGCGAAGAAAAAAAAAAGAGGAGGGGGATCTGTTCTTTGTCGTTTTCAGATGATCCTTTGCATTCTAGAGTTCTTGAAGAATTATCAATAAATAGATGAATAAAACTTTAATTAAAAAGGCATATATTGGATCAAAATATCATTTATTTTACCAATATTTCAGTTGGCTGAACGCCAACCTTTATCAAGGTATTATAACACCTTGGCGTTCAGCCAACTGAAATATTGATAAAATAAATGATATTTTGATCCAATATATGCCTTTTTAATTAAAGATGTATTTATGGATTGCTCTATTTTCAAAAAGATGAATAAAAGTATTATGTTAGGCTTATGATTTTATCCACCAGGTGATACCAAGCTTCTTCTAATATAAATCTTTGGTAGGTCGTTGAACCTTAGACTAAAAAGCCTTTGTTTAAATAACCCTTTTTTTTTTTTTTTTTTATAAATAATCAGGGAGGCACAGACTAAGTGTCAATAGATGGGCAAAATGTCTTTATCCTTTATTTTTCAACCACTTGGCATAATTTTAAGTTAATATGCAAATTATTGAAAATTTGAAAAAAAAAAAAAACTTGAAAATTTTTATAATAACGAAAAGATTCAAAAGGATAAGTTTCTTTATTATATATAAAGAAACTTATCCTTTTGAATCTTTTCGTTATTATAATTATTGAAAGGATTATTCGTCTTAAATTGAAAATTTTTGTTTGTATTTAAATTATCGAAAAATTTTATAAAATATAAAATATTTCAAAATTACATATTTCAAAACTCATTGCTAACGTAATAGTATATTGAAAATAAGAAATATTTCTCTAGTGTTGTTTTGTTATAGTTGTGCATGTGAGAAATAAGCGTTAGAAATTATACAATAAATAATGTAAAGATTATGCTTTGAGCCAAAGATTTCAAATATGTATGTTCTAAAATAAATTCTAAAATTTTTTGTTTAGAAAATTTCTAAATTAAAAAGATCGAAATTTTTTTTCATTTAATATCGTTTGATAAGAAATTTCGACCAATATTTTTGAATGACTAATTTTTCTCGAAATTACATAAAGGTGAGAAACAAAATAAATTTACTTAATATTATGCTTATTTTTATTATAAGAATTATTATATTTTTTCCTAATGGTAATCGAGAGATTTGGCTAAATTATTCTAATTAATGTTTTTTTAAAGAGCTAGAAAAACCAAATAACCTATAAGGAAAAAAAATTTTTTTTTTTTTAGAAGCTTCAAAACTTCTATGAATTGTTCAAAATTCTTCCAATGTATATATACTTAAAGCTTGATGAATTTATGTATTGTGCTTAATATATAGTAGAAAATATGTGCTCTGGTTGTGCCGATATATGTATAAACATGTATATGTAACTATGTAAAACTTGTATTATGTAACTTGTTGCTTGCCAAAAATAGATTTCTTCTAACCATATATATATATATTTTTGATGGTGCCATGTAACCCTTCCAGTCATATCTAATATATTCTCTCTCTTCCTATCGTGATGATAATATAGTTTGACACTGTTTCTATTTTGTGGAATAAATTTATATTTGTGGGACTCCTGCAGCGTTCTCTTTCTTTGACCATAACACACTATATCACATAACTCCTTGTAAATACAGTTAAACCTGTCTATAGCGCCCCCTCTAAATAGTGCCTTCCTCTTTATAGTGCCAGATTTTAAATACGTAGTATACGATGCGATTTACATTAAAAGTGACCTATCTATAGCACCCCTTCTAAATAGTGCCTTCCTCTCTATAGCGCCAGATTTTAAATACGTAGTACGATGCGATTTACATTAAAAGTGACCTATCTATAGCACCCCTTCTAAATAGTGCCTTCCTCTCTATAGCGCCAGATTTTAAATACGTAGTACGATGCGATTTACATTAAAAGTGACCTGTCTATAGCACCCCTTCTAAATAGTGCCTTCCTCTCTATAGCGCCAGATTTTAAATACGTAGTACGATGTGATTTACATTAAAAGTGACCTGTCTATAGCACCCCTTCTAAATAGTGCCTTCCTCTCTATAGCGCCAGATTTTAAATACGTAGTACGATGCGATTTACATTAAAAGTGACCTATCTATAGCACCCCTTCTAAATAGTGCCTTCCTCTCTATAGCGCCAGATTTTAAATACGTAGTACGATGCGATTTACATTAAAAGTGACCTGTCTATAGCACCCCTTCTAAATAGTGCCTTCCTCTCTATAGCGCCAGATTTTAAATACGTAGTACGATGCGATTTACATTAAAAGTGACCTGTCTATAGCACCCCTTCTAAATAGTGCCTTCCTCTCTATAGCGCCAGATTTTAAATACGTAGTACGATGCGATTTACATTAAAAGTGACCTGTCTATAGCACCCCTTCTAAATAGTGCCTTCCTCTCTATAGCGCCAGATTTTAAATACGTAGTACGATGCGATTTACATTAAAAGTGACCTGTCTATAGCACCTTATTTTGGTGAGTCCCAAGAGGGGGTGCTATTGATAGGTTTAACTGTATAAATAAATGCTTGGTACTTTTTAATTGAAAACTTAAATGATGTATTTATGTAAAAAAAGGTTTATTACTTGATTATTGATTAGTAGTGCTACAAAAGTATTATATTTAAGACTGAAATGCATATTCAGTTCAAATTATTATTATTTATTTAGTTAACCCAGATTTCTGGAACGTACAGGATTCGCTAACCACCCGGATTGTTCTTCAGACCCAAGTTTTTATTTTTTTTTTTCTATTTACAAGGCAAAGAGAGATCCAATTCATGAGGTGAAGGCTAAACAGATTTATTTATTGGAAGATTTTCAAGGGATGCTAGTTTCATCTGAAAAGATTATTATTTATTTTGTTAACTTAGGTTCTCTTGAATCAAAAAGAAGCTTAAAAAAAAAGAAACGACAATAGATATATAAACGAAAAAACGTCAAATATGATTCTACAATGATATGTCTTATAAACATAGATTATTAAAAAGAATTAAATCATTGAAAAAATGCAATATTTCAATTACTGTAGATAGCTATCAAGGCTTTACGGGAATTAAACACTATATCTGTAGCCCTCTATTTGTAATTTTAGCCTATTTAACACAACACCAATCTCGATCTGAGCTTTTTAAGATTGTTTTCAGATAGAAAAATCGACCGAAAAAGTAAATACAAAATAAAAATCTTAAAATAATGTTGTCAAAGGTTAAATTTCTAAACGATATTTTCTTTTTTAAAGTCTACTTCTTGTATACCATCTCGGCATAGATGGGAAGAAAGCACCTGATGAAGATCATTGGCCGCCGCAGCATCAGGGATACCAAGAAGCCACGGAGGGAGGCATCCCTACCTTGAGAGAGTTTTCTTCCAAATCATTATTTATCAATATTTAACTATTTATTAAATAGTACCCTTCTGTTTAGGAATCGTTTTTTAGATTAGAGAGGATTTAATAAGTTTCAACTTCCAACTAACTCTATATGTCTTAGAAGGAGTAGTTTTAATCTTATCAATTCTGTCTCACGCTTTACCATTTAATACTAAGACTACCTCTATATATATATAGTCACGACCGTCTTTCCTCATTGGCCTCAGTCACGGATGCGCGCGCATCATCATTATGATCATTATCATTATCTAATGATAATTATTATTATCAACATATATAGTCACGACCGTCTTTCCTCAATTCCTCATCTCTGTCACGGATGCGCGCGCATCATCATTATGATCATTATCATTATCTAATGATAATAATAATAATAATTATTATTATTATTATTATTATCAACATATATAGTCACGACCGTCTTTCCTCAATTCCTCATCGGCCGCTGTCACGGATGCGCGCGCACAGGGAGGTCACGTGCTCGCCGGCAGCCAACGGGCGCGCGCTGCCGGCATTACGTCATAGATTATAAACACAAAGTAATAAGGCCAAATAAAAAAATAGTGTGTGATAAGGCACAATTTGGATTATCTACTTATATAATTGCCTTATTCTGTCTGTGTGAAGTTCACTGTGTGAAGTTCACGGATAGATTTTGGTCAGAATGGATAAAATAAAAAAAGTGTCAAGGGATGGGAATCGAACCCACGACCTTCCGCTTACCGGGCAGATGCCATGACCACTAGGCTACCCTGGACATATTTTTCCGTTCACATTTTCATTTTTATATTTTCAATACACACACAGTTTGGGGCGGGACGTTTCACAAGAGAGACATCCACGGCGCCAATTTATAATTGTAACGAATAGTATTTTAATTAAAACATTTTAAATATATATACGCACTTGGGTAAAACCCGGGCGTTGCCCGGGCCATTCGTCTAGTAGTTTTATAAGATCTCCCTCTATCAATGCTAAGATCGCGAATTGAAAATTAATTATAAGGAAATATAAGCATAGAGGTATAAGAAATAAAACCATTAAACCTGAAGGTTTCTTTTTCATAATTTTCTTTAAACATCATAAAAGAATCTACCCTTCAGTAATACATATATAAGTAGAATCTTTCAATACAGTATTAGAGCTCTAAAAAGCGGTCTAGTGGAAAAAAAATGGTGAAACCGCTGTTATATTTACTTTGCATATTCTCACGAGGGTTGATGCAAGATGAATAGCTATGCAAAATTTATTATTGATTCTTGTGGCGAATGAGCGAAATTGATTGTGCAAATCAAGAACTTTATTGATGTTATTTATATCGAGAATTATGGAGATATTTACACTTTCCATTCCTTATCTCCTGAGTTTAAATTTTCATTTATTTGTTTGTAACCTCATAGCTCTTGCTAAATATCTCGCGAATGAAGATTATCCTGTTGAAATAGCAACTACTCGATAGCTTCTTTTAGATTGTTGGTTCATGATAACCATGGTGAGTAGCGACCCTTTTACTGCAAGTATGTTTGTTGAGACATTGATAATCCTTTGGTTAGATGAGATTTTACTGGACTGTGTCGTTGGTGAATGGGGCAAAGCTGAAACTCTCCGCCACTTTCTCTCGACCTTGGTGAAGGAAGCAAGGTCGCCATTTGATACGTGATGCTCCATGGCCTCCACTTAGTTGAGTACGCCACCGCCATCTCCACAGGAAACAATGGTTGGATGTCCGCCAGAAACTACAGCGGCCGAATTAGCCTATGTTTCAATTACTGAGACGAATTTATATAATCACGCTTTTCGCCTTTATTACGAGATTTCTCCATTATAATTTATTTTTCTGATTTCTCAGCGTTAATTTCATCAATCTTGATAATTTATTTATCTTCATATAGGAAATTTTCAGGTCTTTCAGCCGATATATGATATTGAATAGAAATCTCCATATTGTCGCCGCCAAATATGGAAATAGTTCGGAACTCGTGGGAACGTGACCGCACGGTGGTAAAATAGGCCTAACTTTCAATAATTACGATATATAGAACCGTGAACCTAATTTTTCATTCCCTACATCAAACACAAACGTCCAATAAGATTTATAGTTTTTCAATTGTAAATGGTTCCTCTCAATAAATGCCTACTTCAGTTATGTATTGAAAATAAAAGAAAGCAATAAAAAACACGATAATTATGATTTTCTCGATATATCTTGCTGTTCAATATATACCTTATAATGCTTATTGTCAAAAGGTTACAGATCTGTATCTCATGCCAACAGCAAGTTATAGAAGGAAATTAAACGGAATGTTACTTGTAGTCCGATAAAAAACAGTAAATATTATATTCTTTAAAATCTTGGCCTTTTAATTATTTCTTTTATAATTTCTCCAGCAGCTCCATCCACTTTATATAAAGTTGTTTCTGCATATGCAATGTCCTTAATCAACTTTCTTTTAAAACGTGAATTGAGGTTGCTATTTTTAAAGGTAAACATGGGTCTGGCTATTATTAATAGTGATGGGAGAATTTCGCCCTTTTCTACTCCCAGCCACCTTTCCTTTAGAAAAGAAATAATTATTGTGGCTTGTCAACAGAGTATGTTGAATAATTCAACCTTTGTGCGACATCTGATGACACTTCAATCTTGCTAAAACAATATAGCAATAAGCAGTGCGTGTATCATTATCTCAATAAATTGTATGGCAAACCACTTTTCATACCACACCATCTCCATTTTTAATTTAAGTTTTAAAAATTATTAATTTGTCAAAAGTTCTCTAACGTTTCTTTAAATTCATTTTAAATATTCAAAATGTTTCACTTTTGCAACTGTGTTTGGAGTATACAAATGATAGTTGTATGTATTTTTATTACTCTCTCTTCTTTCTATCATGTGACTTTTTAACAAGCATTTTGCATTGATATTTAACAAAATTTATTGATTCTAAACTTTGACAAATTTTCTGTAGAACAAATGGTGAATGGAGTAAATTATTTTAAGTTCACAATAAAAACTCAGGCAAAATTAGCCAAGAATGTCTTTGAATGGATAAAAGATGATAACACTTGCCTTTTGTAGGGAGAGGGGAACAAAAAAAACACTAACAATAAAGTTGAAGGACAAAAAAAAAAACTGCCAACAAGGACAGTAGAAAAACGATTATAAAAGATGATAACACTTGCCTTTTGTAGGGAGAGGGGAACAGAGAGAGAGAGAGACACTAACAATAAAGTTGAAGGACAAAAAAAAAAAAAACTTCCAACAAGGACAGTAGAAAAACGATTATAAAAGATGATAACACTTGCCTTTTGTAGGGAGAGGGGAACAGAGAGAGAGAGAGAGAGAGAGAGAGACAGTAACAATAAAGTTGAAGGACAAAAAAAAAACTGCCAACAAGGACAGTAGAAAACGATTGGGGTGGGGGAGAGGGGAGGGGCGTTGCTTCCTTCCATGTGAAATCTGCCGCCATTCCTGAACCAGGAAAATTAGTGGCTAAACATTTCACAGAGTAAGGAAGCAAAGTTTTGCAACTGGAAACTGTGAATGTGTAAAAGAATCTTTTAAAGTTTCTTCTGTGTGTGCTAATTGCAATAACTTTAGTGAAATGAAGAAATAAAACTTTTATTGTTATATATTTTTATTATTATCATATATATATTTATTTATATATATTTTATATTATATATATATATATATATTAAAGAAATAAACACAAACATATTAAATTAAATTAATGCAATAAAGAAGAAAATAATGCGAATTATATATATTCAAAACAACAACAATGATGATAACAACTTAAGAATTACAGAAGCAAAAAATGTTCACAGAATATTTCACGCTGATATATTACACCATCTTCCCGCTACAATCAAATATATCTTGAAGGAGGTCTCCGATTTCTTGGTGGATTTCTTCTTGGAATGGGTCCTTCATTACTGGCTTCGGGATCCGGTGAACGAGACGACTCCCCTGAAATGCCTCCATCATTCTGGTCCACGAGTCCAGAGTCCCGCTGCTGTCTGGCTGTTTCTATAGGCGGCGATTCACTTCTGCCTCTGTTGGGCATATCAGCCTCAGGAACGATGATATCAGTTTCTTCTCTTTGGCGTCCATATTGTCGATCTTCATCTCCACCATTCTCCCACCTCTTCCTTATTTGATCTCTATGATAACTTTTGACCTGTCCGTGTATTAGAACTGTATAGACTCGGGACCCTTTTCTCCCCACTATTCTGCCTGGAATCCATCGATCCCCGCCTCTAAAATTTCGACACCAAACCATGTCATCTATTCCAAACTCATCTTGTTGAAATCCGTGGTCGTATTTCATTTGCCTGGCCTGCTGCTCCTTTACTCTTGATTCCAGATTTGGATGTATAATTCATAGTCGGGTTCGAAGGGAATGCCCAATAAAGAGTTCTGACGGAGCCTTCTTGGTTGTTTCATGAGGGGTGCTACGATATGCAAGCAAAATTTTTGATAGCGTGTCCTGAATGGTATCCCCAGGTTTTCTTTTATTTTTGTCTAACGCCATTTTTATCATCTTGGCAGCTCTCTCTGCCAAGCCATTCCTCTGAGGATGGTACGCAGGAATCAGAGTTTGTTTTATTCCATTTTTTTTTTTTTAAAGTTTCATATCACCCGTTATCTGACACTATTTCTTCTGGTAAACCATAAGAAGAAAAAAGTCGTCTTAATTGCTCAATTGTTTTTGCTGAGGTTATTTCTCTCATTGGGAATGCCTCGATCCACTTAGAATGACTATCCACGACAATTAGCAAATTGATGTTATCTTTGTTTGCATAATCAATATGGATCCGCTGCCAGGGTCTAACTGCCCAAATCCAAGGTTGCCACTTCACTCTATTTGAGCCATCTTGAACCTGTTGGCAGTTTATACACCTGTTTACCAGGAACTCAATCTCATTGTCTAGATTCGGCCACCAGAAATGAGACCTTGCCACAGACTTCATTTTGCTCATCCCTGAATGGGTCTCGTGTAAGCAACTCAACAAGTTCGGTCTGAGAGAGGAAGGAATAATGACCCGCATCCCCCACAATAGACACCCTCCGTCCACAGTCAGCTCCAGTTTTCTCTGAAAGTAAGGTCTGAGGTGGTCTGGCACCCTCTCAGGCCAGCCATGCTGGGTATAGCACTTCACTATTGATAGCACTTCATCCTTTTGAGTTTCAATTCTAATTTCTTCAGCCGTGATTGGCAAATCCTCCATGTAGGACAGTGCATAAATGTTATCCAACCTCGAAGTTTCCCCACTCTCAACTGGAAGACGTGACAGAAGATCTGCATTTCCATGATCTTGAGTTTTTTTAAACTTGATATCGTAGGTATAAGCAGACAGAATTATCACCCATCTCTGTAATCTCGAAGTTGATAAAGTAGGAATTCCCGATTTTGGGCCTAAAATAGACACTAGCGGCTTATGATCCGTTATCAGGGTAAAACGTCTCCCATAGATAAACTGATTAATTTGGTCACTCCATAGATTATTGCGAGAGCTTCCCTCTCAATCTGAGAATAGTTGCGCTCGGCTCCTGATAGGGTCCGGGAGGCAAACATGATCGGTCTTTCCTGGCCTCCGATGACATGAGACAGAACCGCGCCAATTCCAATCTGGGATGCATCCGTGGCCAAAAACAAAGGCAATGTGGTGTCGTACGGAACTAAAACCCTTTCAGAGGTAATGCTACTCTTGCACTTTTCAATAGCCTCTTCACACTCCTTGGTCCAGCTCCAGCAATTCTTTTTATGAAGCAGCTCGTGAAGAGGCCTCAATAGATCCGGTAGATTTGGAATAAATTTTCCCTAATAATTCACCAATCCAAGAAATGACCTCAACTCAGAGATGTTTGTCGGACTCTTGGCCTTCTGTAAAGCTTGCACCTTGTGATCCAAAGGTCGGATGCCATCTTCCTTGATAAGATGGTCCAAATACTCGATTTCTCTTTGCACAAATTTACATATATCCTTCTTCAGTTTAATGTTGTATTTTTCCAAACGCAGAAACACAGTTTTCAATACAGCCAAGTGTTTCTCCACTGAAACTGTAGCTATGAGGACATCATCAATATAGCAAATAACGCCCTCTATTCCAGCCAGAACCCTATCCATCACAGATTGGAAATAACTAGGGGCATTAGCCAGCCCAAAAGGCATTCTCCTAAACCTGAAAAGTCCCTTATGTGTGTTGATAGTTAAAAATGGCTGGGTGCTCGTTGCCACCTCTAGTTGCAGGTAAGCGCTGCTCAAATCTAATTTTGAGAAATATTTCGCCTTGGCCAAGATAGCAAACAAGTCTTGCTGAGTGGGGAGCGGATAAGCTGCTGTATCCAAGAATCTGTTCAAAGTTACCTTAAAATCACAACAAATTCTCATTTCCTTTTTTTTTTTTTTGGTACCACTACTACTGGAGTTGCCCACTGGCTACTCCTCACCCTATATAAGTATCCCTTTGTCACCATATTTTCTAAAGCTTCTGTAACCGCCGTTCTAATCGCAAAAGGCACCGGTCGAGCCTTATGAAATATTGGGCTGACGTCACGAATATTCATTGAAAATGTGAATCCTTTTATGGGCTCTGCTGTGTCATTGAACAAAACTTGGTGCTCTTTCAAAAATTCAGCAATAGCAATTTCCGAAGGTATCTGGTTCACCGCAAAATAATCAATTTTCAACAAATTTATCCATTCTCTCCCCAGCAGGGCCTTTTTTTCACCTTTGACTACTACTGCTCGAAGCATTGAAGTATTGCCCTGAAATTCCACCTTAACGATAACTTCGCCCAGAATTGGTACTACTGTCCCATCATATGTCTTGATGATCATTCCGATAGTTTTTAACTGAGCATTTGGAAGATACTTCTTGAAATCATTCTCCGATATCAAGGTTAGACAACTTCCCATATCCAATTCAAAATCTATAATTTTTTTTAATTGTTATATATTTTTATTATATATATATATATATATATTTGAATATTTTATCAAAAGAAATAAACACAAACATATTAAATTAAATGAATGCAATAAAGAAGAAAATAATGCGAATTATATATATTTTACACAAATAAATTTACTGGCAATGAGTTTCTTTTAAATATCATCAGATATTATCTCTACAGACCTTACTGCAATGATATGAGTTATTGAATGAGAGGGCTTGGCTCATCAGTAGTGAACCCTCTCAGCGGTTTCGCCAAATTAATCTCTAGACCGCTCTACTATTGTATTGGACTGGTTTTGTTATATACCCTGCATTTTCTATGGAAGGCAGCTTAGGGGTGTTTAGTGAACTATGGACATAAGCTTATAGGTCTGTAGAGGTTACATACATATAATTTCAAGGTATTGCATCGAGCAAAGCTCTTCCGCAAAATATGTTTTCATAACCAATATATATTAGTAAATTAAATTTTATTGCCATCTATCGTTAAAATTTTACACAAATAAATTTACTGGCAATGAGTTTCTTTTAAATATCATCAGATATTATCTCTACAGACCTTACTGCAATGATATGAGTTATTGAATGAGAGGGCTTGGCTCATCAGTAGTGAACCCTCTCAGCGGTTTCGCCAAATTAATCTCTAGACCGCTCTACTATTGTATTGGACTGGTTTTGTTATATACCCTGCATTTTCTATGGAAGGCAGCTTAGGGGTGTTTGGTGAACTATGGACATAAGCTTATAGGTCTGTAGAGGTTACATACATATAATTTCAAGGTATTGCATCGAGCAAAGCTCTTCCGCAAAATATGTTTTCATAACCAATATATATTAGTAAATTAAATTTTATTGCCATCTATCGTTAAAATTTTACACAAATAAATTTACTGGCAATGAGTTGTATGTATGTAACCTCTACAGACCTATAAGCTTATGTCCATAGTTCACTAAACACCCCTAAGCTGCCTTCCATAGAAAATGCAGGGTATATAACAAAACCAGTCCAATACAATAGTAGAGCGGTCTAGAGATTAATTTGGCGAAACCGCTGAGAGGGTTCACTACTGATGAGCCAAGCCCTCTCATTCAATAACTCATATCATTGAAGTAAGGTCTGTAGAGATAATATCTGATGATATTTAAAAGAAACTCATTGCCAGTAAATTTATTTGTGTAAAATTTTAACGATAGATGGCAATAAAATTTAATTTACTAATATATATTGGTTATGAAAACATATTTTGCGGAAGAGCTTTGCTCGATGCAATACCTTGAAATTATATGTATGTAACCTCTACAGACCTATAAGCTTATGTCCATAGTTCACTAAACACCCCTAAGCTGCCTTCCATAGAAAATGCAGGGTATATAACAAAACCAGTCCAATACAATAGTAGAGCGGTCTAGAGATTAATTTGGCGAAACCGCTGAGAGGGTTCACTACTGATGAGCCAAGCCCTCTCATTCAATAACTCATATCATTGCAGTAAGGTCTGTAGAGATAATATCTGATGATATTTAAAAGAAACTCATTGCCAGTAAATTTATTTGTGTAAAATTTTAACGATAGATGGCAATAAAATTTAATTTACTAATTATATATATTCAAAACTAGCGGACCCGCCCGGCTTCGCCCGGGTTTTACCCGAGTAAAAGTTTGTCTAACGAATCTCTCGATAAAGTGAACATTTTTTTCCCGGTCCCTTGAAAATACTCGATAAGTTGAATAAAATCAATATTAATTGGTTCCCTCGGTAATTGGAAGTTAAAGGAATAGTATCTTGCCTTGGAATTGTATCATTATTCTTGTATGGATGTACCCGGCTTCGCCCGGGTTTTACCCAAGGTTTGTTTAACGAATATCTCGATAAAGTGAACATTTTTTCCCTGTCCCTTGAAAAATACTCGATAATTTGAATAAAATCAATATTAATTGGTTCCCTCGGTAATTGGAAGTTAAAGGAATAGTATCTTGCCTTGGAATTGTATCATTATTCTTGTATGGATGTACCCGGCTTCGCCCGGGTTTTACTCGAGTAAAGGTTTGTTTAACGAACATTTTTCCCGGTCCCTTGAAAAAATACTCGATAAGTTGAATAAAATCAATATTAATTGGTTCCCTCGGTAATTGGAAGTTAAAGGAATAGTATCTTGCCTTTGAATTGTATCATTATTCTTGTCTCAAATAAATTGCTGTGTCATCCTGAATTTTGTCTTTCCTAATTTTCTACATTACAAAATCATCGTATCATCATGATAATATTTAGAGCAGATTGTTGAATTATAACAGATAAATTAGAATATTTATCTTGATTATTTCTAGGCGAAAAGTTATTTCAAAAATTTTATTTGCTAGAAAACTTCCCAGTACTATACTAAATAACTTCCCAAAGTTTCATGGCGATCCAATGAGCGGTTTGGTCAGGCATAAAGGACAAACAAACAGGCATACATTCATTTTTATATATATAGACAACAACAATGATGATAACAACTTAAGAATTACAGAAGCAAAACATGCTCACAGAATATTTCACGCTGATATATTACACTAATCATGGATAAATACACGAAGCAGTGAGTTTTCTACAAAATTTGAAAATACTTATATTTCATATTAAGAGCCCAGAATAGCTGTTGTGTGTAATCTGATGGCGGTGTAAATCTAATTTCAGCAAGCACAAGTCAAGCAATGTCTAACATAACCACCCTGAACTTTGGATTATTACCTCTGTACTATATTTCCCATTTACACCAACTATGTCTCAATGCCTATACCAATTAAAATAAAAAGTTTTGAAATGAAAAAAAAAACAAGGTCTCTGCTTGTAATTCTAAAGCCCCCTTCTTAATCATCAATCATTATTATTTTTTAAACATATATTTTCTAGGATATAATTATTTTTGTGCGATTTAAGCATCAAATACCTATGTCGATTTAAAAAATTCCCATTATAATTATAAATAACTACTAAAATGAAATCCAATATGTTTTAAGCACTATTCAAAATCGATTTAAAATTTGTGTTTGGTAATCATCTATGATAAACAAAAACATACAAACATGAGTTTATTTTTACTTTCAATGGTTCGCAAAATTTGCTTCTAAATATTTTATATATTACACATAACATGATTACTGAAATAAAAACAAACACACAATGTCTACAAATCTAAATATTCAATTACTTAACAGTTCAACTGAAGGAAACAATGTTAAAAGAAAATGTTGCAACAGATTTGTTTTGAAACTATATAAATGATTCTTGTAAATGATTTAATTAGAAAATTATTACTTCTTTACTTCAAATTGTGTAGGTCTATAAATAAAAATAATACTGTCTGATACAATTTATTAAAAATGTAGGATGCATTAATTTTGGATTTGACCAAGAATGTCAATGCTATGGCCGGTGAAAGTGTAAACAATAAACCAAACGAAGAAAATTTTTATGATATCGTGATAATCGGTGGAGGAATTTCGGGAATAGCAGCTGCAAACTATTTGGCTAAAGGCGGCAATTCAAATTTCAAGATATTAGAAGCCAAGGATAAAATCGGTGGTCGCATAGCATCTGGAAATATCGGTACTAATTAATATTTTTATTGTTTCTATGGATACAAAACAAAGTTAACGATAGTTTCATTTCCTTAATAACAAGAAATTCCTAAACAATTAAGTTTAAAATCTCTATTTATATAAAAAAAGAGGCGTTTTAGTAAAAATGTTATTTATTTAAGATATTGCTTAGAAAAAGTACATTTTTAAATTCGATTTATAGAACATTATTAGTAAGAAAACATTTTTAATAAGAGAGGCAGATTAGGCTTTTAAAGGGAAAATTTATAGTTGGTAACAGCATTCTTTCATGATATGCCCTTGTCACCATTTGACTCTTATCAGAAATATTGTTTTTAAGCACAATATTTGGTTTAAAATATTCACATGATGAGTTTCTTCATTAAAAGTTCACAAGCTTTCAAATTTTATTCATACCTGAAGGAATATAATGAAATTATCATTGATGAAACAAGTACTTCAAATGTTTTAATCATTTTAGAGGTTTTAGATTAAAAAAAAGTTATCCATTTAAAAAATAAAGGTGAGTTACTTACTTCTGTGGACCACTGGTTATAAGGTCCGCCAAGTATATTAATATGCTCAGTTAGGTTAGGCTAAGGCAGGGGTCCGCAATCTTTTGAGTCAGAAGAGTCAAAAATTACAAAGTTTCAAAGTTTTTAAAGAGTCACAAAATGTTTTTCTTGCCAACAATAAATAGTACTCACATAAATAATATTTACGTATGGAACTATATAAAGAGCTTCACATTCAAAGAGTCGCATGTGGCTCGCCAGCCGCAGGTTACCGACCCCTGGATTAAGGTGATTCATAAATGGAACTATTTTTGTTTATCGCAAGTAGTTTATCTACACACCTGGGCTCAACACCATTGAACCCGTCTCTGCCACCCCCTGATCCTCCTCTACATCCCAGCTCTCCTGGCCTCACCTGGCGATGATCCCCTGGCCACCCATCCCCAGGCCCCTCCAACTGTGCTTTATCTATATTCCGCTTTATACGTCCATCGGGGCTCAAAAATCATTCATTTTGGTTAGCAGCCCCGTAAATAAAGATATTTTCTCATATCGCAAGTAGAATGAAATAT